>PQMF01000049.1:0-126023 GCA_003004485.1 Aspergillaceae sp. MA 6039 | reverse complement strand
AAGCGTGGTGATGGCCCTCCCCCCCCGAAGGGAAACAAGGCCCCTGCTAAGCCTCACAACTAAGTGAAAGCTTTGAGGACGCGTCGGGGAGAGTGCAGTTGAATTGGTGCAATTCAACGCTGGACAATGCCCCTGAAGCTGGCCATACTGTGATGAGCGCAGGAGATGCACTCTCTTGACAGTTTTCTATTGTTTTGTTTGTTCGTTTGTTTTTTTTTTGTACTCCAGCTGGAACTTCTTTGGATTTTTGTATTGTCCTTCTTTGAACCTATAATAAACGAATTGGTCGACCCAAACTATTTTCTCTCTTCCCCCCCTCCACTCGACTAACCCTATCGTGTTGGAACATAAAACTGTCGTGTAGTCACTCGTAGTCCACGCCTGTATCAGCATCAATTGCCTGATAACCCCAGACATTGACTGGGTCAGCATAAGTAAAAGCTAGTTGATAACAACGACAAAATTTCTATTTTTATACAGTTCAAGCCCACATATGGAGTAGATAGAAATGCATTATACGAGCTACTCTATCTTTTGTAGTTGAAGATGCGTTTTGAATTGGAGTAGTACGGGAGGTGGCAGGGCCAAACCAAATTCCATTCATTGACTGATGTGTGCTAGCGGCGCATGTGTAAAAACTTAAACCATTGTCTATAATAATGCAGCAACCGTGATTGTGCTAGGGTTGCAAACCGTCCGGGCCGGATACTTCAGGCCATCAGGTGTATACTACCCCGAAGGAGTTAGACTCTTCGGACAATCACGTGTTTAGTATACTGCTAAATAGGGGGATCGCGGGTTTCTTCAGACAACCAGCGATCAGTCTTGAAATAGACGGAAGTGCCATATTCCCTTTTATCATTATTATCATTCATACTTTGATTCTTCGTACGTTACACCACTGGTTCCGAACCCTGCGGGCTACTCCGTAACAGATTGGTATCCTACTCTCGCGGCTGGAAAGTGACCATCTCCTCTGGCATACAGGTAAATCGGTCCCTCTTGATTTGGGTCACACCGGTTTCAGCCTGCAACTCAAACCGTTGAACAATAGCAACAAGAAACAATTTGATGATCACGTTAGCCACATTCTTCCCCAAACACTTGCGTGGCCCCATGCCATAACCCAAGAAGCTATACCGGGCCTGTTGGGGCGTAATGGTATCCCATCTTTCTGGACGGAACTTGTCCCCATCGTCTCCCCAGACAGGCGAGGTCTTATTCAGACGCTGCGTGTCCATGATGACAATCGTTCGGCCGGGATGAGGTAGCCATCGATTCGTTTCTCAACCGCGGTGGTTTCGGGAAGAGAGAACCCTACTCCAGTTAGCGGGACACGAAACAGGAAGCATAACATGGTGTGTACGGGTAACGTACAAATCGGCGGGTTATTACGGAGAATCTCGAGATAAGTCTTGTGCAGGAACGTGTCCTCTCTTCGAACAAACTTCGCTACGGTGTTCAACTCTGTGCCCAGCGTGTCCAATTCGGCCCTGAGGCGAGCCTGTGTTCCTTGGTTCCTACCAAGGTTGATTAAAGCGTAGGCGAACTGGGCAGAAGTCACGTCGATATTGGTGAAGAGAATCTCGTCGAGCGATTGAAGGAACTATATATGCCGTGGTCAGCCGTATCTTTGTGATCAACCAAGTGGAATGCCTACCATCGGGATGGTCATTTCACCTCTTTCCACCACTTGGAATATCCGTTCCGCACGGCACGGAGTATTGGTCTTGCGCGCCGATCGAACAAGCTCCAGATTGAAAATTTCCCAGCCCTCTTCGTATTCTTTGAGGGCTCTGTTCGCTTCCGTTGGAAACAGGCCATAGTGTCGCATGTTCTCCCATGTTCCAAAGAAGGTGTACTTGGTGACCTTCTCATGGATTTTGTTCAGAAGCCACAGCCTCTCGAAAACCTAATGAATTAGCCAGTGCTCTGCACTATGTAGACTCGTGACGTACCTCGTCGGTCAGCATATCACCATACAATGACATGGCAATCATGCGGAAAGGTAGCTGTCGACACGCCGCGATACTATCTGCCAAGAAGGTATTCGCTGAGATTGTTGTGCACGCGGAGTCACCAGGCAGCTTATCAGCCCAAGAACCTAGCGCTCTTTGAAATTCGATGATCATAGAAGCAGCCTCAGGTGCAGAAAACTGGGTTTCAAGGTGGTGACGAGTCTTGTGCCATCGTTGACCGTTTTGGACACCAACGCATTGGCCCAAGCTACGCAAAAAGTAGTCGCCCATATTGGCGTCCTGCTTCTTTTCGTGGTCTATAGGGTATCAGCTGCGGCAGCAAAAAGACGATATTTTCAAACGCACATCGAGCATCCTCTTTGAAAAAATCCTGGACTTGATCCGGATGGAAGAGAACCAATTCCACTGTCGACTTGTTTTTGACGAGATAGGGCTCATTGCCATACATGGCCTCTCCCTCTTTCGACAGTTCCTTCCTAATGACATTATTAAATGGACTATTGCAGCAGTGTTCGATTGATCTTACCCATGGGTAAATCGGAGGTAGCGAGTGTCGCGTGGAAACAGCCGCATCTTCCTGCCATCGAGATGGGTGAAGTACAGGGAGTTGGATTGTTTCTTGGTGGTATATACAGCTGCCAGGACAGCACAACCCAGCAACAGAAAGGACAAACGGATTTCAAAAAGAGAAAGCACAACAGAGCTTAACGTAGAAGCCAGTCTGCTCCATCCATCGGGATTTAAGGACACTTGAACGTCCCCCGGGAGGGCGAATGGGCTTGCCTGCGTGAGATTCATGGTGAGACTTTGTCGTTCAATGCCGCTGAGGATGCTACGGAGATATTGTCTAGCAGATGTTTTCTAAGTGCCGTTAACTATTCATGTAAAATACGTGGCCGTCCTTGTGACTAAATCACTTTGGAAAGTGATATGCGAACGGGGTTGCCTTACACGCCAATTCCGCCGGCAGCCATACGGTAGGGTAACAATGATCATCGGGGTAGTCTGAGTGGACCGGACTGATTATCCGTCGTGTTTACTCTGCACAGACTCGCAAGGATAGGATAAGCTCACCTTTCTTGTTGATGAGTGCATTTGGCAGCCCATGCAGATCTAGGCCCATGCCAACACCGGACCTGCCGCCCGGGACGAACCGGAGTTTCCGAATGGGCTCGAACTGCAAACCAATCTATCATGTCCCGACGTTCATGCCGGTAGTTCGTGTAGTCACAGTCCACTCACCATGTGTATGGGCCAGCAGCCGTATCATGACAAAAAAAACCGATTTCGGAGACGGTACTTTTGGATCTGCAACAGAGGAGGGGCATTCTGTGAAGAGAGAACGTCCCGTCCAGTGGCCCGTGTCTCTGGATGGGGCTTGTTTAAATTATGAACTTGAATGGGACGAAGAAATTCAGCTATATAGTGCTGTAGATATGCTCTGTACGCTGGGAAGATATCAAGTTGCCCGTCAACATTGACTGAGAAAGACTCTATTCCACAATGGCTACCCAGAGCAACGCCGTCCACGAGCTGGAAGCTCTCCAGCGTCTTATTGTCTCTTCTATTGACGTTGTCAAAGAGAATGTCATCCAGAACAATGACCCTCCTTTGACTTTGCAGGCATTGGAGGAGCACCCCATCCACCGCCGGAATGATCCAGCTCTCGCGCGAGCCTTGAGGACCACGTCTTCTGCAGCGGAGATGCTTAAGGCGCTCTGCGACCCGAACACATTCATCAACGATATTACCTATGGCGTAAGTATCCTTTGCCCCGGTATGAACACGAAATAACGGAGGTGTATTACAGTATCACGATGAAACCGCGCTGTTGGTCGCCTGTCAGGCCAATATCCCGGAACTGTTGGGTGGCAAAGACCGCCATGTTGATGAGCTGGCTGCCGAAACTGGCCTTCATCCAGATCGTCTGGCGCGGTTCTTGCGCAACCTGTGTAATTCCTTGATCTTCCAAGAGGTGGCGCCCAACAGGTTCTCGAACAATGCCTTGTCCAGTCGGTTCATGTCCGAGGGCAAAAGGGCTATTGTGGGACACTGGTAAGTCCCTCACTCTATAACCAATTGCTACAGCTGAGTATGTGCTCACAAATCAGCGCGGATGAATGCCGTGTCTCTTCGTGTAAGACATGGGAGGCTCTAACCCTGCCGGAGTACAAGGATGCCACGGCAGCAAACAAGGCTCCATTCAACATTGCCTATGACACAGAGCAAGACTACTTCTCGTATGTGAGTAGTGTGCGTCCGGATATCGGAAACCGGGCGAAGAAAGCCATGGCTGGTAAAGGATTCAACCTGGGCCAGTACCTGAACCGTTAGATTCTCCTCTTCATGCATCCATACAGGGTTGTCTTTGCTAACGACGCCAGTCTACCCCTGGTCCGAGGAGAAACGTGCTCACATCGTTGATGTCGGTGGTGGAATTGGGGCCGCAACACTGCCTATCCTCCGCGCGTTCCCGGAGTTGCGGCTGACCGTGCAGGATCTCCCTGATTCTGGGCCGGAATTCAACAAGGTAACGAACGCTCTCTGAGTCACGGGCGTGATGACAAAGGCTGATTGGACCAGAATATCGAAACCAATTTCCAGGATCTTGACCGCAGCCGTCTCCAGTTCGCTGACCTGGACTTTTTCCAATCTGCTCCACAGGCAGGTGCGGATATCTACTTCCTCCGGCACGTAATTCACGACTGGCCAGACGCTGAAGCTGTCCGTATCCTGACGGGCTGCGCCTCCGCCATGGCAAAGGAAAGCAAGCTACTCATCTGTGAGCATGTAGTGTGTCCCACTTTCCGGTCCAGCGGTGATGCAGACCCGGAAGGCCTCTTTGTTGCCCCGGAGCCGCTACTGGCAAACTGGGGTGACGCACCAACTAGTCGTCTGGATCTACAGGTGTATACCTGTCTGAACGCGAAACAACGCACCAAGCCGGAATACGAGGAATTGGTCGCTAAGGCCGGCCTTGAGTTATTCCAAGTGCGAAGGAACATGGGCGATGAGACCATTCTGGAGTGCCGACTCCGCTAGTGGAGACCATAATTTTGCACAGGCCTATAGTGGACCTTGGTAGTCCAGAGTGTTCCAGAGGGTATAGTGATAGTCAATGCCATTTTCGTTAGCTGATCCTCTCCACTGGATACGTATTGAGTCATCAGCTGGAAATGCTTCGCTGGTGACAGGCGTTAGACAACACACACCACACTGATTATCAGCCCACCTTTCGGCAGACGAGAATGTCGATCAGGGCTTGACAGAGCGTCGAGACAAAGACATGTGGCACCCGTAATGGACGAAATGGGGAAGAAATCCGTCAAGAATGGTCCCTCAGCACGACGAGTTCCGCACCTTTCGTCAGATCCACGGAGAATGCACGACGTACGGAGTAGACGCCATTAGTACGGTACGCCGTGGGCCTTTTGCACGAGGGGCTCTAACGTCTCACGCTGCAGTATTCGGCCGATCCACAGCCAGTGCCGGCCTAATTCACGGGAGTAAGTACGAATTCGGTAGTTGGTGATCGGCGCTGTCATTATCCGGAAAACCGTAATTATAGTTGCACCTGATTATCTGATGATCAGATAAAAAAATAACAATGCGGGCCGTCAATTGGGCACAATTCGGGGAACTTCCCGCAATATCAACCAACCAACGATCGATCCATGTGAATTGTACATCTATGCGAAGAGCCGACCGCGATAGCCAGGCCGGTAATTGGCCTTATTGTGGACCTGGGATCGTCTTCATTTTGGAGAATACGGGATAGAAGCTGTAGGTGATCGTGAAAGGAAGCCAATCACTATGTTTTGCTGCAGGATCGAGCCCTTGCTCTCTCTGTATGCGTCATTGCTTTTCGCATCGGATGCCTGGAATGAGATAGCTCTACGAAATGTCTGAGTTAATTATGTATGCCGAGACTGAGTACTTTGTACGGAATACACCGTAGTGCGTACTCCGTTCAAGGGTGTCCGGACTCCGTCTGTTCGTGAGCGGCGCGCCCTCACTACTAAACAAAGCACCCTCGTATCACTTTGTTCTTTTGCCGACATGTCCCGGCCGGTCAAGTTGCTCCGGTCTCCGGAATACTCCATCAGCCTATGATGTATCGGATAGATGTCACGCCATTACTAGTAATGGACAAGTACTTCGATGGAGAACCGGGGAAAGAGTAGTTCATGCAAGAAATCAGGCTTGCATGGCTCGGTTAGAGGGAGGCCTATTGAGATTGACATTGTGCATTTCTGCAGAATTGCGAATCAGTCACTCCACTGGTAAGCACCTGCTCGCACCAGCGTTTGAATTTCCGTATGGCTCTGGGTCAGGAACTGGACCAATGCTGATCCAGCCCATTGAATGATGGATAAGCCACGGGAAAGGGACTATAAAGAGCACGTTAGGGCTGGTATAAGAAGACAATGCCGTAGACCATCGCCATCTCTGAACGTAGCACCACCATCCGTTTTTATTAAAGCTTCTTTTTTTGACCATTCCTTCCTTCTTTTGCTTTCGCAATGACAGACATTATCTTCCCAGCATTCGAACAGCGTTTCAAGGTCCAAAAACGCATCGTTTATGCCACTTTCCTCACCGATGTTGTTCGAGGCTCGACGGATGCAATCGATGCCTTGTCGTTGTTCCGGGACCTCCTATATGGAGAACACAAAGAGCCAGAATCAGCGGGCTACATGGCCTTCGATCCCCACGGTGGGGAGACAGGCTGTCACTTGCGTGCGGGTATGGTTTTGGAAGCCTTCAGGGTACATCGTGAGCTCGCCTTCGACAACGACCGGCCCTTAGCCCCCATCTGGATTGATCAAACTATCGAGGCTCTCCGAGACGTATCCAAGAATGCCAAACAGCTTTGCGCGAGATTGACGAAAGATCGAGTTGCCGCACCCAAGCTCGGTCTTTCGGACAAGGAGGATACGCCGGCCCGCATTCTCGATATTGTGGGATGGAAAGGGCCAGTATTTGGCAAGGGCTCTTGTGGCCTCTATGAGTCCCCAAGCCAGTCATCTGCGCAAGCACCTGGCTCACTATCCAGGTCGACGTTGGCTCAGGCCCTTGAAAGCCTCAACGTTGAACAGGCTAGTCCTATAGCCATAGACAACGATGCCACATCATCTTCCGCCACGGCGCCACAAACACCATCCTCCACGGCCACATCATTCGACGACATCCTCTCGCCGGTCCGGACTCGATGGGATCTCCACGACGGTCAGGTTATGCTGCGCTTTGTGGTATACGCTTACGTCCTCTCCAAGTACAAGATGTTCTTTTGCTTGAAGAGCAACGTTGGAGCACGTCTTTCTCCGGAGGGCGCAGCCAAGTACCAATACGAATTGATGGCAGACTACTGGAACTATGACAACGTTGAGTTCAGGAAGGCCAAGTTGGATCGTATTGGCAGTGAGTTGCGGGTCTTGCAGTCGTGGATGTCCGACCTTACCTGTGCGTGGTTGCAATCGTGTGCGATGAGATATCCTCTTTCCGGTCCCATGACAAGGTAAGCTTCTTCGTCCCTGTTATGTGGTGGCGGCCAACGCTAACGGTATTAGACTCGCAAATCGTACAGTTCAGAAATCTTCCAAGGCGCTCATGGCCCTCCCTTGTTATCCAGCATATCTTCTCCTTCGTCATGAGCTGGGCAAGCATCGCGAGACATACGTCATAATCGACAGGCATTTTTGCTCTCATGGAATACACTTCAATGTCTTCCTAGCAGACCTTGAGAACAGCCCTGACTGCACGCCGTTGAAGCCAGTTCACTCATGCAAATGGAGGCTCCGGAAGGCATCTATTCCCGAACTGTACACGCATCCCAACCAGTCGCAGGCCCATCCCGTCGTCATGGGCAACAGCATCCATGGCCCAGTAACGGACTACATGGCCCGGTTGGCCTCACATTATACTCAAGAGCCCAAGGCGACCACTTTGCACACTGAAGACGCCTGTACCGAGAACCTTGCACACGTCCAGGATTTCCTTGAGTCGGACCAAGACCGGGTGGCGCAGTCATTCTTCGGGGCTCACGTAAGCTATTCCTTTCCATTGTCAGACGGACAGGACGAGAACACCTTCGTCAGCAGCTGCATCAAAGAGGAGCTTCCGGGCCTGCAGGAGGAATGGATGACATCGAGAGACGAGATTGCAAAGGTCGGGGCCGGCCACGAGAGCTTGGAGATTTTTGGTTGGCAGCACATGTTCGTGGAAACGAAGGAGCGGTTGGCCTTCAAGCTGGAGGAATGGATTAGGAGGAAAGACTTGATGCCTTTGTCCGCGGATGTTGGTGCGTGTTGATGTGTCTTTGTTTTGTCTTATAATGTCTTTTGTTACTCTGTTAGCAATAGTACTGCGGTCCATTGCGTGATGCCTGGTTGAGCCTTGAAGCAAATATTCTTGATTCTAGTATTCACAGCCCCAACCAATTTATGCCGGGGCACAGTGAGAACAGCCGTAGAGCACCAACGCGACAGTCAAAGAATTAATAAATTAAATTAAATTAAATATAATCAGCGTTATATGTCAGTGTCCTGCACTCTATTGCTGACAGCAATTCGTATTTCAAGTACTGACATATTTGGCCTGCTTGCCTGATATTATTTATTTCTAATCAACTTCATTACTAGAAATAATAAATCAACCTACTATCTATTGAACATTTCGACAAAAAGGGCCAGGCAGCAAGGCAGTACGAGTATCCGGTTTAGGTGACGCCAGATATATATCCATTCACGGCCAATCATCGGTCCACGAGGATGAGGTACTGTAGTGTTTATAAATCATAGGGTAAAAGTGAGCCTGCTGGAGAAGAGTACTAGGGTAGACCCATATACAGCTGAAGCTTTTTGGTTAGTTTGCGGCTGCTAGCTTGTAGCAGTACTGTAAATACTCGGCGACTCTCCTCTCTGAATCAATCGACCTTGTTAGTTGCTTGTTGTAGTATATACGTCGTAGAGTCCCAGATCATACCTCGAGCCGAGACATATGCACATGATTTCTGGACAAGTTGAAGGCTTTCCCTTTCCCTTTCAGGGCTGATCTCTCGCTGCTATTTGCCCTTAGGAGAACCAGCAGCATTAGAAGCCTTAGTATATGCACTTTCTACAACATTTCTGTGATCTGGAAAGAAGCTTAAGCCATATGGTCCTGGAAGTTCCTGGGATTGGTAAAGGCATAGCGGAAAAAACCCGTAGTCCCTTGGATAGTTGTATTGAAATTATGCGGTCCCATTCTGTGCGCATCTCATTGAAGGACTGTAAAGAGTGAAGACAAGTTCCACTAATGGTTTGCTGTGACCTTCAAAGATACACAATCCTAATAAGAATCACTATAGAATGATCTCATCCTCTAGAGCTGCTCATGTTTATACCTAATGTCTGCCATGTTCTCATTTATATGTATAAGTGTATAGAGTAACATGTTTGATTAAGCCAATTCTAATACTATCCTCTGTATAAAATAGCTAGGACGGAAAAGTTCATTGGAAATAACTCATGTGCTTAGGGCTAGGTTGGCAAAAGGCAGCCGGCCTTGATGGCCCCCAATTAACACCTTTCTCTCATTTTTCTTCCCTACCTTTTCTGTATTTTTGCCTTGCGTCTTCAATCATTGTAGCATTCCGGACTTCCAGGCAGGTTTGCTGGCTACGTCGGCTGGATGGAATTGATGGGACTTTGGAACCAGATGCAGCGAAGCCGGTCACATTGAGATGTCTCTGCCGGTTGAAACTTGGTTGGACGAACCAGCCAGTCCCTCGAGAAGCAAGATGTCATCAACAAGGTAACATGCAGCCCCCATGGTAGTCGTCGCTTGATTTTTCCGATCCTGAGGATTGATTGCTTGTCCGTGGTGCTTTTCCCCCAATATACACACCGTAGGAGCTTGAATGCCAATGGCCAAAAATTAGCACAATGGAGTTCTCTTCGTGCTCCCGCGCAAGCCAGGCCTGCTACTCGAGAGCTTTAATAAATCGGTTGAGCAGCAACTCTTTTAAAACGACTCGCAAATTGCCTCCTATCTCAATGGCTGGCAACACAGTCTTATCTATCACAACATAACGTCCCTTCCGCGGGTCGCCATGCACATATTTGGTATATTCCTTTGTCGTATCTTTCAGCTCCTCACAGGTGAGCCAAAAACTGTTTGGGCTGCCTGTGCCTATCATAATAAAGATGGTGAGTTCCACGACCAAGCAACAGGGTCCATGGCAAGACATACAAGCTGGGCCAGACAAGTGATACAAAAGCCAGAAATCACTGAAAAAAGCATCCATCCAGCCTTAGAGATGCTGAGTATTGTAGATCACTTATGCTACATACTGCAATGATGTAGTTGTGGACTGGGATATCCATGGGGTGCAATGTGACAAAGGCCAATCATTGTACTCAATCTCTTGACCTGTAGGTCTTTCAATAGCATGCAAGCCTTCACCCAGGACACTGTTGCTTTCACTTATTTTCAGGGCATTGTAGTATTAGAGAGTGAGTTAACTATAGTATAAGTTAGTAATAAGTTGTTAGTCAACAATGTGGCTTTGTCAAAAATAGATGATGGAGATGAAGCAACAAATGCTTGAATAGACAGATCGATTGACTAGTAGTAGGTTGATGAAGAAGGTAAGGTGGTGAGAGGCGTGCTACAAGAAGAGGCCTTTTATACATCACCAACAGGTCACGTGCTCATCTAGTGACTTATTTAACGGGTCAACAGACTCTACTCCAGAGTAAACGTGTGGTAAAATGAGGACCACCAAGTGATGGAACATTGACTCGGAAGGAACTGGCAGATACGGTGGGCTGCAGACACTCCAAATGCAGCCTGCATTGTCAGCTTACGGAAAGGAGAATAGATCATGGCTTTTCCTAACCTTTCCCGGGTGATGTAGGACATAATATAGAGTAGTATTGTAATAGTTATACTTGAAGATATTGCAGAGAATTGTATATTTCCAAAAGGGCTTAGTGGTTTTAGATGCACACAGGTGGAGTGCTTCGTACACCAAATGATATAATCAGGGGTGAACTTTTCCGACGCTCAGGATGAAAAGCAACCGCCATTCCCATTCGGCAATAAGTCGCTTTTCATTCAAATCGACTCAAGGTTACTTGCTGCTCTGCCTGTTGCTAACCTCTACTGTTTCGGTCACGGTCTTCTAAATTTGGCACGTATAGCTGCATATAAACAATGACTCCATTGCAATTTCGCCATGCAGACGACCTCTTTCCGGAATCATCCTTCCGTTGCTCATACAAGGGAAACTCTGAGTATCCTTGACGGTCGGTCCTCTGAGCCAGCTGAATTAATGATGACCTGTCCAGTGCAAATCTATTGCTGATACGGACGTACGCCTCCCAAAAAAAATGAATTCGAACATAGAAAGCCCAACGCCCGATAAAGAGCGAGTCGGCTCACCGGGTAGTAGATGTAATACCCGCGCTTCACAAACAATCGAGTTACCCCAAGGGTTGCGTCTGACCTACTTGTATTGTTGTCACTGTGGTCTGTCAGCCGTTGAGTAATGATCAGCAGGAGGCATACGAATTTACCATTGCTGCCCTCTCCAACATAGTCGAGCGATGCGGATGCTAATACTCTGCACTCCAAAGTACTTCGATTAAGCTGTGGAGTCTGGAATTTGGAATGGCGACCCCGCAATACGGAGAAGACATTCGGTTGACAATTCAAGGTCTCGGGATGCTCGAAGATTGACCTTCTTTGACCAATAAGACGTTTGATTGATTCTGTCCGCGGCGCTAGCCAGCACACCGTGTGCATTTCTCGGGATATCGCGGCTGCCAATCCCTCACCTTGAAAGACATTGTGCCTCACATCCGCCTATCTTGCATACTACGATACACGTCGCATTGGAAGGGGAGCCATTTGAACGTCCTGCTTATGGACGAATCCTTACTCCGTATACTCTCAGATATTATTCGGATCAATGAAACGCGGCTTCCAGAACCTCGGCAGCGAAAACCCGAACACCGCAGCCGAGTACCGGTGGGCCATCAGACTGCACCGTACGCTCTAACTGGCTTCGGAGGATCCACCCATAGTTAAAATTTTTATAAGTGTCCCACTTGTTGGTACTGGGCCCATATGGCGTAAGACGCATTTTCATTGGTCGGACAGGCCGGGATTAGACTTTCGAGGGCGGTTAGGGTTAGGGCTGGAGCGGGCGACTGCTATCTTAGGTTATCTATGGTCCCCGATCCCTCAAAAGTTGCTTTTCCTCTCGGGTATGCAGAAGCAACGTGTTCTGTCTAATCTGTGCATGGTTTAATGGCTTGGTCCATGATTTCGTCTTTGTCTGTTTTGTTGAGTGTCATTCTTTGATTCCTTTTCCGTCATGCCTTCCTTGCCGAATGATGTCCTGCTGCTGGTCGGCAACTTCCTTGAGGACCATCAGGACCGCCACAGCCTCATTTTCGTCTGCCAGCGCTTCTACGATCTCTTTCTGCCTCTTGTATACCAATGTGCGTCGTTTAAGACATGTCGCCAGATTCAATCCTTTCTTCGACCCGCTTTGAAACGCCCCGTGCTGGCTCGGGCCGTGCGAACCCTGCATTTCGACCGCTGGCACGACAAGCATTCGATCGGTCACATCGACATCACGAGTGAGGACCGACGATCACTCAGCGACTTGATACAGGGCGTTAGTTTATCAGACCAGGAGCATATACAATGGATGCAGGACCTCCAGGATGGCGTGTCAGAAGCGTGGATTGCTCTCGTTCTCCCACTGGCCATCAACCTTCGGCAGTTGCGCCTCATATACCCCAAACACAACACCTATTTGGATCGTACGCTACAGCGTGCAGTAAATGGGGAATTTGCGGCTTTACGATCGCTGCAAGAAGTGTCACTCAGCCATTTGGAGGATGATACCGACGACACCAAGGGGAATTACCTCCCATCACAGATCCTGCCCTTCTTCCACCTTCCGCAAATGCGCGCGGTCGAAGCAGACACAGTGATGGAATCCAGTTCGGCGCAGGAGACACATGGGAATGCTCCAATTGAGCCCTTGCCAGGCGCATCATGCATCTCAGAGATCAATCTCATTTCTAGTAATGGCACCCACGGTATGGAGAGCCTGATCGCACCGTGCTCGTCCCTCCGGACCTTCAAATACCAACACTCCGATTCGCATCTCCACTCGGAAGGATACCGACCGTCCGCGTTCTACTCATCCCTCTCTGGCAGCAAGGATACGCTGGAGACACTGTGGCTCGACAGCTGTGGCAACCACCTCCCGTTCACCATCGCGGGAGCTAACGAGACGCACGACGAATGGTTCGGATCACTAGCGGACTTTAGCGCATTGAAGCACATGCGGATTCGCCTTCCGAACCTTCTGGAGGTGCGCTACCAACCGGAACCGTCCACTCCGCTACCTGATATCCTCCCACGGTCTCTGAAATCTCTCTACGTCGAAGGATGCAAGGAGAATTCGCTTTCGATGCTCCTTTCGCAGATACAACTGGTTTTGACCAAACGCGCATCGCAATTTCCCTCGTTGGAACGGGTCGACATTGAGGGTTTCTTCCACGAGGACGAAGACTACGAAGACTCAGGTTACGAGACCACCGTCAATACAGATCCAAAGGTGATCAAGCCACGGGTCTATGAAATGGTCCGGCCTGTGCGTGCAGCATGCGCTCAAGCTGGGATTGACCTATGTGTGCGGGATCGCGTGTGTCTGGAGACCATGGAGAGTTCTGCATGATATCATTTGCGCTCATTCGCCATGATTGATGCTTCTATAATACCAATGGGAGTTACAGCGATTTTGCATATTACCTGTTCGTCATTATCTGTTGGGTTTGTTTTAAGCCGGTGATTTATTCCTTTTTTACACAACAACTGCTATTCCTTGCCATAGACTATCATGCAGAATGCTTTCCATGACCGAATGGCTGGGGCCTTATTGTGGCGATATCCCAGAGTCCGAGGTAATACTTATCGAACTTTCTCTGTAAGGCCGTTCTGTCGTCAAGTTGATGATGTCATTCTCAGGGTGTCCCTGCTCCAGAGGTACGTCCTGGATAGTATATCACTGCTATTCATTATGAGTATGGAGGAAGATCATGCTGAGAACAGGTCGAGCTGCCTCCGCTTACCCTGGTACGGAAGGCGCCTATTAAACGTTGTTATATTGGATTTGCATCTTGGCTTCCAAGGTGCACTGCTTCAATCTCTTCAACAAGTGATATTGCTACAATCCAGACATAACTGATATTATCGTTGATATTCACCAAAACCCAGAGAAAACAGGATTTAGCTACGCGTTATCTCCAAGGATCTGTTGTCTCTCATCGGGACTCACCGTCATCTATGTTTGAATTTCGGACACAGGACGACCATGCCGTCAGTTATCGTGAGGCTGAGGTTCCGACAGAACAGGCTTTCTAGAATGCTGTAGATAAGCCCTTTGGAAAGTGTGATAGCTGGCGTTAAATGTGTAGATGCACAAGTAGCCTGGCATACACATAATATATATATAATTCATCACTCTTACCTCCGAAGAGGGAGCCTTGGTTCCTTCCGTCCTATTAGAATATTCCCAAGTTATAAACAGATGTCATGCTTCGCACCAAGAAAACATCGGCAGTCTCTTTGCGTCATTTCATTCACGTAAACGTCGGCTATTCTTAGCAGGAAAGTTTCTGAATTATTCAGCACAGAGTCTAAAACCCGGGTAACAGTAGCCAGTCATGTCACTGTGGATGCAGGCATAAATGCAATAATACCAGTCCCAGGGTTCCTGGTCAAGGGGTTAACCGGTTGCATCATCAGAGGATCGCCAGCGAACCTTAACAGAATGGCCTGCCTCTTCCCGGGCTCGTATTATGCGGAGAAGTCTAGCCTGTTGGAACGTCCGTTGTTCGAGCCAGTCAAAATGATCGTTTCAAACCTGCAGACGACAGAGGATATTACCGCCTTAGGCAGAAATTTCGGGGTACGAGGGAGAAGTGCCCAGCGTTGTGAGAAAGCAAATATGCGAGCAACGAAGTCAGGGTGTCAAGGCATTTGAAGGGGCTCATACTTGCTGCTTCAATCCGTTGTGACGGAGCGAGAATTATGTCGACAATTCTCGTCACCAGCAGACCTAGGTCCAGGAGCTGGATAGTGTTATCTGACAGTTTTGGTGGATGCCGCATCTTGTAGGGCTTCGGCTGCCTCCGTTGCAACGACCCCGAGAACGGGTACGGGTTCCTATGACGCTGGGATTTATTATGTGATGCCCCATGTTTCTGTCCGGAAGGCCATTAGCTGTGGAAAGCTGGTTTCTGTCTCCTCAGGTTGACATTGTCTTGTGTCTTACCTGAATACTCTATGTGCCTCCCTCATCAGCCAGCTACCACGATTACTGACTGGACTCAGCCTCTGCCAACACCTTCGAAACGCACTCGTCGCTGCCTGGGTATCTAACAAGCATGGGCGACGACGAGGGATCTGGTTGGGTATGTTCCTCATATCGATAGGGACAGCGTTGCAGACCGCGGCGCCGAGCGACAGCGCTTTTGTTGTGGCCTGGCTGATTTTGGGCATGAGCAGTGGCTTCCTCAGCAAGGCGACTCCATTGTTGTTGAATGAGGTTGCCTACCCAGCCCATCGGCCTGTGGCAAACGCCCTGTACATGTGTGGCTACTTCCTTCATTTCGGGTCATGGATTCGTCTCGGCGCATCCCATCCATTTGTCAGGTGTTTTGTCCGGTCCCTCAAGCCCGTGGAGCCCTGGCAAGTCTCCATGCGTCTGGTGATACCTACTTCTCTGTAGTGAATTATCAAAAGATAGGTATGCAACGCACGCTGGGGCAGAGGAGGAGCATGTCAACACGACAGGATATACGGTGATGCTCTCAACGCCGGGAGGTTGCCACCGTCTCTTCATCACAGTCTCTGTCGGATTTTTTCTCAATGGGTCGGGAATGCCATGCTTCCCTACCATTCTCCATGGTAGTAACCAGTATTGGCATTACCCGAACCCGCGACCAACTGCCCATCTCTGGATGTCTTCAGATACGGAACCTGATATTCTCCACGGTCGGAGCCACGTCTGTGGAAAAGATGGGCCATCGGGTGCTGTTCCTACTCTCTGGTGCTATTATGTTGGTGAGCTACATCACCATCGCCAGCCTATCGGGAGGATTTGCTGCAACGGGCTCAACACCTCTTGGGATAGCAGTGATGCCCTTTCTGTCCATCTATTTTGCCGGCTATGTCGTGTTCGACAACATGTTCAATACCTTTGTCAACCCTATCGCCCTCGATGTCATTGGCTGGAAATATTACTTTGTATTTGTTGGTGTCTTGAGTTGCTACGAAATCTCGGTATGTTTCTTGGACCCCGAAACACGTGGATACACGTTGGGGCAGATGGCTGTTGTCTCTGACGAACATGCCGCGAATAATTGGCCAGTAGGAGTATTGAGCAAAAGAGCGGTAGTTCGGAGCAAGTGGAGCGAGCACATTTGAGTGGTTAATATGCGATCAATTCCTACTTGTATATTTGCCTTTACATAAATTGGGTCCTGGGTCCTGGGTCCAGCTTGTGATACATCCTCTTAGTTTATATCAAACAGAATTACGACGATTTTCCGAGGTCGATTGCGCTACTTTCAAGGAAGGTGTCCTCACCAAGAACAGTGCCCACCATCAACCCGCAGATCGGTGCCCGTCATAAAGCTACTTCCATCGCCCAACATGAAGAGCACTGGTGCGCGAAATTCGTCCACTGTGCTCAGCCGGAACAGCATGTTGTCACCCACCCACTGGCTCTCCATACCGGGCTTCTGAAGGGCTTCCGCTGTCGCCGCGGTGCGAATATAACCGGGGGAGAGAGAATTTACTCTGATCAGCGGTACATTAATCCTGGAGCCCCATTCAGCAGCCAAAGAACGCGTCAGTTGGTGAACAGCCGCTTTGGATGCATTATAACCAGCGGTATCGACGCCCTAGTTCGTGTTAGCTTGCCTGGAAAAGATGCCATAGACGGTGTGAATACGCGTGCGCACCTTGTTCGATGCGTATCCACTCATGCTCGCTACCAGAACCATGCTGCCAGAAACGTTCTTTTGGATCATTGCCCTGGCCGTTGCTTGCGCCACGAGAAATGTGCCCGTGACGTTGATGTCCAGCATCCGACGGAACGAAGACACCGGAAATTCGGTTGATGGCCCGTTCCGCGACAGCCCCGCACATGCAACAAGTCCCTTCACAGGGTATCGCAGGGCAGGAATGAACGTCGCGAACGTTTCACTTACGGCGTTTTCGTCCGTGACATCAAGCGAGTAGTATGAGAGTCGACCTGCGTATTTCGTTGCAGCAGCTTCGACGTCGCCTATAGTTCAATTCCACAGGTTAGAGATCCATCTCGACAGGGACAGACAGTGTGGTGCCAAAAAGTGACCGACCCCAGTTTGCGGCGCTGGGCGTAGGCGAGAGGTCTAGACAAACCACATCACCACCGGTCTCAAGAACGGTAATCGCCAGAGTTGTTCCCAAGAATCCACTAGCGCCGGTAACTGTAGGTAGGGCTCGCGGTCAGTGTCGATTCGCCAGGGTAAAGTTTCGGAAACCGTTACTTATGACACTGCGATTGTCAAGACGAAAGAACTCCGACACAGGCCGGGACGGGTCTCCTTGTGGCGGTTTAGGCTCACGGAACTCGAGGCTGTGTACGTTGCAGTCGCTTCTGCTGCTCATGGTAGCTTTAATCTGCTCCGGGAATAAGTCTTGAGTGTTGATTAAGGCAAGAATACAGTAGCCGACTAAGTCATCGAGGGATCCTTGGTAGAAGACGGCGGCGGATAATCCAGCCATACAAATGAGCAAAGGCAGATCCGTGTCCCCGCAAAGTGGGAGAGGGGGTTCCACACCGGGGAAAGGCTGCTCGGCGAGAAGATCATTTAATTCATCATTATCAGCTCGAGGAATATAGAAACATGAATACGAAATATCGCTTTTCTTATCGGTCCTGCTTATCCAGGAAGACAATCCCCAATGAATGAAATTTAGATATAAAGAAACTAGGAGACATGACGAATATCCATACTGCGCTGGACATGACATACGTTCATGCTACATGGTACCTTGCAAGGCATCCCTCTAGCAGTTGGTCTCTTGACTCAAGAGCATCCCCATTCTGCTGCTCTTCTTCAACTGGCTTAAAACTGATCCCTCCCCGAAAAGAAAACGAATCTTTATTATCACGCGAAGCAGAGCATTCCCGCAACTCGTACTGGCCCTGTAACAGCACATCACGAATAGCCCGCTGGTGCCTTCGAAATGGCAATGTACCAGTCTGCATTTCTGCCAACACATCCAAGTAAAACCGGTGGTGTCCATATTTCATTTGTTCAGCAATCGAATTCTGCTTCAAAGCTGGAACATGCGCAAAGATACGAGATTTGGCAAGCCAAGACAACTAATAACATTGCATCATTGCTAGGACAATCCAGCCAGCTCTCGATCAGTGCATCGAGCAGGTCTGCCAGTGGTGGAAATGGCACCTTGTGTGATGATTTATTTTCGAAAGGCGCATATTCCAGTCGCGTGTCGGAGGTTAGAGGAAATTTCCAGTCTATAGCGGGAAGGAGGACAGTTCTTGTCTGGCCATCGGGGGATATCAATTGCTATTGAGGGAATCCCATCAAGTCCACCTCTGCATTCCCAATGAGACGTGGCTTTTGCATATCAAATGTCCATCCAGTCTTAGCAAGAAATTGGCTGCTAGATCAATATCCATGTCAAGGACGGTGGAGGCCAAGATGCTTGGGTTCAAGCTGGTTATAACTTACAGACGGGTTTGTCCTATCTGATTCCACTGAAGGAATGCCACAGCTGACGCACACGAATTAGGCCGTTTCAGCAGGAATTAGGCTATTTCCAATGAGGATGACCCTTTCCAATAAATACAGACCGTCAGACATTCGGGCTCCATCACAGAGGTTGATGTCGTACTCCATCTCTTTGCTTGGACAATCCTGTGTCGTTCCTAGTGCCTGTCATTTTTCCGCTCATGGATTCCTGTGATGTCGCAGATTTCTAAATTTAAAAGCCCTCGATCGGTTTTGTATGCCAGGATGATGCTCTCAGAGGATATTTTTGTGTTTGACTTATTCAAGCTTTTTTTACATACACCAAGCAAAATGTTATCTATTATTGTTTAAAATACTGCTCCAACACAAGAAAGTGCCATGACACCGAGTCATTGTTTCACAAGAAACAGAAGCCTGATATTGTCCTTCTGTTCTCTTTGAAGTAACCTCTTATGGGAAACAAGTCATGTCCCAAATGTGAGGCACCATCTCATCAGGGTATAATGTGAGTTTTCTAAGGGATGATCACAAAGTACTTCCAGCATAGAAGGTGTGATAAGTTGTTGTCTCCCAGCATGAAATGTTGGAGCTCACACACTATTGAGATGCTCAAGGTTTGAGTGGATGTGATAGACTCCACAGTTCTAGCAATAAACAATATCTCTTCCTGCTTTATTTAGGTCTAGTATTCTTCAATTTCACGACGCTTTGTCCTCAATCTGTAACATCCTAACCGCCCCTTCCAAACAATCAACATTATTTACAATACTAGTCCTAACTTCCTCCAACTTCAAACCCAGTTCTGACCCTCCACCATCCGTCTTGGAACGGGCCACCAGGGACTGGACGACGAGTGCGGCCGTTCCAGTGTCCCATAGGCCATCCCTTGCTGATATTAGAGGATCCTGGAGCAGGGAGAGGGCTGTCTGCAGTACATGTCGATGTTTGGTTTTCATACAAATATAGTATAGCCCAGCGACGAGATTTGTCGACAGGGTAAAGCCTGGATTTGACGAAGGGGGGTTTCGATTTTCAGGCCAGTGCATACTAGAAAGGATGGTTGTAATGTGTGCGAGGGCTTTATCGTATTGGCCGTAGGACTGTGCCATATTCGCCGGATCTGGAGGCATTATATGAGTGGTGTTATGCAGGAGTACACCGTAAAAAAGGTGAGCTTGCAGCTGCAACAAAACGATACGACTTTGTTGCTCTCGCTGTTGTGAGGCTGGATCCACATCCGATGCCAGCTTCTCAATCGCATCTATGAACAATTGGAATTGACTTCGAAGCTGCAGAGTTTCATGGATAAACTCCGGCGGTCGTTGATCCCAAGGAATATTTCCCTGTTTAATACCGGCGATCCTATGGTGCACCATCCAGTTTTGTAGCACGGTTAGTGTTTCCTCGGCATGGGCAAGACTTCGAAAAAATCCCGATACGAGTGACTCGAGTCCAGTGACTATCGGCGGAGAGGCAAGTTTCAAAATCGGCGCTCGATCATTCCTGAAGGCGCTGGCATGGATGTCGAGGCGTGCGAAGACAGCGACCAGGTGTGTATAGACAGTAGAGTTCGCACTAATTCTCCGTGGATCTTCAGTCCAGCACCGTTGTAAGAGCGCCAAGCCCTGATCCAGATGCCAGATGGCTTGCCCCGCATTACCAACCAAGCACTCGAATATATAGAATATGAGGCTGCAGATGAGGGCGGTTTCGGGCAAGGCATCATCTCGCGACTGCAGATGCAGCCGTAGCTGTCGGTGCGACTTGGCAATCAATTGGATGTGCGTTGGAGACTCTCCAAGGGGCGATGACCCACGTAACCTATAATCCCGATACAAAGAACTCAGAGCGACAAGCGCATTGCGGATCACTGGCTGGTGTTGGCTTCGTTGCGGGATCAGTTGCGTCCACAACGTCGGATCTGAGAACATGGAGAAGCAGCCGGCGGCTTCACAGTAGTAAAAGTGAAGCAGCTCGCGCTGTACTTGACTGCCGGGCATCTTGAACGGAATATTGTATATCTTTATCGAGCCGGATTGCTGCTGCTGCTGCTGTTGCTGGCGGCGCTGTCCGGTGTAGTCGTAGCCCGTGCAGTCTCGGCCTGAGCGGACGCACCGCAAGCATTTTGGTTTCTGCTCATCGCACTTGACACGGCGGATTCTTATTTGTCAATGCGGGGTTTTTTTTTTTTTTTGCCACATAGCTCAGACTCACTTGCAAGTGGAACATCCTGAGCGGACTTTGGGCATGCTCCGCCGGGGTTTCTTGCTGGCCAGCATTTTGGCGAAAGATATGATATTGAAAGATCAAAGGACACCTCATGGAATATAGACAGTATGTCTATCTGAGCAGGAGACTTTGCAAAAGTAAGCGGTGCCAGTGTAACTATCTTATCGGCTGTGGGGGCCAAATGATTATGCAGTTTCATGGGCCATGTCATGTCTGCAGTATACAATGCGCCATGACTACGACCTAAGCCACAATCAGTATGCAGTTCTGCAATCATCTTCAGTCCATACTCATCAGTTCAGATGAACAGAAAAGCATCATATTTGCTGATGCTGGCCATTGTCTTCTCGAAGCATAGCAGGTAATTGTACATGAAACAGTCAAGCCTTTTCGTGTTAAGTTGAAGAGGCTGACAGTATTCTGCCGTGTTGCGACCACACCGCCTTAAAATAAGCGTCATCACGAGCGTTAGGGCTATTAGAGACACAGATGCACAGATGGAGGCTCTGGTGAATAACAACACCATAAATACACTTGCGATATTACGAATGCTAATGTTGAGAATGGAAATTTGAGGTAGGAAGATGGCATAGGGTGTATACTGCATGAGCTGAACTAGCTCAGAAAAATCTATGGACAGAACTTTTATTTACATCTATCTCCCCCAGTGGTATAAAATTTGAATAACGGAGGGGTATACATTCCATGAAGACGTCTTAGCTCTCCGACCCCTCAGTAACATCCTTCTTTTCCTTTCGACGCCACATCCCACAAAGCAATAAGAGGAAGGGGATCGTCCCCAACAAAAGGAACGCCACTAGCGTGAAAGCCCATCCGCGACCCATGGAAGTCAACATAGGATCGATGGCAGCCGACGCTGCGGCCGAGAAGAAAGATCGCACCATGTTATTGGCAGCGGTCGCAGCGGCCGGGTTGGACATGTGCAGATCGACAAGCAGAGTGGAAGTGGAAATGAAGCCACCCGTCTGGCCCATGCCAATGAAGAACAGGAGCACCTCGGGGGCCGCAAGGTACACCCCATAGTCGACCACCCAGCCGAAGGCCAACACGGTCACACTGCCCATCACAACCAGTGGGATGGTGATGACGCTACGAGCTCTTTCGACATTGACCGACTCTTTGTGTGCCTGTATTTGTTCTGGGGTGGCGTCTGGGCCAGCGAGTTTTGCGGCACCACGTCGGTAGTTCCAGTCCAGAAGCCGGCCCGTCACGAAGGCGGCCAGAATGGACCCGGTGCCTAGCGTAATGTAGCAGAGGCCGATCTGGAGAATGCTCAGGCCGTACTGCGAGGAGTACACCTCCGTGATGGACGAGAGAACCGTCATATTGCCACCCATGATGATACCCGTGACCAAAAGGATGATGATCGAGTTTGCTTGGAACACGACCACAAGAGGTTTGAGCGGGTTGGGGAATCGGAGCTTGTTCTGCGCCTTCTTTGGCGAGTCGCTGCTGTCGGGCCGGTCGAAGTTCTCCGAGGGAGAGAAAGGCCGCTTAGCCGCGTTTTTACGGTGGCAGTAGTCAATAAAAGGCCGGTTCCATGACTGCGCCGGGGCCGTGCCGTCCCCGACGACATTCCGTGCGGTCTCCGGAAGGAAGAAGAGAAGAGGCAACAGATAGACGGCAGATGCGATGGTCAGGAACCAGAAAATCGACCTCCAGCCGAGATACTGGGCGAGGAGACCACCGATGATGGGGCCAATGGCCGGTCCCGCGAAGTTGCCCGCCATGACAATGCCCATATATGATCCCCGCTCCTCTTTGGTGCTGATGTCGGCAACGGTGGCTGCCGACAGCGCCACGGTACTGCTGATTCCAGAACTTTGCAGGCATCGCAGCACAATCAGAGCGGCGTAACTGTCCTGCAACGCGAGTCCAATGTTGGACGCGATATAGATGATGAAGCAGATGATATAGGCGGGTCGGCGGCCCGTCTGGTCTGCAAAGCTGCCGAGGAACATGGGGGCAATCCCTTGGAAGATCTGGACAGATTATCACCGTTAGTTAGCGCATCCTTCGGTTGATTTCTGGAACGAGCTTTGTTAAGATTTACCATGTAACTGGTGACCGTCAAGTTGATCGAGGACGACGACACGCCCAGATCCTGAGCCAGCGTATCCAGGGCCGGGAAATAAATCTGGGCCGACAAAGAGGAAAAGAAGCCAGCCCCGGCCGCTGTGAAGACGATGTACTTTTTCAGCAGGTTGCTAAAGGAGCTGTAAGGCCGAGGCACCGCCTCCGCGAGTGTACTTGTAGAATCCGAAATCATGATGGTTCAAGCGGTTTAGGGCATGGGAAGAAGAACTAAGAACCAAGAGAGAGAATCAACCGACCACAACGAGATGCAGCCGGTTCATACTGCTCTTTTCACTGTTCTTGTTCTCTGAATCGACCTTACATCATCGGGGGAAAAAAATAAAAATAAAACCCCAATAAAATATTCAAAAAACTGGTCACCATTCTGACGCGAAAGTATTTGGTAAGTCGTGGGGTGGCCGGCGGGCCTGCAGAAGAATCTGAAGAAAGCTTGGTGTCGATCCGCCTCAGCCAAGACTCCCAGAGCCCTGAAACCGAAAGGGCGTGTGCGTGGGCGAGGAAATCATTTCCTCGGACACTGAGACGATCGCCAGAGCGCGCGCGTTTCGGGTCGGTATTGTCTTCTGGACGGGCCAACGGAAGACGGCGGACGGCCAGCGTGCGGGATCGGGACATAGTAAATTCCCGGGGCAATCACCAATCGTCATTCCTGCGAGGGACCCTGTGCGAGTCTGCCAAGAAAGAAGTCCCAGAGACCTTGATGAAGCCGGCCGGCCCCGCCGCCGCCGTTGATCCTACTCTGTACCTGTCCACATCTGCCCACCGATCAGCCGGTCCTCAGTCTCTGTACGGGACCCCGTCTGGCCCGCGAGACGCCGGCGGAGAGTCGTACCAGGCACATCAGATTGGCGTGCTATTTCGTGGGTAGAGCTGATTTCGTGCTCAAATTTGCTGAAATCTGCGTAGGATCTCCGCTCTGGCCCTCCTCTGCATGGATTGTTTCGAGCAGCGGTTGATGGCGCTTTGGTGGCATGGTGCGTAATGGAAGAAGAATCACGAATTTGACGCGTTGAATATTACATAACCTGTCGGGCCGCCTGTTTGGGTGTATTACCCGCTTGGGAAAATGCAGACGGCCATCACTGATTATCAGATTTGATCGATAACTTTGCCCTAACGGTGGGATGTGAAAAGTTTGACGCTGCCACCGGCCGGGTGGCTCCCTTTCCAGCCGGAGGTACGCAATCCCGGCGGTGGACAACGCCGGCTTGCCTGATCGTCCAGTGACCCTGGGGGATTTCCATCCAATTGACCCTGCATGACCTCCACCAGCCAACCCGGGGGCGAAAAGGGGGGCCGACCAGAAGTTCCAAAAGGCAACGCGCCAAGAAATGCCAAGAACGGCCACGTCCGGATATCCAATCAGCGGCTAGCAGGGCTAACGTAACCAGACAGCGGGCCGGACAGGCAGCCCAATTATCCAGCATATGTCATCCACAGCCAACGAGTTCGGCCACGACGCCAGCTCCCAACGGCACAAACTCTGCCTGTACGGAGGACCTGTCAGGCTAATCAAGTATCAGGTATACAGGACGTGCTGCTGATGAAACTTTGGGGGTATCGAAGCCTACTCCAAAGGACATCCAGTCGCATCCAGGGCTGTTCTGCACGTGCCAAGGCAGCCCCAGACTGCCAAGCGCTGACTCAGGATCTTCACTGACGCTGTGGATGTTGGGATATGGGTGGATATGCGAGGATTCACCCCCAATCCATGCTATGTTGCTTGAGTACGCACAAAAATAGCCAATCTATTACTCACAGATCGACAACGACCTCCAGCGTCATCAAACATCAGTGGGAGATCGGTGACTAAATACCGAGCACATTGAGCGCCATCAGGGGCCTCCACCGGTCTGCCTACCAACAGGCACAAGGCGAAGATCTAGCGATGATGGCCGATCTTCACCCACCCCATCCTGCCACCCCAATGACCTCACTGGATACCTTGAGCTGATCACGATAATATTCAGGAGGCCATGATGAGTCCAGATTCCACGGAAAATCTTTGGGGGATGCGTGGGATGCGCCATGTCCTCAGGGTACTGACCAGAAAGATTGACATGATACTACTCTATACACACTGAAGAAAAGGTCCACCCAGTGTGGCGTGACGAGGAGAGAGAGAGAGAGAGAGAGAGCACTTGAGTGGAAAGAGGGTTAGCAGGTTATTGAGAGTTACCATTCCGGGACAAGTCCCTCGACCTTGACAGATCCATTAATCTCCGGGTCGGCATATTTAACCAGCTCGTTGCCTCAAGATCTTTCCTCCAGTCAAGCCAAAACTCCTCAAGATCTTTCCATCTCAAATTCAGACTTTCTCCCCCCTCTTTCATATTTGACAGCGGCAATAACCGGCACATAACCCAAAATCTATACATCATGACTGTTGCTGAAAACTTCGACGCTTCGGCGGTCACCATCATCGGCGCAGGACCCTGTGGATGTGCCTTTGCAGCAGACCTGGCCAGCCGCGGGAAATCCGTCCTGCTGTACGGCCACCCCGACCATCGTGGTGCACTCCCGATGATCGAAAAGAACGGCGGCTGGTTGAACGCCAACGGGGACGACGTCAATGGAAAGTTCCAGATCAAGACCACCAGCGACATGTATCTGGCCATTCGACACTCCCCCTTCCTCGTGTCCACCGTGCCTTCGTACGGCCAGGACACCATCCTGCAGACACTCAGCCAATTCGACCTGCGCAAGCACACCCTCATCATCAACGTGGGTAACTTTTTCTACCTTGCTGCCCGCCAGAAAGTCAACTGCCATGCCATCCTCGAAACCGACATCTCCCCTTATGCCGTTCGCATCACGGGCGACACGGTCTTCGTCAAGGGTGTCAAGAAGAGCCTGACCATCTGGGCGGAGCCCCTCACAACGCAGGCCAAGCGTCACGACAGCCAGGTGGAACTCTCCCTCCGTCGACAGGTGGAGTCGCTCTTCTCGCAGCACTTGGTGTGGTGCCAGAACCTCCTCCAAGTCGGGTTGAACAACATCAACCCCATTGTGCACTGCCCGGCGGCGCTCATGAACACGGGCTGGATCGAGTCCACCAAGGGCGACTTCTACTTCTACGCCCAGGGGATGTCACCTTCGGTGTCGAAGTTCTCGGAGAAAGCGGACCAGGAGCGGCTGGCGATTGGCCGCGCCTATGGGTTCGATCTCGTCGACATTACGACGTACATGAACAAAAACTACCAGCATGACCGAGAATTCCACAACTACCATGAGTTCGCGGTGGGGTCGGTGATCCACAACAAGACCAAGAGTTCCCCGACGAGCATGCAGCATCGCTATCTGCTCGAAGACATCCTCTACGGGATGGTCCCTTGGTACGAGCTCGGTCTGAAGTGTGGGCTGGCGTCGCCCACTATCCGGTTACTCATCGACATGGCCTCGATCATTAGCGGCTTCGACTACTTCGAACACGGGAGGACCCTGAAGGCTTCGGGACTGGCCGACGCCTCCAAGGAGCAGATTCTGATGGCCCTGGGAGGACCCGTAAACACCACCCCCAATGTGATCACTGCGCTCCCAGATACCCTCGTCAACACGTCGGAGTCGCATGCTCCACTGCAGACGCCTCAGGTCGTTGTGTGAAGCGCCACTTGTCTCCCACAGGGCCTATTCCTGAGATGAATTATATTCTGAAAATTGTTCTATACCTATTGGTTTTCTCGTGTATTTCCTTTTTTGTCTATACTTCTTTTTTTGGCCTTTTATGATGATAGATTGGTTAGTTTTAAAATACACCAATATACTCGAAATCAGACCTTACCAGTGCCTCGACGGGGTATTGCCCCTGGTGGAAAGGGAGTAGTGAGAATATTGGGACCCTGAACATTGTGAGAGCATTTATGACATCTATTTTTAGTTTGACAGCATGCAGCCGTTGAACTATACACCATGCCTGCGCTTCGAATAATTCTTACCCCTATGTTTGAAAGATATGCCGCATTAAAAAAAATAGAAAATGCAAGATATTCTCAAAGTACTGGTTGCTTTTGCACAGCCCTGCTCACCCCCTGACCACCTCAACACTCAACCCTGGACTCTGAAGGCATCATCGCAGGGCGGCTGTTGATTCCTGCCGC
Source organism: Aspergillaceae sp. MA 6039 (assembly GCA_003004485.1). NCBI lineage: Eukaryota > Fungi > Ascomycota > Eurotiomycetes > Eurotiales > Aspergillaceae > Aspergillaceae sp. MA 6039. The sequence continues at coordinate 98,759 of PQMF01000049.1, read as the reverse complement.
TCGCCCAAATTCGAAATCGCACTACCCCAAGGTTGGTTTGGCTGTATCTTTTCTGGTTGCGGGGTCTCCGACACTAATTCACTAGGCAGATCCACACGCGAAAGGGTACATATTGATGTTAAGCCAGGTGTCAACCCCTGACCAACATGGAGCCCGCGCCATTCGACTATCAATAATGTCTCCCTTTGCATGTCTTTCCAGTGAACTGGTTCTCAGCATCGCGGATCATCTCTCATCTGTAGAATATCCTCAACCCGTACCTCTACACACAACATCCGCCTCTTCTGCGGGAGAGGGCTGTGAAACTAGCAACTGTATTCGCAGTCCTGGAGTCCATTGCACACGGCGCCAACAAAGACCAGTGGGCCCAGGGCACAGCCGAGAGAAAACAGGGGGAGAAAGAACAGAGGAGGTGGAGACGAAAGAGCGGTGTTCGCGCAAGCAGATCTTTCGTCAATTCGCGCAATTCTTCCTTGTCGTTCTCTTCGGGCCTCATTCGGGGTCTGGAAGTGGTGATGATGATAGTCATCGGATTCGGGTCCGACTCAGAGTTGGAAAGATGGCGACATCCCGCAAACGGTAGTGGCTCCGCAGGCAGAAATGTATTTGCATGGGTATTTTGAAGGGACGGCAAAAAATGGCAGCCTAGTACTCAAAGCCACCTCCTAACAGCCAGTTGCGATACACGAATGAACCTCGAATGCCGTTGATATGTCTCGTGACTTACAGAGATTGTTGGAATCCTTTTTGACCAAGGTGCACACCCAAATAGCTGCACTTATGACCGCCACAGGCCAGGGCAATGCGCAACTTGTCCAGCTACTGCTGCATAAAAAGTGTCACCCAATTCTCGTAACAGTACTGGGGAGAGCACATGAGGGATATCCTCTCCATTCAGGGATCCTGAAAGTATGGTGGCTCCTCTCGCGCATGACCAGACACAAGCTTGCGCAGCTATGTGCGTTGGCTTTCGACAAAGAGGGGACCAGGGTAGTAATAATGAGTTACTGCCCGGCAGAAAAAAGACGTCTGCCTACGTGCTCCCACTTATGCTGGCGTTAACTTCATATATTCTTCAAGCTACCCATGGGTTTAACGCTCAAATATATTGAAACTACTTACCCGAGGTGCGTGTAAAGACTGTGTGTTGAACTATATCTATCGGAGGACAGAAATCCATTGGAACACCGTACCAGAATTTTCCCTTAGAATACGAAGCTTGTCTTTTATCGGCCACTTTGCACTGATGGCTTGTTCTCTATACAGCAGATGTCAAGTGCTCCTATGGGTGACACCAAATCAGAAATAATTAGGGTTGCAGCAGAAAGGTCCCCCTCCCGCCTCATCGCTGAATAGATGCGTTGTATATATAGTTATGGTTGCCATTCATGCCTGCCATTCATGCCTCACAACTTCGCTGCATCCACCTCCCATTCCGTCGTGCACAACAGAAACGTATCGCGAAGGGCCTGGACATTAGCATCCAGTCAAACAGATGATCGGGCATGACTCACCGACAAGCGATACTTCTCATTAATAGTCTGGTAATCCTCCCCGGCAAGCATATCACAGAAATGCCGAATAGATGGGTAATGCACAATGGAGATCTCATTCCACCAGTCCTGCTCCGGTCGGTTGTGGTCGCCACGAGAATCTACACTGGCCGCCGGCTTGACCACATTCCCAAGGAGCTTCGCACTTCCACCACGCTTCCCGGCGACAGGGATAAACGCCTGGCCATATTGGTAGTAGCTCTGTTTGCCGTTTGGATGGTGAAAATGCAACAGATTCAGCATCGTCACAGGTTTATCGCCATACTCCTTCGTCAGGCGATCCATGAACGCGAGCAAGTCAGGCGACACTTCGAGATTCTGCGATGATGATCGCGCTTGCGATTGAGCTTGCTCCAGCGATCCAGTGAGTGGGATGGATGCGGTTTCACGCTTCAATTTAGCATCCCGTTCCGGGTACGATGCAAGGAGTTTGGACGGGATCCCGACCAGAATTTTGTATTCATCGCGCACGCTATTTTGCAGGTCGGATGGCAGAGTAGCCCCGTCACCGGGGATGCGAAGAACGGCAAGTAAATCCCATTTATGCGACGCGAGAACGTTCTTGTCGAGAACCGAGGGCTGGATGACTATATATTGGGGGCGCGAAGTGACCACAACCTCGACCTGGTGCTGGCGTAGGCGCTGGATAAAGGTCTGTGGAGGGATGGCCAAGGAGAACAAATGCAGCGTCAAGGCTGGCATATTGGACTAATTCTACTAGTGAAGTCGTCCTGCATATATTTGTAGAGGATAAATGCTCTTTAATACCCATGTACCTCCACCGCATTATTGCCGAGGTTGTCGTCGGACATGCGTCGAACATGGCCGTTGCCGCCGGCGGGGTATACAAGTAGACTACGGCGGCTACCATTGGAATCCACCTGTTCGCGCGCGCCAAATGATATCCACACATCATCCTTACTTACCACTCCCAATCCAAACCCTAGCATAATGGATATTTAACGATGCCTTTCCAACGTGAATCCCATTTGATAGCGGTGACGGTCACAAGTATAATCTCGGAAGATTCCACGATCGTCCAAATACGTTGGAATCAACGGCGCTCGTCGGCTGTATTTCCTAGGCTGTATTTGCCGTGACGGCTCTCTTCTCATGGTCATTCACGAAGATGCTGGCAAATGTAATGAGCACCGAATAGGGCATCTGCCCTCGTCATACCGCCATGCAAAAAGTTCTCGACCACCCTTTTACCGCCTCCATCCTACCGCCTTCCAGATTAGTAAGCAACACGTTAAACCCACTTTATATTATATGTTCCGAATTTTTGGCTGGCAGAATGGAAAACCATTATTGGTTGATTATGAGCGGTCGGGGTCGGCAGTATTAAGGGTGGACGAGAACTTTTTGCCTCCCAATATAGATTTCCCTCTACTAGCGATTCATGCAATACTTTCTTCCTTGTAGCCAGTCCTGTTCTTCATTGCAGGGCAGCAAGATAGAAGGGGCTGTCGCTCAACCGATGCCGAAGCCGGCCCAGAATTTGCTTCAGTTTCTGTTTGGCCTACCCATCTACCCCCCTGATATATACTTGGCACCTTCATTTCACCTGAAATATGGTCCAATCCCTGAAGAAAGTTGTTGAGAATGTATCTGCTTCTGCGTCGAGCAATCCGAAGGACTGGCACGTGGGTGAACACAAGACACAAGCCACGGCAAGAGAGGATTGGTTTTAAGTCTAGGGTTTACATAGAAAGAACATCAGTGACGAAGAAAATTTCGTGATTCATGACAGCATCTCAGACACTATAAATACATGCAAGTCGTCGATGATACACACACAAGAGGTTTTTTTAAAAAAAGAAATTAAGAGTACAGATAGTGAATCGGTCCGATCACCGCACAGTGTAACCTCCGTCGAGCTTCATGTCATTCCCGGTCATGTAGGTGCTAGCGTCACTAACAAGGTAGACGTAAGCACCCTTGAGCTCCTTTGCGTTTCCGTTACGACCCATAGGGATCATGGACAGCCAGAGGTCCTGGACGTCCTGAGGCACGAAATCCGACAGACCAGTGTCAATGTACCCGGGAGAGATGCTGTTCACCCGGGCAAAGTCCCGCCATTCGTTGGCCAGCGAGCGAGCCAAGTGAATTGTCCCGGCCTTGGCAACGTTGTACGAGGTCTGTTCCTGGGGGAAGTTGACGATGTGACCGGACATGCTGGAGGTGATGACGAAGCTGCCCTTTCCACGCTGCTTGAAGTGCGGGCCAACAGCTTTGGCGCAATGGAAGGTGCCGGTCAGATCGGTGTGGATAACGGATGTCCAGTCTTCAACGGAACCGTCGAGAATGCCGCTGTCCGCGGTCTTACCGGCGTTGGCAATGAAGGCATCGATCTGGCCGAACTCGGAAATGACGGTCTCCACGAGCTTGGAGACGCTCTCCAGCTGGAAATATCGAGCTTGTAGGCCTTGGCCTTGACGCCGAACTTCTCAATGAGTTCCTTGGCGTTTTTCTCACCACCTTCGGCACGCGAGGAGTAGGTCAGGGCGATGTTGGCGCCGAATTCGGCACAACCACGGGCGGCCTCGATACCCATGCCTCGGGGGCCCGAGGCACCAGTAACGACGACGGTCTTGCCCTTAAGGTTGAAGAGGTCGTGGAGGCTATCGGCAGCGGGGACTTGGATAGGCATGGTTGCGATGTGAGGAAAATAGGTATAGATCCAGGAGTGTAGATGAAGATACAAAAAGGAAAGTCGAAGAGTGAGTTCGTCTTGTTGTGTAGTCTAGCGGTTGCAATTGGAAGGATGAGCCAAAGACTGAGCCAGATGCCGGTACTTATAGCTCTCGGAGCAGCTATGATATAACGAGGCAATCTAGTAGGCGGGGTCCGGTTTTCGCGGCATGATGTCATGGCCGGACGCAGGTATGATACACGTGACTGTATGCATCATACGACATGTGGAGGAGCGCGTACGAGATCTATTCCCGATGAGGAAATGAATGAGGCTTTTGATAGATCGTAGTTAGAAGGTATCATCTATCTCATTCAGATTTCTGAGAGAAGGTACTATCCAAGGAATGGCCGGCCGTAAAGCTGGACGATTCTGCTCTTAATCAGGAATGACTAATGCCGGAGTGAGCCGGCAGGGCCGTTCAATTTGGGAATAAATCATAGATTTAAGGTCACATGATATATGATACTTGCTGCCCCAGGCATTAAATCGAGGGCAACGATACGTCAGAGTGCGCCGGAATCTAAACAGACCCGGACTAATGAACACCGCAGTATCCAATGTGACACTAGATATGCATGCTTCCAGAGTACATACTCCAGACCCCAGTCCATTTCTGTCCCGTTACTGGTTCGGTCACTGATGGGGCAATCTCAACGAGTAGCCTACTCAATGGGGCCAATTCAACGATTCTCCAGTCAATCCCCAGCCATTGTCCGAATCTCCATGCGATTCTCTGCTCGTCCTCCCGGTCTATTTCCGGCTTCATCGGTTCCCATCCGATCGAATTTACGGCATCCCGAAGATTTTCCTGAAGAAATCTCAGAATCATGACGTTTGTCAGGTGAATCGTCCAGAGTATTTAACAGTGACAATTTTTTTTTTTCCTTTGGCTTCTTCTTGTTCCTCTTTCTAACTGTATAATACTGTTTTATTATTGCGTTTGTAACAGCCATGGACGGCAAGAAGAAGCGGAGTACGTTCTTCGGTCGGTTAGTGATCCGAACATATATATCCGTGCGCTACTATATACGGTCACGTGTACTAATCTGCTTAGGGTATGGTCGTACTTCAAACCGGAAGATCGAAAGGATGCACACGACATCGAGGGTCTCGAAGTACATCGTTGGAATGGCCCCAATGATCCGGACAATCCTTTCAACTGGAGCAAGAAGTACAAATGGCTGTTGACTATCACTGTTTGTTTCATGTAAGTTCCCCGCCGTATGGGGACACTCGCATACCAAGCTAACCCTGATAGCTCCGTCCTTACAGGTCTACCAGCCGGGTCCTACGGCGCCGGAAACAATTACATGGAATCACGTTTCCATGTACAAAACTCCCCCTTCCCGAACCTGGCCTGGGCCACGACCTCCTGGAACATGGGCGCAGCGTTTTGGCCGCTCCTGTTCGTGCCATTGACGGAATCCTCCGGCCGCATGCCAGGATACTTCGTGGCGTACATCATCCTTATCATTTCGCTATTCCCGTCTGCGTTTGCGCAAAACTATGCGACCCTGGTGGTGACGCGGTTTTTTGGTGGTGGTGCGTCTTCAGTCTCGATCAACATAGTCGGCGGGAGTATCAGTGATGTATGGCTGGGCGATAAAGCACGCAGTCTGCCTATGTCGCTGTTCGGGTTTACAAGTGTGATCGGGATCGCGATGGGTCCGTTCATCGGTTCGGCCATCCAGGCCATTCACAAGGACGCTCCGTGGCGCTGGATCTTTTACATCCAAATCATCTATAACGCGGGTCTGTTGCCGGTGTTCTGGTTTATTCTGCGCGAGACCCGGCCGGACGTGATCCTGGCCCGACGGGCGAAGAAAATCCGCAAAGAGACAGGCCGCCCCGTATACGCAGAGACGGAAATCAATGGAGTGCACATCTGGGAGAACTTGCGGGTTTCTTTCCAACGGCCGGCGCGCATGCTCCTGACGGAGCCCGTGGTCGCATTCTTCACGCTGTGGATCGCGTTTGCCTGGGGGATTCTGTTCCTGTTCTTCAGTAGCGTAGTGCAGACGTTCAGTACCAACTATGGTATGAACACACTGCAGACGGGCACAGTCCAACTGGCCATTTCGGTGGGCGCACTGATTGGCCTAGTGATCAATCCGCTCCAGGACATGATTTATCTGCGAACCGACAAGCGCAATAAAGAGCGACCGGGAAAACCGATCCCCGAAGCGCGTTTATACACGTCCATCCCGGGTAGTCTGCTATTCGCGGGTGGGCTGTTCTGGTACGGCTGGTCCAGCTTCCCACACGTGCACTGGATCGTACCAACATGCGGCATAGCTTGTGCGGGTCTGGGTATCTACTCGATCTACATGGCCGTGGTAAACTACCTGACAGACGCGTATGAGAAATACGCTGCATCGGCGCTGTCGGTGGCATCACTGGGCCGTAACAGTTTCGGAGCGTTCCTGCCCCTGGCGGCACCGCAACTGTTCTCCAACCTGGGGTACGGGTGGGCCGGATCCCTATTGGGCTTTATTGGAGTGGGATTATCATTGGTGCCGGTCGTATTGGTGTTGAAGGGACCGGCAATTCGCCGTCGGAGTCCGTTCATGCGGGAGGCATCGTGGACCGGGGGAGAGGATGAAAAGGGCGACGCCTTTCGCGATGAGGAAGAGTCGTCCAGCTGAGAATTCAGGAGGTTATACTTCGTACACACGTTCCTATACGAACTTGGTTCTCTAGTGCCACTGGGACTTTCCCCTCATTCCATATTCACTCATGTATGTCCAGACCAGACCAGACTTTTCTTCCGTGATATAGATGTGCCTTGTATATTATATTGTATAGTTTGTATAGATAATGAGATCAGCCTACCTTGCCCTTCTTGAAAGCAATTATAGATGTTTCCTTGGTCTTATTAGGGCCACAATCCGGGCTAGCAGCTCGGGCCACCATGTGTACTAACCCCGAAGGGGTTTAATCGGATAGTCACGTGTAGCACAACCTAATCCGGAAGGACTAATGAACGGAGGATATAAACAGATCCAGTTAGAAGAAGGAGCAAACTACTATACAGAGTAGACTAGCCAGTGTCTGCTCAATGAGTGCTTGCTAAGGGGGATCTCCCATATGTCCAGAGATGTGGGCCTTTGAGGTTGACAATACAGGAAGGACCGCTTTTAAGTGATCACAACAAGTATTTCAGTCATCCATCTATGTCCACCCACCCCCTCAAGATGGAGTATTCCCAATGGCGCATCGTGGGCCAGGGCTGCCATCCCGCTGTGCAGCTGATGCCTAAACTACAACTTTTATACGGTGTAGCCTCTGCAGTGTCCATCTCTCTGTCCCCACGGTAGCTAAGATCGTGAGAGACCTGCATGTGGGATTTTGTAATGCAGTGGAATAAAACCTGAGGTTGGAGTGTGTGTGGTCCAAACTCCGAGTCGTTGCGTAGCAAAGCCAGCCTTGTAACTGTTGGATACGGCGGACCTAAAGATACCACTAGGCAAAAAGGACATGGCCGCTTCACTATTCAGTTATCTATTTATGTCATCTACTCCGTATGTTCACAACATGTCATGAAAGATACTCGCCTCTTTGAGTACCGTGGTACCCAACCGAGGTTTATTCAGCATAGACACAGCGACAGCCACGGAACTCTCTTTTGGGGTGGTGCATTTTACCGAGGCTGCCTTACTCAGGTTGCTCACCCGTTGACTCAAGCTCTGCTCAGATTTGCTCAGTCAGCCAAAAGCGGCAAGGGTTGAGCATTAAAAGGGAAAGGTCGAGACAACCAAGTATATATACTCCGTATACTCTAGACACAAATCCTGTCTGCAGCGCATCCCAGAACCATGGCACGAGATCAGCACAGGCCAATGGATGGAGCTCCAATATCATTGACGGGCTACGACATGTCCCTCGGGTCTACTGTATCATTCTGGTCATGGCCCAGAAATCAGCCCAATAAGTAACCACAATAGAGTTGCGCTCTCCAATAACTTTAGGACTAGTGAGAACCTAATGGAATCAACCGCCCGGATGCGGGAAGATATCAAACTCTTGAGCACAAGCCGTCAAACTCTGTTCGTTTCGTATTTCAACTTTGATTCTCCCTTTTCCTTGATATCTTTTCATCTGGTCGCTTCTTTGTTGTGAGAGACAATCCGACTGTTTTGTTCAACCCATTCAGTCTATTGTTCGCTTCTACAATGCAAACATGGTCAGCGGTCGCAGCGAAGCCATCACCATCGTCACTGCTGTCTTCTTCGGCGTGTCGCTGGTGACGGTCTCGCTGCGATGTTTTGTGCGTTTGCGTGTCGTGCGCGCCTTTGGATGGGATGACGGGTTGATGGTGATTTCTATGGTAGATTGGCACCAGATCAAAGAGGGAGATATCAAATACTGACCGTCTAGTTATTAAATACGGCCTTTGCGATCTGTGGTATCTTGGGTGCGAAATATGGCATGGGCAAAGGACTCGAATGGTTTCTCCCTAACCCTCAATATTTCCGATTGGCATTAATGGTACGACTCTTCGTTCGCGGGACTCAGACAGATGACGAGAACTAACTGGATTGAATAAATAGTGCTGGTATTTCGGTCAAGTGTTCTACGTCTTCACCTGCATTTTGGCCAAAATCTCCATTATCCTCACCCTCCTCCGGATCACCGTCAATCGCCTCCACGTCATTATTCTCTACGCCGCCATGTCTATCTCGATTATCGTCGGTCTCTTATTCTTCTTTTTCACCGTCTTCCAATGCTCGCCCGTCAACTATTTCTGGAATCGCCTTACTATGAACGGCAAGTGCGTCGACACCAATATCCTCATCGATATCGCATATGTGTATAGTGTCGGAGCAGCCGTCACCGATTTCACCGTCGGTCTGCTGCCGGCGTTCATGATTTGGAATCTGCGCATGTCTCCTCGCGATAAAATTGCCGTGGCAGGAATTTTGGGGGTTGGGTGCATGTTCGTCTCCCATCCCGACAGAGAGAGAAAGAGGGAGGATATGCTAACCCCTTACAGAGCAAGCGCAGCCGTCATCGTTCGCATACCTTACATTCACAACTACAAAGACATCCAATTCTTATACAAAACCACGAGCATCTCGATCTGGTCGAACATCGAAGCCGGACTGGGTATCACCGCAGGATCGTTGACCACCCTCCGACCACTGATCCGGTTCTTCCGCGAAGCATCGCACGCCTCGCGCCGCAGCCGCAGCCGCAATCCCGGTTCCTTCCCGCTCGCTAGCACATTGGGCAATACACCAAATTATCAGTTGAAGACGGACCCGGAGGACGCGCACCATTTCTGGATGGGGCAGGATCTGGACCATGGCGTGCACACGGTGGTGATGGGCAATGGCCGAGTCATAGCTGCAGCTGCGGGGGCAAATAGCAGCGAGGAGGACTTGTTCCCGAATCCGAGGCGAATGATAGGGAGTCCGCAGCTGGCCAAGAGGTAAATCGCAGGTGTAACATAGGATCCTGGGACTGGGGGAGTTCGGTTTTGTTGAGCTGATTGACGACGCACATGGTTCCTTACATTCTCTGTTCATGTCGTTTCTACTTCTTTTTCCCTCTTTTTTTCCCGACCTGCTTTGTTCCCTACAGCTAATTCCCTTCTTGTAAATAATACCCCGACAGAGAATTACGATTATGTATTACTATACCTTATTCAGGTACTATCTCTTCAAGTATACTGAGGGCGCTCCTGCACGACGTAATGTAGTGTTATAAAGTTGGCTGAGAGCAAAGTCTCAAAAATATGAAAGACACTGCCAATTGAGGGGAAATATCGATCAGCGGCGCCTTGACCTTTTGGATTGGCCACGAAATAGAAATGTCAGTCGCCAAGGTTACTATAACCGATAACCACCGTTATGATCGTTCTCCATCATCCCTTTTTTATTAATAATCTCTCACCAGAACCAAACCGATCTGCGACTACTCTTACAACAAGTATCCAGAATCGTCTCCCCACGAGGCCGCCCTACAGAACGATTCGTGGATGACCTCAAAAGTTCCATGCGCTATGTGGGCTCTGCGGGGCACATGCATTAGCGTACACTCTAAACCTTTAGCGTGAACCCTATCCGGGATTTCGGGACATTGCGGATAATTACGGTCATTGTTTCTGGAGCTGGGTTATTTACAGAGTATTGTTCACTAGTCAGTTCTTGTTAGCGATTGCCCTTGTGCAAATCAGAAGCTCGAACTAGTGGTCTATTATGGGCGGCTAGCCTGTGCTCTGGAACAGATGAGGAACCCTGAGCGAAACTAGCAGGATGGATTATTTCTCCGTGGTTTCCGAGACTGGGAGTCAGGTCTCTTCTTATTCCTCCCAAGTACTGTACGACCATAGAATTATAAGTATTCCCTGCGGAAACTTCCGCGCTTGTAAAAAGATTGACACAAACCCTGTCGATTGAACTCAAACCCAGCTTTGGTCTGTGGCGGTCCGGAGCCTCGTGTTAAACGGGCCTCGAAAACCATTACTCGGTTGTGAACATACGCATATTATGGCCACATAATTCCCTGCATGCCATTGTATATACCATTGCTGATACGAGATATATATACCGTATATGTCAAAGTACTCTGTACTTGGTAGAAGTATATAGATATAGTAGTCCGGCTAGGACTGATGCATCCGTAACAATCCCTCAGCCTCCTCGTCATCCCCATCGTCAGGCGGTTCGCGTTTGTCCAACATCTCAGCCATTGCGACACCTTCCTGCCGACCTTTGTCCGCGTTTACCATCCACACCAGCGGGATCGGGAGCACAATCAGCACCGCGATGATGAAAAACCCCGATCGCACCTGGCCAGTTGCGTCGATGAGCATTCCCACAATCGCCGGCCCGATAAACGAACTGCCCTTGTCTGTCGCGGCGTACAGTGCGTAGAACGCCGCCTCACTGCCTGGCGGGATCAATAGTCCAAAGAATGATCGACAGTACGATGAGAGACCGCCCCCAACCACACCGTGAATGAACGCCAGCGGGAAAATCTCCCATGGCTGCTGTAGACCGATCACGCCCCACCGTTTGAACAGCGGGATGTATGCCAGCATGCCGTACAGTGGGATAATCTCAAAGAGCGCGATGCACAACATGATTGTGTGGTTCGACTTGAGTCGGAAACGGCGCGACACCACCGGCCAGAGGAATGCCCCTGCCATGCCGGACAGCGTTGCGGTGATTGACAGCAAGCCCACCGATGTCGTGCTCATTTTCAATTCCGTCCGCGCAAACAGAATCGCCGTGCCAGAAACCGTCGCCATCGCATCCGACAGCAGGAACCACGCAACCAAAAACACAATCACTTCGCGCAATTTTACGGCCACCTTGACTGTCTTCCACAGCGACCGCCAGGCAAAGCCCATCAAGCGCAGCCAGGCCCGCCATCGGCTGCCGGCCCCTGCCACGTCCAACGGCGGCCCTGGACGGTTGCGCAACATTCGTCGACTTACCATGGTGAACGTGCCCCACCAGATGCCTACAAGCAGAAGCACCAGTCGGGTCGGGAGTGTCCCGGATGTCTTCGACACGGAGGTCTTTGATAACGCAAACAACAATAAAATACCCAGAATCTGCACAAACACGGCTGCGCAGTAGCCCAGCCCAACTCCCTTAGATGAAATGCGTGTTGACAACTGTAGCTCCGGCGATATAGACCCCGCTTTCTTCCCTGTGTCGGGCGAGCTCTGTTCAAAGTCGTCGTCCGCTTCGTAGGGAGGCGGATCGGCGGACACTCCATTCGAATTCAGATGCGGAAGTTCTTCGCTTCGGTTTCTAGTCTCAGCCTCCTGAACCGACGGGTCATTGGCCACAAGCACCGGAAGAAAAGAATTGAGGACGACAAACGACGATCCGAGACAGGTGACTCCGACCACGACGAGTAGGGCTCCAAGGACGAACACGGGCGGTGCAATGAAGACGAACAGCATACTGGCCACAGAACCTATGAAGCCGAACACTACCAGAAGTGTTTTGCGATTATTTTCTGATCAATTAGTAACCTATGCCTTCCAAATAGGAAATCTCGTATACGAACCGTAGTCTGCCAACGCGCTAAACGAAATCAACGTCAACGCCTGGACCAGCACCGCCAGCGAAAACGTGTACATTGCAAAGCTAGCTGTATTGATCTGTAGTCCCAGCACTCCGACCAAGCATTGCTCCTCCCCTTCTGCGCGTCGAAATAACGCCGGCCCTGGTCCATTTCCAGATTCCGAGGGCGACCCAGGCCCAACGCACGGAAGGTGGCTATCTTGAAGCGTGCCCCGTTCACGAGCTAGCTGCTCAAGCGTCAATGGTAAAAAGGACCCTGCAAAACATAGACTTTATTAGCACTGTGCTAAATAGTTCCAAGTATATAAATGCCACCTACCCACACCACACACGGCGAACACTTCGGCCGCAATCCCGTAAGCATACCAACCCCAGATCTCTCGCTGGCTGGTAGGCGTGGTATCCTCGCCCGGATATTTCGCGGGACGCTGACCAGACGTGGAATCTGCTCCAATGGCCATGATAGCTACAACCTTTACATAGGAGAAGAGAAGAAAAAATCAAAGAGGCCTCTTCCGGATTCGGAGCCGGGTATGACGGCGGAGGATGGAGACCCCTGAGTCAGCATATGTCACATGACCTTCCGTGATAAACAGTGCTGATAAGCGCTTATCGATCAGATCAGCAATGACGTTTTGTATACAAACCCTCATCGAGCACAGCACAGGGTCTCACAGCTCCTAGGCAACCAGCCATGGCAACAAGGATATATACAATACAGCTACAGCTACAGCTACAGCGTCAAAGGCTAATGGCAGAGAAAGAAGCAGATGCAAGAAGACTGAGAGACAAAGACTGAGAAAGATGGGAATTCGACATTCAAACAGTAGCTTCAACGGCCAGAGGACGACGCCTGGAAGTGACGCAGAAAGGCTTCAAATTTGACGAATGGGACCATGACCATTCACTGCAGTGGCAGTCATGAGATCTCTCGCGCCAGTGCTCTGCTCTTTCCTTCTCAGTTGCCTGGCCGTCAACAACCCTCGCTCCTTCTCTTCCTCTCACCTTCCCTCTCATCTCTCTCTTCCCCCCCCAACCCCCGTTTTCTTATTCTGTGCATTACTCTGCATAGCTACGCATCATATCCGATTCTTCTTCGTGTCTGCCCTTTGGTATCTTGTCCACCCATCATGCCGGAGAACATCACTACCAACACCACCACCACCGACGAGGCCGGAAAGGGCAAGAGTGTCGCCGGTACCGTCAAGAAACACTTCCTGCACACTGTTGGCAAGATCACCTTCTACGATCGTGCTCATGATGACAAAAAATTTGTGAACTGCAATGCTTTCATAAATATCAAGCCTACTATGCGCTTGAGTGCTACCAACGCCGGCGCGTCGGGCTCGATCCTCCCCCTGGTGAACACCACTAAGGCGAGATCTGGCCAGGGCGAACTGCCTCGCTTTACTTGGAGCAACCCCAAGAATGGAACCGGCTCTTATGCGTTGGTCGTTGAAGACTTGGACGCTCGTGTGGCTGGTGTCTCTAGTGCCTACATGCACCACGGTTTGTTCTATAACATTCCTGCCGGCCGTCTGAGTGCGAACAACTTCGATGTCGAAAAGCAGGCTGGTGAGAATCGCAACCGTCTTACTGCCACCGCGCTTAACTACATCACCACCCGCAAGAAGGACCTAGCGTATCTCGTGCCCTCCCCTTCTTACGACCACGGCATCCATCGCTACGTCTTCACTATCGTCGCTCTGACTGAGGACTTCATCGCGTTTGACCGTCCTGACAAGGTTACTAGAAAGGACTTTCAGAACCATATCCAGGGCAAGGTCGTTTCATTCGGCCAGTGGATCGGTGTGTCTAAGCGTTCCTAATCCCACAAATAATATTTTCAGCGCTAACATCCCCTCGCTGGCAACTTAGGACACGTGAAGGGTGACTTCAAGAAGGGAGCCCAGGGCGTTGCCAATGGCCATCAGAAGATGGCTGCTACTCATACTACTGTTGAGGGGCAGGCTCTCCCTGATGGACCTGCTCAGTCTGCTGCTCCTACCACTTCCTAATTGCACGCGTTGCGGGTGAGGATTGTCGCGAATTTCAGTCGCTGACCGAGAATACTATGGATTGCAATATTTCAGGGCCTGGTTATCATGAAACAGATACTCTTCGTGTTTTTGAATCTCTGGGGTCTTTGTACCTAGCTTAATCCATCATTTCATTCATATATTGTGGACCTAGTCGTAAGCCCTAATTCTTTGTTGCAGTGGTGCCATAATCCCATTACGAAAGACTATCGACCCATCCTCATTCTCATAATAACCACTTGCAATCTCCTGTCGGTCTCCATCATCATGAGCAACTGAGCCCTCGATGGCGAGCCCACCAGCATCTCCTGCATACAGAAACGTATCCGACGAATCGTATTCAACAACCCCCCCAGCCTGTCCAACAGGACGTGCCTGATAAATGTATATTTCTCTTCAACTGGTATCCGAAAACCACCAACAAGCAACGGATAAGCCTCAACATGAAATTTGAATGGTGGACCACCACCACCACCACCACCACAACTTCCTACAGTGGTATTATCCATTTCCTTCGGCACCGGATACTCCACCACCGACAACGATGCTGCCAACACCGCAACCGCCTCCTCAATAACCCCTACTAAACCATCGATGCTAACCATGACTAAAGTAAGCAGGTGAACCCTATTTCCCGCACACATGGCACACTGTATGACCGTTTCCGCGAGATTCTGCAGTCCACGTTGGGTGGATAGAATGGTATCAATAGTACCCGTTCCTTGGCCTGTCGTTGCGATGGAAGAGATGGAGGGTATACGCGATGTGGCGCAGAGCGTCATATTGAGACGGACGAGTTCGCGGAGTATATGCTCGTGGCATTGACATTGGCAAGTTAGTACTCCTTCTGGCACATCTATCGACGGCGGTGCAGTAGACGGCGCAGGTGTGTAAGGGTCGAGGTCTATCCCGACAGACTCGGGGAATGTGTATTGATATTCGTATGGTCTGCGCGATGGTGGTGGTGGTAGCGGCTGTGGGTATGGTGACCCAGAGACCAAAGGAGGATTCGATCCCGTATCAACCGGAGGGGGCTGTGGTGGTGATGCTGGCGTCGAGATAGAAGGCAAGGTATCAGCGGGAGAGGCAGAGGTATCCATGTCCATGGGCATGAGGGCCATATCGAGAGTGTCAGGGCTGGACTGGAGGGCTGGATCATAGTAAGACGAAGAGAGTAAGGACGTGTCTGCGTCGGGGATATTCGCGGTTGGGACTGAGATCGCGATTGATGGTGATGTCGTCTCTAGTGGGTAATCGGGACGGTTATGACTGTGGCTTCTTTGGTCACTGCTGTTGTTGCTGCCGCCGCCACTGCTGCCATCCAAGAGATCCTGACCAGCCTCAGGAACAGGGACTGGCACGTCTGCGACGAAATCCTGGAGCCAGCTGTCGGTGCTGAAATCTATGTCTACTTTTATCAGCTACTATATCTCACCAAGAGAGATGGAAGGAAGAGGCAGACCCTGATTATCCTCCACAGGCTCTTTTTTGGGCTTTCTTTTCCTGTCTTCTGGATCTCTCTTCTTTGCGGGTCGTCCCAACCGCCTTGACACGCTATAGACGCAGTCTATATTATGTTTTTGGCACCGACGGCATGAGGGCTTTTCATGACTGCAGCGAATTTTGGCTTGCTGGCAAGCGTTGCAGGTCGAGCGTACCTTGACGCTTTTGGGGAGGGTCATTTTTGGCTAGCTGGACGGTGTATTTGTCTGTATGACTGGCCCGGTGGTAATAGCGCATTGAATATCAACCGCTGGCTAATATGATAGACTTTATACAGCCCCTACGGTGGCTACTTTCGGTATACATCAACACCACAGGGTGACATACTGACCTCGGCACATGTGAGGGTTCAGTCGATGGAGTGTTTCACCAGCCCTCTGGGTTTGGAGCTCAGTTACACAGGCTCGATGATGACGATGTTGTTGCCGATGAGGTCTCAGAGGTTGAGAGATACCGTTCGTTTTGCAAATTCGGATGCTCTGTTCTTTTCAATCATGGGTGTACCATATTTCGTCTATCGTCCCGGGGATATCCGGCCAAGGGATGCCTGAAGACATCGTAGTAGTAGCGTCAGCCACAGTAACTGAGTGCTGGTATTTCCCGTCGTCACCGGGTTGAGTCTGTAACGGATCTCCTACCCTAGTGCTTCCATGAGTACCTCTGGTAGCTTCCCGGAAAGGCTCTTCGGTGCTGATAGATATCTTCAACATGCTGGTAGGCAACCTTTAGGTCATTTGAGAGGCAGCGCTTGCGGTGCGTGGTGTCATTCGGTTGCTTTGTAGGCATATGGTTGTTGTATAAAAACCTCTTGGGTAGACACAAAGTATCACGCAGTCCGCGTGTAGGATGAGAGACCTCAGACTCGTAGCAGGATTAACACAGCCCCGAGACACCACGATTGCGCAACTAGGCTTCGTAGATATATGTAGAGATGCCAAGGTCTGGGAATAGCATCATAGCATCAACAGTGATAACGTCGGTCATACAAGTGCACGTCGGGACCACTACTCTATGGATCCAACGGAAACATGAAAGCGAGCGCAGAGAACGACAGCTGCCAAAGTGATAATAAGTATATCAAACTATAACGCACCGAATGGAGATATTTAAACCCACGATAGGGAAGCAGACCTTTCTTGATTCTGCGATATGTACAACATCGGCAAATATCTACCTACGCATCGGTTTAACTACCAGCGCCAAAAACTTGCCGGTTTTATAATGACACAGTATATTACAAGGGGCTGACCTGACGCATATTAAAGCTTTCTGAACTGGAGAACATTCCACGAAGCCATCTTCTGGCCGTAGTGAGCACAACAACTGTGCTGTCATCAAGAGCGGCGAATCCCTGGAGAGAACAAAGATACTGTATGATCCGTGCTCTCTGCAGAAATCCATCATCAGCCGTTCTGTACACGCCAGGACTAAAGAACATTCTATCGCCTGTTGCTTTTCATTCTGCACGGCTCACTGGAGAACCCGCTGCGGCCCTGAGCATGGACATCCTATACCAGTTTCCATATTGTTGACAATTTCACTTTGTAGAGACCTAAAAGCGACAAGATGGAGTATATTTAAAATCGTCCCATCGTGGCAAGACACCCATAAGCTATCGAACACACTACCAGTATTAGGGCCACTATTTCTTTTCTGCGGCGCATATCGGGCCATCATGAAAGTCTTTACAAAGATATATTCGATAAATCAAGGTTAATTAGCGTGAATTCATACTATTCTACTAAACACCACTCCATCATGCTCAATTCATGTACCATGGCAGCATTTATTCCGGCATATGATCGAACGGCTTGGCCAAGTGCTCCTGACAGAAAGGCAGCTTGCTAACGGTCCAGATCTCGGTATCCTAATTCGGTCAGTTGTGTCCAGGCCAAAAGGGAATGAGAAGGTCAAACCCACCGGCTTGAGCGTCTTCTTGATATCACTGTTCAACGTGCCAGCCTTGATGGCAATGATTTCCGGCGCCGCATCGGGGTCATGGGCAATAGGTGAGCCGCACTCGGAACAGAAGATACGGTGGACGGGATAGCCGGAAGAGCCGTTGCTGGAGTACTTTTTGGCGGGGCCGTTGATAGTCAATTGGGCCTTGGGAACAACGGCAACGAGGGCTTTTATCTATCAGCAGGAGCCTAGTCAAGGGTTCCTAATGCATAGGACCTACAGTAGGTAGAACCGCTCTGGCGCTGGCAGTCATCGCAGTGGTCATAGGCCGTGATGGCCGGTTGGTCAACGTTAACCGAGTACGTGACGGCTTTGCAAAGACAGTGACCGGCGAGAGGCATAGTGACGATTGTCGATAGACAGATGATCTGATTGGATAAAATAATTGTAAGACACAATGAGGACCTTTGGGAAGATCGGATAAGGTATTTATACCCAGCTTGCCCTCCATCCCTTCTCGCTTTTCTTTCTGCCCACGTCTTGACTTCGCTGGGAGCGCGATTTGTTACGCCGTCATTGCGTCATGGTGCCGAGGGTATCCTAGAGTATAGAGGAGAAAGATACGGTATGTGCATTATGATTGCCCCGCGACATACAGGGTAGAATGCCACTGACCAGAGACAGAGAGATGGATTCATCCTGTAGGAGCTGATATTGGTCATGGGATGCATCTAACTTAATTGATCGTCCGGGAATTTGAAATACTGCATTGATATACACTACGGCTAAGCAGCTTTATTAACCGGACCGGAATTTGTCACGATGTACTGGGGTGGCTGGCCTAGTCGAACGCTAAGGAACACATCCGAAACGAAGAAAAGAGACATCTTGCATGAGAAGAACTTAAGATTCTTGATTTCAAATTTTGAGGATTACGACTGTGCTGCTGTGAAGGCTTATGTGTCCGTTACTTGACGAGCTCGATGAAATTTCCAGGCAAACAATCGTAAATACAAACACAAAAACAAAAACAAAAGCCATCTGGGTCCATAAGGACGGGTATCTTGATTCTGGTCCAATCCAAGTCAAACGTGTATGTATATGGATGGGACACTTCACTCTTGTCCCGCACGACTGAAGGATCGCTTCCGTCGATTATTCGGGGTTGCTCGTATCTGCTCCGACAGCCGCCAGGCCGGCACCTGGACGTCATTGATGCGAATCTCCGGCGGCGGGACAGATCCAGGTAGTTGGTTTTGAGTCCCATTTTCGTTCCGGCCCTGGGCCAGGTGGTCTTGCTTCTGGTCTGGGTCCTGGTTCTGACCCGCTTTGCCCACCAGTCGATCCACCAAGACTCCATGCGACCGCTTCATGTTCTTCTTGACAAACCCAACCGACCAGAATGGACAGCGCAGTTCGACTTCCTCACGTAGGTACAGACCTGGTCCGTCATCGAGACTCGTAGTAGCGCTTAATTTGGATGATTTCGCTCTAATTCCATTATTCTGCCTCTCCTCTCTTGGTTCGCTACCCCCGACACTCCATGTAGCTCGAATATCCAGCCCTGCCGGCGCATACACATGCGTCCGAATCCCGCGAGGAATATCGTGAAAGCTTCCTTTGTAGCTGATATTCCCGTGCATGAGACCACCGGGCAGGAAGGAGATGCGGTCCGTGATCTCATACCAGGCCCAGTCGGGGTCGCGTTCTTCGGCGGGGGCGGAGGGCGCCGGTTGGCAGGGCGCGTAGTTTGTAACCAGAGGGTTTAGCTTGATCATTTCCCGGTGGTTCTGGAGGGTTTCGAGGACTGTTCCGCCGGGGATGGACGTGGGGAGTGTGGTGGTCGTGGTGAACACGGCGCGCTTCATGATGGGCCACTGTAGTAGTTCTCCTGAACGTCAGTGCCGACACTCTTTACCAGTATCCTATGGAATCAAACTCCCTACTGGGTCTTAACTCAAAGAATCAACGAGATACTGTCTAGTCATTCCCAAAGGCCAGCATGCAGCAGGAGCCCCCAACTAGCATTATGATCCTTGTCCATGGCCAGCTCATGACGTGAGATGCGGCTGCCGCTATTGCCCAATACTCCGTTAGTTCTGCGCTTTAACTTTGGCTGGATTCGCAAAGGTGCGCGCGTGAGACTGAAAACTGGGCCTTAAAGATAGAGCATATTGATGAAGGATACAAGGCGGCAGTGCTGAGAATGATATCAATTTTGTTCTGGCGCCACGGCGTTGCTGACTGCGATCCAGGACGCTATATACATTTGTGCCTGAGGCACAAATCCCCATCCGATTAATGCCGAAGTCATAAATATCCGTATCACTTCAACGACGAACTCAACCTCATCTTCTTATCATCTTCTTAGTTACCACCGCTGCTATTGCTCCCACGTCGCGCTTGCTCGACCTTGTCGGCTGCACTCTGTTAATGCAGATCAGCATTTTAGAATCAGCGTCTGGAAGTTCTGAGTTCTCACCTGCATCTGTGCAGCCATGCCTCCCCGGGGATTCTGCCCGCCGTACACCGACGCCTCAACCCTCTGAGCCTCTCGAGCATCGTCCTTGGTTACAAAAGCTGGCGTCCCCTCAGGGACTACAGGGAGTCCGAATGCTTCATTTCGGTTGGCAATGGAACGAACCTGAGCGGAAACAGATCCAAACTCAGGGGGTCGATTGAATGCGCGACCCTATCTGGTCAGATCCTTATATGAACGATTTAAATGAAATGGATGAACCGACCTCGATTGATTGGAGCTCTTGCGCATCTTCCTGTGTTATATGGCTCTGGGGCTTGCGGGATATCTCGTCCAGCTTAGTATCGAAGCTCATCTGCTTCATGGCTAGGCTTTGAGCAGTTGCTGGGGACTCATTAGTTACATACGAATCTGCTTTTCATGAACTCAAACGAGGCATACCAGCTGGTCCTCCATGGACAGGCCCGCAGCCAGTCAGTTCACTCTCCGCCTGTGAGATAATAGAGACATCTTCGGATGTGAAGCGTTGGCCACACTCGGCTGCTCGTTTGAGCTCCTCAACCGATGGTAGGTTGAAGCTGGCTATGGGTAGATCGGCAGGAGGTAAATCATCCATTTTGAACCTCTTTCTTAATATTTACAAGGTCTGGTTTTTCATATGTGCATCGATAGAGGCTTTTATTTGTACATTGGACCTTGATGATGCGGTGATGTCACGGTGAATACATCTTTTCGCCTCTTGTCTTCCAGGGCGAACTTGAAAGAATACATGGCCAGAAAGACAGTGGCTGACATGATTTGCCTTATTCCATGGTGGGTTGTAGAACCATGAATCTGTCAATATCCATGGCTTGGCCTTTATGGTTCGGTACTTTTGGCCACTACGGTCCACCACGACTAACCCATGTACATGGCCTGTTGATCTGAGAGGCAGTTGCTGAGAATTCAATGATTCCACGCTTCTGAATTATGATCATCCGGTAAACGATAAGCTTTGGCTCAAAATGGCTCTGTACAACTTATGCACGTTCCACCATCGAGCACAGGCATACGTGCCAAGCTGCATATCTCGCATTTTCTGGTGCCGATCAAGCAACTGCAACGGTTCACTCCTGCAACGGACCAATCCAGTACCCCGTGGCGTAAACGCACCATCGAATAGCAAGTCCGGGATATGCGAGCTCACTTGTCCGCTTGCTACACAAAGACACAGACCAACGCTGCACAATGAAACCTCAGGCGAGAGCCACGCACGCAGGCAGCAGAGGCATCGATCTCAAAACAGGTGCAGCCAATGTCACCTAGCGCCGAGCCGAGTAAATTGTGTCCAGAACCAAGCCGCCATCTTCGCTGCGGTGTTGCATTTTGGTCAAAAGTCAACGCACTCTTAGGCCTTGTTTCATCTATACCGGTACCTACTATCTAGTCAAGAGCTCACATTCACTACATTAGATGTCTGCTGGCGGTTGCATCATGATGAATTGGTGCTAATTACTTCCTTTGGCAACTCGAGGGTCCTGACCAACCTGACCCATCCAGCCTTGACCGTCTATCTATGCAGGTTATGTCCGACTCTGCCCCTCTAGCCTTGTGCCACGCTCGCCGAGAGCCTGTATCTCGCTGGCAGACATGTGATCATGGACGCAGGTTAGATCCCGCTCTTGACAGTTTAGACTAGCTTGGTGTGTTATTTTCATTCCGTCAGACTGCAAATCTGCTTCTGGTATTACTATTGCCAAGGCTGGATACCCCAGGTGGTTGGAAGTTTGCTCCAGCCAGCCAAGCGTAGCCCACAGGCAGCCATATTTGCATTCTCCCGTTCAGGTAGTGGCGGCTGGCGCCAGACTTCTGGTAACTCTCTACTCAATACTACCTAGCAGCATGGGAAGACAGGATTATCGTTCACCATGCC
This sequence comes from Aspergillaceae sp. MA 6039, assembly GCA_003004485.1. Classification (NCBI taxonomy): domain Eukaryota; kingdom Fungi; phylum Ascomycota; class Eurotiomycetes; order Eurotiales; family Aspergillaceae; species Aspergillaceae sp. MA 6039. The sequence goes on along the minus strand of PQMF01000049.1, from coordinate 76,628 downwards.
TGTCTTGAGCATAGAACCTGCTATGGGACATCTCTGGATCATGCTTGCGCACGGAAGAATAGCAGTATAATAACCTACCTTGGGAGCGGTATTGAGTAGTCCTGAAATTTTCTAAAAACCAATCTGTTAAACAGTGTAGGCCGCAAAAATACCGCTAGGCTACAAGAAGGACCATGATATGGCGGTTGATACATGCTGAAGCGAGCGGATAGGGGCATTGGGTCAATCAGGTAGCTGAGGCTGCAAACAAAGCGAGGTGTAGGATAGTCAGATAGACACACCGCGTGAGCGTCGTGGCAAGGACCTCCAAGTTGGATACGCGAGGGGCTCGTATTGATTGCACTACAACAATGCCATTAGATGGCTATATAGGAATCGACAGTTAATAAGTTCAAAGCCATATCAGAGTTCAGTTCATCATAATACTGATCTCCACCGATCCAAGAAGCTACCTGGAACCACCAGCTCTCTTTTCCGAACCGCATTGCTGTCATAAATTCCCAGTATTCTGGATACCATCCTGCCGATTCCCAGTCCAAAAACCCAGATAAATGTCCATCATCGCCAACGAGGACGTTGTGGGCTTTGAAATCTCCATGAGTGAACATAATCCGATAGTGGCGTTGTCGAAGCTGGTCTGCACGCGCGAGTGTGCTCTCGTATTCTGCGGTTGATTTGAATGCATGGGCAGAAGCTGGGGAGATGAGATGTTCGTACAAATCTTCCTGGTCCATGAAAGGGCCCATAACATGACCAGGAACTCTTGAACTTCGTAGGGACGTTCCAATAGGTGAACCAATAATTTCTTGGCCAGGAGAACGCCATAAACGCATAGCGCATACGCACATCTTTAGTTCCTCTAGCCATGGCTCCTCATCGTCGATTTGTAAGAGATCGTTTGAATTTTCAAGGGATACTCCCGGCAATCTCGTCATCAAGATCGAAATCTTCCTATTAAATGGGGCCTTTGGGTGTTCACCGTAACTTAGGACCTTTGGAACAGGGATTCCGGCAGCTTCTGCCATTTGCATTGAGACAGCTTCCTCTATGCTCGTCCGATCTGTCCATTTCATAACAAGCCCAAAGGGTAATTGCACAATGTTAGCATCAAATATGATGCCGAACCAAGAAGAAATACCATCGGGCAAAGTTATATAGTGACTTGTGAACGAGGCCCCATGCTATTCTGGTGGCTTTGCCCGGCACGGGGGGCACTGAAGGTGTAGCTTGCAAAATCGTGGAAGGCGTTGACCGTGGCCAAGTAAAATCTGGTCGTAAGATGGACGGGATTAAAGATGTGCCCATTTTTTTGTTTGGCATGAAACTAAGCGTGAATAGGACAGTAGACCAAAGGAAGTACGGGTTGTATGCTACCACACGAGAATACACTCTCCCAGGCAGCCTGTATTGTGGTAGTAGTAGTAGTAGTAGCAGTAGTAGTTGCTATTTAACGTCGGTGTGAGATCCCAGAATGGAATATACGACGGGCAGAGCGGAACTGCCTGGCTGGAGCCTGAGGCTATTTATGTACAAAAGCACTTCCCGCGCGGGAGGGTGCTTAGTTATGAAGTCGCCTTGGAGGGACCTATCCGGTATTTACCTGTTGTTTTGCAGTTGAGCTCTCAGGTTCGCTCTGGTGCAGCCACGCAGCTAAGACCGGCTGAGACGCAGCTTCAGGACGAGATTATCTTTTTCATGTATAATTATCACAACGAATATAGACCTGGTCCAGCAACCAAGCAGTGGCGCATAGTATTCGAGCCAAATTTCATGTCGGCAAGAGTTCTGGAACCCGACAAAATGGTAATACCTCACTTCAGCTGGTAATTCTCACCTTCATTATTATGGTCTTTAAACTGTCTTTTTCCTTACTTCCGCTTACCGAAGGTTCGTCTTCTGTTATCAGCAGCCACGTTCTGGGTGAGAAAAAAAAATGATACAAGAGCCTGGCGATACAGCACTGGGGGACCGGAAACGGGAGACGTCTTGTGCTGGATGGCGATGAGAGATAGATAGCTCTACGGCTTAGCTTTAATGAAACACAGAATTCTAGGGCCTCAGGAGGGAGATAGCCAAGTACGCAGCAGTGTGCGAAGAGAAAGAGAAGGGCAAGGACGACCAGTGGTCGGGTAAGGAACAAAGGACGAGCTATGGATTGAAACATTACAAACAGAAAACAAAATCCTGGGTGGTATCACCAATCTGTTGTCGAGAAGGAATATAGGAGAGAAGGAGTCAAAAGGAAGAAGGTTACGGATGAATGCTTATAGACCACAGGAACGCGGACAAGGAAGGGGGGCAGTAAAGTCCGAAAAACTGTAATAAGAGCTAATATATACAGGGTCGATAAAGTATAATTTCATCAATCAAGTCAGACAGTCAGGTCAGGTCACTCATCGCGTCATCACGGCTATGCTGAAAGCCAAGCTAAGCAAGTCATGGCATTCCTCCCAAGTTTTACCACATCCCCAGACAGATAAAATAATAATAAAGGCACTTCAATAAAAAAAGTAGATGATTGACAGACATCCGAAAAAGGATTTAGAGATCCCAAGCTTATACGGCATTTCTCCGCTTCAAGCCAACCTGCAACCCCAAGGGCTTTCTCAAGAAACCCTCACGAGTCTCCATCGGCCCTTCCTGCTGCAATTCGAAGTCAAACAGTCTGAAGATCGTGCTGACTGTGAGAAGCAGCTCCATCTCAGCCAGGTTCCGACCGACACAAGAGCGTGGGCCGGTGCTAAATGGGATGAACGATGCCTTCTGACGGTTAGTAAGGCGGTCAGGGTCCCATCGGTCAGGGTTGAATTGCTCAGCGTCAGGACCCCAAATCTCGGGCATCCGGTGAACGGTATAGCTAGGCACGGAGACGATGTCGCCAGGGTAGAAGGCATGGCCGGAAATGGTGATAGGGCCGGCGGTTGGGGGAACTTGGCGGGGTAGGCCCATCGCGGAGGTGCTGTGAATACGCATGGTCTCCCAGATAACCCACTGGAGGCTATTATGTTGCGTTAGTGCTGATTGTACTGATTGAGATGCATGATGGGCCATAGGGGTCACATACTAAGGAATGTCCTTGACCATTCCGTGGGAAGCAATCTCAACATCCTCGGGAATGGCCTCGTCCAGAGTCTTCTGCAGCTTGGGAATAACACCGGGAGTCCGCAGACACCAGTACAAAATAGCACACAGTGTGTTCGAGGTAGTATCCGAGCCGGCAATCAGCTGAGTCAAAGCCTCGGCCGTCAATTCTTCGCGGCCCAGACGGTTGCCCGTCTCATCCTTACCCTCCATCAGACGCGCGAGCAGATCGACACGGGTGTTGTTAGCCATGACCTCGGGCTTGAGACGCTCGTTCACACGCGCGACTGCAATACCTGCCAGTTGTTCGACAGCCTGAAGACCATCCCTGAAGAACCGATCGGGGATGTACTTGGCGAATGGGATTAAGGCGGGGAAGGCACCCAGAGTAGCCGAGACTTCACCACGACGGTTCAAAACCTCGACGGCTTGAACGTAGGCAGGGGGGGAGTCAGGGGTCTTGCGCATCTCAGCAATATCCTTGCCCTTCTCGAGCATACCGAAGGGTGCCCCAAATGCCAGGTCTCCGATAATGTCAAAGGCCAAATAGTTGAACCAGTTCAGAGCATCGATGGAGGCATAGCCGGTCTTGGGGTTGCGCTGCAGATCACAGATGCGATTCCACTGCTTGACAAATAGTTCTGCGTTGCCGTGAATGTACTGCTCGAACTGCCCGACAGACTTGGTGCTGAAGGTGTGCGAGACCGTCTTGCGCTTACGGCTGTGTTCCTCACGGTCGCGGGTGTTGAAGAGACCACGACGGATGGAGACAAAGGCATCATAGAAGTCACTGTTTTCATTAGCCTGGATCCAATATAGGGGCATCTCAAGTGACTAGGGCTAAGACGTACGCCTTGAGGAAGCCATTGCCATGACCGTAGATGAGCGGAATAGCCACGTCATCCGCAATAGAAGTGTGGTTCGGAGCTATGCGCACGATTTTGCCCTTCTTTTTATGGGCCTTGTCCACAGCAAAGAACCGGGCACCCTGACGGGCCTGAAACAGTAGCCAGAGATTCGTCCACGCTGCGAAACCGGCACTGGGGATATCGGCCAAATGCCAGCGCTGCAAATATGGAACGACGTAGTACCCGACCAGCGCGGCCAGGACAAGATAGACCCCGAAGGGCGAGGCGAGCTCGGAGATCATCGAAACGCAAATACGCAAGTTCAACTGTAAGGTCGTCAACACACATTCATGCCATTCAATAGTAGTATAGAGCGATATTATGGAGCCGTGGTGGAAGAAAATTTGATTATGTAAGACAGAGGCCGTCCGGGGAAGGCGTTGCACTAACCAGATTGGGACAGTCCGGGGTCGCGACGCGCCAGTCAGGAAAGACACAGGAATAATCAAATCCCAGGGCAAAGACGAAGGCAGTAATGGTGCGAAGAGGTCGTCATCAAATTGTCTGGATCGAGCGCTTTCATTTTGCTCGCGGGTTTATATAGGTTTCCTCCCGTATTGCAAGCCCACGAAGACCCCGAGGCAAAGCTCAGCAACGGAAGTCGAGATCGGGAAGTACTGCAGATGGAGCCAAAAGAGATGCCAACCGACCATGATGTCCGACGGTCTCGCGCCCCGCATGGAGTTCGGTTATGTTCAAATCAAGGCACATGATTGGCAGCAGATGGCTATTCAAGAGAGCTTCCAGGGGACAACAGGACGTGGCGAGTCGCCCTAATGCAGTGCACAATAATGTCTATTACTCTACCCTATGTCATGCGGTACAGCCCATTCTTGCGCTTCTCCGCCTCCCATCGCTCTATCCAGGCTTTCATGCGTTCCCGACTCTTTGGACTACCCACGTTCACCGTGGGAATCACCCGACCGATGCGCAGTGCACAGCAGAACATAGTCAGCTCCCGGAATGAACTGTGCTCGCTATACGGCACCCCGTAGCATGCACTCTCCCGAGTACTGCCCCGCTGCGGCACTATCTCCTTCACTGTGTAGGGGGTCTGCCACTGGGTCGAGTGCAGCACAGCAGACACTGGCGGATTGTCCAGTAGTCTGCCTGCCGGTGGCCGATATGTCCACCCCGTCGGCCGAAAACCCACCACGCGCGAGAAATGCGGCTTCATGGAGGTCAGGTAGTCGGCCAATGTGTCGGCTCGCATCTCAAACAGTGTTTGCATGTGGATCTGCGCTTCTATTGGATTGTCGGTTAAGAGAGACGATAACTCGTCGTCTTCTAGACATGCGCACACCCGCTGCTTGGCTGCGGTGGCGTAGATCTTGCACCGCAGGGCTCGCGCGATACCCAGACAGATTCTTTCCTTGCCTATACTATACGTTCCCAATACCACAAGCAGTCGTCCTTTCCGACGGGGCTCTTCTTCCCTGCGGTTGCTTCCAGCCGCGACAGACACAAACTGACTCATTATACCAGTGTCAGTGCCATCACTGCCAGCCCGTCCCTGCAAACCAACCCCCTCGTCCTCGGCCAATCGAACACAGAGCCACGCACACGCCGCGATTACATCCTCCTGGCTCGGAAAGGAATACTTGGGACTCATGTATGTGGTGTCCAAATAGCAAGCATCGATCTTCTGGATTCGACGCTGCCCTGTATCCGGATCAACCGTCTCAGGACGCAGGAGTGCATGTTGTACATGGGCCGGAGACGCTCGAAAGTCACCACAATGAAGCACTCGTTGAAGTCGAGCAGACGGCCCCTGTCCTAACCGTTTCTCAAACATGAATATCGCACTGCCGGGACAGTGATTCGCTTCGATCAAGGTGACCTGTGAACCATCCGTGCCTGGCACTTCGGTCGTTTTCTCAAACTCCAGTGGCACGACCCATTTCGAATCCACTCTTAATTGTTGCCGGACGAGATTTGCCGTTACTTTACTGCAGTAGATGGGACCATGGCGCCAGGACGCCGTTAGACCGATGTAGTGGTCGCTGTGAAAATGACTCAGGAAATAGGCATTGCAATCCTGTACCGCCCCGTAGCGAAACGCATCCACACAAATAGAAAAATTCGGGATAATCTTGTAAAACGGACACGTCCGTTGGTAGGCCTGTTTGCCGCGCGATGATAGCTCGTTGGCTGCCGCTGCCGACCACGCTGTATCCTCCGCATTACCAGCCATTAGTTTGGAAAACGCAGACTTCGAATCCGGCCGTTTGGCGACATATGGATCTGATTGTGCTGGTCGGGCTATAGCAGCCTTGTCTATCCGAGTCAACTCCTTGTCTGGAGCTATTGCTGGTTTTGGCTCCGGCGTGTTCGTCGTCCCATCTAGACAGTCATTCACATGCACCGATACATCCTGTCTCTATTAGTAAAAAAACAGCGATTATTATCAAGCGAGAAATACCATTTCACTCAATCTGCCCAGATTGCTCTGGCAAATAGGACAAACAGTCTCCTCTTCACACTCGTTTCCGGCTGGGGATAGCGACCCTATGAATTCCTCTCGCATCCCTTCTTCATCTAGATCGTCAAAATTCGCATATTCATCATCTTCGATATAGCTCGTATCTTGTCTTACCAATGAAGGTATATCGGGGGCTCGTTCTTGGATCTCATGGCCGTCATTATTATGCGATGGTGGTTCCTCGCCGTCGTCCGTAATCTCTGGTATATGATCGACCTCCTGGAATGTGTCCAAATCATCCTCGCTATCCGACTCGTCGATAAACGGGCCACTGTATTTGGCTTTGGCTTTGGCATGACCAGGCTCAGGTCCGTTATTTCCAGTTGTGTTTCCCCCGTCGCCCTCGAACAGTGACTCAGTCGGCTCCCCCGTCTTCCGTCTCTTCACTGACGACCTGTTCTCATTATACTTTTCCCCTTCCTCTTTCCCAGCGTCCTCCTCGTCCCAAATGTCGTCCGGCGTAGGCGATCTTGATCCCCTCGGCGTCCCAGCCTCCGTTCCTGTCTTAGCGCCCCGAGGATCCTGCAAGAATAAACCCTCGGTTGTAGCTCCAGCCCCAGCCCCAGAACTCGAACCATTCTCCTTCCGCAACACGGCACCACGGCTAACATTCACGCTCGCATTCCTACTACGACCCCTCCCACTAGCAGCCGCAAATTGTGTTATTCGTGGTTGTCGAGACGTCGCCTGCGGAGGATCGTCAGTCTTCTGGAAGAAGCTAAGAATGCTCTTGTTGCGTTTTGTCGAATTGGGAGCCGTGGACATCGGGCGCTGGGGTTTGGACGGCGTTGTTGAGGATCTTTTGGGGAATGCGCTGCCGGCCATTTTGGATTAATTTCTTTCGTTGTTCCTGGATGCTGTGGCAGGCAGGCAGGCTGTGGCGAGGATTGAACGGGGCTGGCTTGCTTCGCCTGGCAGGAGGAATCTGCTCTACTTCGTATCACGCATTTATCAGGTTGTATGCAGCATATCCAGATAGTGGCTGGTGAAACCATCGGACTGGTTAGTGTCCTGCCCAGAATTGATGTCGGACCGTTAGTGGCAGAAGACCGAAAAAAGACTGCCACGCTCCGCGCGACGCGAGGTCACGTGCCACCAATAAATCTACATTGGGCTATAGATAACTACAGTGTACAGACAACATAACTACAGACGACAGGTACTGTAACTGGCTCTTGGATTGCTTTTCTTTTCATTTCTCTTAATGGGAACTGCCGAAGGATGGCGAACCGTCATGGCATGATCGGCGCTCAATCCAGTCAGAGTGACCTATGATCACAGTCAATCCTTTCAACTCCTTCTTTCCTTTAGCTCGTAGACGCTGTACAATCAAACCAACACCGCCATATGACGCATCATTCTGAAGATCAAGCCCCTCCTCTTTAAACGCCCATGTCTCAGGATTCGAGCCGGGAGGGATCATCGCGTAGCAAAGAGTCGAATGTAGAATATACATTCGGTTCGAAAAACGCAGTAGGGCATCACATCATATCGCCAAAAGATAATCAATTAATAGGTCAGATACAGCGCAGTGGTTTTCTTCGTCCGTCGCATCTCGTTAGGTTTCGCTTGCGATGTGTCGACTTAACGTGCCTTTCCGGCTTGGTTGGCTGCCTCTTTAAGATAATTAGCATCCATTGTCACTCATCATACCATCCCGTAACCCCGCCTAGTCCTCTCATTTCATCCTGAGTCCAAAGCGCCCAACTCCCACGATAGGGGAAAAAAGCAAACTCACCCCTCCTCGTCGCATCCTCCAACAACCCCACGTCGACCTCTGACCTCGGTAGCATCACGTATCTCACCACACTTCCACGGATAAACATGTTCTTAACAGACGACAGATGCGGGTACTTGTCGAGATCGAGGACGTCGATATCATCGAGTTTGATGTTGAGGTACTGGTCGACTGATTTGAGGATGCCGCGGACACGGATGTCGTTTTTGAGTTCGATGGTCACGGTTTGGTTGGTGAGAGTCTTGAAGAAGCTAGATCCATAGAATTGAAGAATTAATTGACGTTCGTCCCTCATCTGTTTGCGGGTGCCCAGAGGTGGTGGACAAAAGTTACCTGAAAAAGAGCATGATGGCGGATTAACTGATAGTCAATGGGCAGGTGAATGTGGGATAAAAGAGGCTATCGCATGGCCTCATGGGCAAATTAAGATATATAACAGAAGCGATTCCTTGGACTGTCAGCAATATTGGCTAAAGTTCCACGGGCAAGAGTCAGACTGGTGGACGAGGCACAACGGCGGGAAGTGATAAGAGTACGGCGGGCGAGGGGGACACTAACGACATCCTGTCAACACGCGACATGATAGCTCAAGGCAAGTCCCCAAGGGCCACTTAAAAGGCTTTACTGGAAAACTTTTGTTCTATCTCCATAAATGCTCGAATAACAGCAACAACGCTGCGTGGAATGATAAACTAAAACGCCCAAGGTGCTCATGAATTGACAGAGTCGGCATCTTCCTATGCAGACGGTGTGGGGTCACGGAGCCGGATGGTGTGTTGACATTGTTATACTCAAAGGGCAATAGCTGATGTTCGAATGTGCGTGACAATAGCCGGATCGGATGTCGCGGAAATCACGACAACCGCTGAGAGAAAGGGGAATGTGTACATCGTCAACGGAGCTAGAAATGGATCACCAACGGGGTCATTGCGGCTAACTGTACTGCTGTGCGGACTAGAGGTGAAAGGGTAGGGAGGATTGCAAGAAGCTTGAGGACTCGGGCGTTCACGCAACTTTTTACTATCACGGTCATCTGGGATTATCGCTGAACCCTGGTCTCCCAGGGATTGTCTTAGATCGAGCTTACCAGGTCGAGGTGCCCGTGTCAAATCTTCTCAGGACAAAAAATAGAGGCTTTCACATAATTATAAACAATATGCTCACCCCAATCCAAGAGTAGCATAAATCTTCCAAGCAAAGTCTTGTCTTCCCCTTGAGCATATTGGGGAGAAACCATCGCTTCCGCTGCTCGTTTCCAAAACTGATGCTGTCAAGCGAGTACCTGTCAATTCCCTCTTCCAGCTAGCCCTAGCCTTTCTGGTATGGCGGCCCAGTACTCCTTACACTGTTTGGTAAACTAAGAGCGCTGCAATTGCTGGTCTCACTTCGTCCACTCCCAACTTCTTTCTCCCCAAAACTACCTCCCATATTCTACACTCACTTGGTTTCCACTGTTGATTCATCTGTCCTTCTAGCCAATCCCCTTTTCTTTTCTCCCTGGAGATTGCTACTGTGCTCTTTTCCTTGTTGGCTCCACTTCCCAGTTTTCCATGGCCTCTGTAGCCTCTGTTTTATTGACCAATTATTGAGCTGATTTTATCTTTTTTGATTTCACTAAACGGTCGACTGATTCCTATTCTCTGTTCTCCAAGCCTCAGCCAGAGGCCTTTTTACCTGATATCTCGCTGTTTGTTATGGCACAACTGTCAGGAACAACCTAGGGCTTGCACCTACCAGTAGACCAGAAGACCACTATATCTGGCTTCTCACAAGCCAGACATCCCTAGGCACCTTATATAGTAGCGCACTGTTAGGCCGCACCCTAACAATAACGCCACATGTACATAAAATCCTACATAGATATGACTGCTGTTAGTGGTTCCTTAGGCCAGATAGCAGATGGTTCATCTACCGGTATGCAAAACCATGATCATGACATTATGTGCGGAGTACGATTTGCGGTTATATATTCAAGGAACAGACAGAGGCAATAGCATACATTGATGCATCGCAACACTTCAACACCTTGATAATCTAAGGTTTCCATCCTAAGCGATACATATGAAGGCCATAATTCAGATATCTTAGTGGGCCCGATTGGCATCGTAGTGTTATTTAATACAATTTGTCGTAAGGCTCCATTAGAGAGTTATGCTCAACATTATGCGGAAACATTTCCCCGTTCACGGTACTATGGCACCAAGGCTTAAGACGAATCTCCTCCCTCAGCTTGCTGGAGAAGCACTTGGACCACTCGCGGCGAGGGTAATCCTTGGTGACATCCTCGACAGTATCAGGGTGGAAATATTCCTTGTGATAGCCCATGTTGTCTAATTGGGAGAGAGACTGTCAGGAATCGTTTATCCAACTAATCTATGAAACGTCGAACTTACCAAACTGTGTAGCCAACTGAATGAGGAGTCCAACAACATGGATACCCCCAACTTCACTGGGATGCTGATGACGGATGACTCCCTCAGCAACACTCTCAGCTTGAGCTGCGGGAGCGCCGTTCTGCTTGAGGACGTCCAGAGCAATCCATCCGCCATAGAGATCGAATGACATGAATACTTCACGGGTGTATTTGTCGACAGTGCCAATATCATGGAACAAACAGGTGAGGAGCCAAGTTTCATCGCCGAACTTCCAGTCCGGAAAATGTTGCCTGGCAATAGCAAGGCCTAATAAGAATAGCCCTCATTAGGCTGGGAATGTACAAGTAATAGTGCCCAGAGCTAATCTACATACCGTAGTAAAAAACTCGCATGCTGTGGTTGAAAGTCTGCGTAGGCAGCTCTGCCTTGGCGTATTCCATGGCAACTTTGACAATAGGGGTGTCAGGGAGTGGGGTGTCTTTGACAAGTTGAGGTACTGGAGGCTTGGATGATTTCTTCATAGCAACCCATTGCTTTGGGTCACAAGACACGGCACCCCAGCCATATTCCTGAACTTGTGCTTCTCTGGACGGCGGCATAATTCTGAAATTACCAATCGATCTGAAGGGCAACTGGTTTCGAGATATAGAAGTCGATGTCCAAGCAGGGGTAACGTTGGTTTGAGAGACTTTCTGTAGCACTTATGGGAAGCCTAGGTATTTCATTTGTTCTGTCCACCGAGAATAAAAACGAGTTCGGTGCCATATCTTCCGTGTAGTAGAGATTTCCGAAAAGGTTAGTAAAATTGCTTGGGACTGCGGTGGCAATGGAAATGATGCTTGGCTCCGTCATTCCGCGGAAGTCGACGAATTAGAAAGCCATGACAGACCGACGGATCTCCTTAAGATCCATGCAAATGTTGAAAGGCCCGCGAGTCGCGACTAGTAGCATCTATAGCCCCGCCACACTTTTCTACCCTTTGCGGGAAACCCTAGAAAACTAGTCCTGTCAAGTGCAGTCTACTTAGGATGGCAGTATCATTTGCGATCTACAATGCGTAATGTGGCTTGTGGCAACGATATATTATTCGAAAGAGTATGGGATAGAACTCCATATGCGAATAGTAATGTGGCAGGATAAGCCAGAGTTAACACACTTGTATGTAACTATTCCGACGACGATAGTCTATGAAAAGTCATTCTGGGAAGATGATAAAGAATTTCTATATGAGGAGCCAGTCACAGCCGAACGACTGATGCTGAAAATATAAGGTAACGATGAGATGATGACCGACATACCAATCTAGATATAGGTTGGAAGGATCGAGGTTCTATTGCTGAAGATGAAATGTTATTCAACGGGGGGGGGAACGGCAGACTGACTGAAAGCTTTGGAAAGTTTCGGATTAAAATGGGCTCCTGATATCAATGACGGCGTTTGTGTTTGTGGCTGATCAATCGCCACTGCGGCCTCCATGGTCGGGAATGCATTAGACCTTGCGAGGTGGATGCTCGATCTCGTTGATGGGACTTGTACGGGAGCCACTTCTCAAGCGTAGCCCTTTTTCTTTCTGGATGAACCAATATTGTGAGGACAACGTTAATTTCCCTCTGACAATATTCCAGCCACCACTTGGCATCCGCCCGGGCTGTGGAAGAGTCTCTAATAGACCTACACCGATCACGAATTGCGGAAACTGCCCCTTCTGATGTTGAATAGCTTGATAGGCCCATGAGTACCGCCCTGCGTGTCAATGCTCGTTCAAGCCCCAAATGCGCCTTCACATGCGGCATTGAAGGGACCTCCACAATCAGGGTCTTGATATCCGCAAACCATGTGAACTGATACCCTGGCCGAGATTGACTGCTCTGTTTTTCCTTAGTCTCTCAAATTGGATTCGATGGTCTGGCAGAAGGAGACATGTTAACATTGTCCTCCATTTGCTAACTCCTCTCGCAAGGCAGTGACATTGTTCTTTAGGCCCTGGACGCTTGTAAACTGGATGAGCAGAGATTCCTTATTGTGAGTTGACTCTTCAGTTGGCGGGACCGGTAACCTGGGGACGAAATAATCGGCAACTGAGGCCCGAACTTCGGTTTTACTTTTGGTTGCCGCACCACAGTATGGTGCATCCTGAAACAGAATGAACTGTTCCGGGTTCGCTACTAGCAGGTGTTAGGGCCAGTGAGCCGAAAAAGGACAAGCTAAATGGCTTAATCAGAATTGGTCTTCTATCTGCAGACCTGATCTCACAGCAATCTTGAAAACAACAGAAGAGCACAAAGGCCAATCCATCACTGGGCTGCTCACCATGCACTAGCTCATCTGCTCTTTAATTAGTCCCGTCCTGTGTAGTAGAGGTACTCTATTGTATCCAATTGACTTCCTGTATTAATAGTTGTCCTGCAGGTGGTATTGAACCAACTGTAACTTCAGTGATAGTCAATGACGGCAATTAACACCGCAGTTTCCTAACTAGACTTCGACCACGAACGTCTCTGGGTAGCTTGCGTTTCACTTCATATGGCCAGAATCTGCCTCGAAGATGCCTACGAGCGGCTGGTTAATTGGGAAGGGCCACAGAGCGCCAATGCGGAGTTTAGACTGAATACAATCATCATCATCAACTTCATCTACTGCTTCTGCTGCTCATTATTTGCGTCGTCTTCCCTCACGTGGCATCCTGATAGCATGTCCTTGGACGACTATTAGGGCCCGAAGGAGGATTTTTTCTTTTGTGTTTTTTTTGCTTCCGTGCCATCGACTTGTCTTTGCTGTTTTCTCGTACTCTTAGCACATCTTTGTACCTTACCGCCCAGGACCCTGAAAGGACAACAGTCTGCCTTCCCTTCAATGTATTCTAACCATTTAGTGTGTAACGAGGACGTCGCTCGCATAAATAAAGGGGGGACAGGGCCCTGCCACGTAGGCGATCCCACATGCCCTCGGGGGACCATATTCACGCCATAGCTAGAGATAGAGAATCAACATACTACTACTGAGGACTCCACTTCATTGCTTGATTTCCCCGCGCACTACCTCATCGTTATAACTTCGTCCCAATATTGCTGTTCACAATTGAGACTGGGTTTCTATCAATCTGCCATTCAGGTAGCTAGCCAGCGGCCCTATGTAATAAGAAGAGTAGGAAATACCACTTGGCCGCTAACTAGTTCCATAGCTGTCATTTCGTCAGCATCCTATCCGAATATCTCCCTGAGGATTCATGCCGATCTAGACGATGCCTCCCGATCCCGTCCGTCCCGTTCCGTCCCCACAGCTCCGATTTTCCGGGGTCGGGTAGTCGGTCCGAAGGAACCTCGGTCCGTCTTTCGCCACCATTCGGTACGGGGGTCTAGAGGAGTGCCAAAAACTGAATATTACTCCATGGTTTGTTTATACATGGCCATAACAGCTTGATGCTTGATCTGAACAAGCTAATTCTCGAGGAGTAACGTTATCGCAATGAAGGCCCCATCACCCGCCGTCCGAATCGTGGAGGTTGGCCCACGAGATGGATTGCAAAATATCCAGAAACCGATCCCCACCCCGATAAAATTGGAACTTATTCGTCGGCTGAAAGATAGCGGCCTAAATACGATTGAATTGACATCCGTTGTCTCCCCTAAAATCATTCCGCAGTTGGCCGATTGTCGCCAAGTACTTCAGGACATGGCCATCAATCAATTACTGAACAACCACAACCTCCGTCTTCCGGTCTTGGTGCCAAATCTCAAAGGACTCGACATTGCGCTCCAGCATAATGTGCGAGAAGTCGCTGTCTTCGTAAGCGCCACAGAGGGATTTAGTCAAGCGAATATCAATTGCAACGTTGATCAGGGTATTGAGAGGGCTAAGCTAGTGGCCTCCAAAGCACATAGTGCCAGCGTCGCCGTTCGGGGGTAAGCCAGACACATTACGATGTGCCTTTTTGTATATCAACTGACAGTTACAGTTATGTATCGTGCATATTCAAGGACCCCTATGACGGGCCAACACCAGCGTCAGCTGTTCTTCGCTGTATCAAGGCTTTGCTTGACATGGGCTGCTACGAAGTCAGTCTTGGAGATACACTAGGTGTTGGGTCTCCGTTCAATGTTCGCGACTTGCTTCAGTACCTTACCAATGATAATGGCATTCCCATGGACCGGTTGGCAGGCCACTTTCACGATACCCATGGCGGAGCTGTTGCAAACGTATGGGAGGCTTATCAATGCGGCATGAGGGTCTTTGATAGCAGTGTTGGTGGCCTTGGGGGATGCCCCTTTGCACCCGGTGCCAAGGGTAATGCGGCTTCAGAAGACTTGGTATATATGTTCCATAATGCAGGAACCGACACGGGGATTAATTTGTTGAAATTGGTGGAAACGGGGGCATGGATCTCACACCAGCTTCAGCGCCCGAATGAAAGTAGAGCAGGAGCAGCTCTCGCAGTTAAAGCTCCAGGTTTCCTGCTCCCCGAACCGTTTGACGAAGAGACCACAGCACGAATTCACTCACTCTCGGGCTCTGGCTCGCGAAATAGGGGCTGCAGGTCTACTCATCTGGTGTTGATCTGAAAATCGTCTTGAACCGCCCAAAGAAATGGTAACGCCTTAATAGCAGCGATGATATCTGACCTGACTGCCGTCATCGCAGCCGGTCACGCTGGCCCAGTATTACGCCTGATCATCACAGCGCGTGGCATGTTCTTCTGCACAGAAATGGACATGGCCCAACAGTGGCGCAGGAGAATCATTGAGCGATGCCCGGTATGAGCGGGTGACGAAGCTTTTAGAAGTCATCGATCAGCCCTGCCATGGTGAAAACCGCGTGTCTAGACGGGCCAGCGTTCGGCGGTGGCGTGGGGCTGGCATTCTCTTGTGACTTCCGACTGTGCACTACCCAAAGCACTGTAACCCCCAGCGAAGCGAAGCTAGATCCCTGTCCGGCAACTTTCTCCAGATATGTCATCCGTGAATTGGGGATAGCGTTTGTGTGGGTGGTCATGCTGACTGCTCGGCCAGTGACAGAGGCTGAATTGAAAACCAGGGGGTTCGTCTCTGAAGCGGCTGACAGTCCCGAGTAACTAGAAGCGCGACTTAATGGGTTTTGATTTTGTTGAAGAGTAGCATCTACTACTAACCGCGCCTGTCGAAAAGGCTGGTCCGCTTGGCTTAGGCTCAGGGTAGGGATAGAGAACAGGACAGTCTCATCAGTTTATGGACGAACTAAGTCCAGCTTCGCAAGAGGCCTTCTGGTCAATGGTTGAATACGGCATCCTGGGCATAGTTCTGTATAAGGAGTCATCTACCAAGGGATTTCTTTGCCAACCCCATAAAGTTCAATTCCGTAAGACTTTACCCTCGCTTCAATGGAACCAACGCCGGTCTATTTGGTGGAATGACGCTCACGGCACCGCTGATGAGGTCGAAAATCTCTTGAACTATAGTCTAGAGGTCACAACATTGTTCGATCTAATTACATGTGAGCGGCGGATTAATTTACCTGAACATCTTATTTGTCTTATCTGTACATTGACCTCAGTGATAATTCTGCCCTCTTAGATCAAAACAGTGCATCGTATCTTATTCAAATCAGGCTGGAACCATTTCCTACGCCAAAGAAGAATAATCGGTGTAAAAACATCGTCTCAACGGTAGACAATCTCACCAAATACATCAAACGGTTTGGCATCACATATATCAAGGCCAATCTCAGGAATTGGTTAAGGCCTTGATCCGATAACCGGAAGGACGACTGGGTTTGTGATTAGGTATTAGCTATATCGTACGCCATCTACGAGAAGAACACAGGAATGCAAGCCTTGAAGCAAGATAATATCACATTCTCTCTGAAGCAAGTACTCAAAACCCTGATTTTGTGTCTATACACTATAACACAAGACATCACCCTCTCACTCACAGATAATCCTCCGGATTATGATCCTCATCATCGTCATCCCTTTCCTCCATCTTATTAAAAATAAAATTTGTCCACTCATCAATCGCCGCCTGATTCAGCCCGCCACTGATGTCTATAAAAGAATTAGTCAAACTTGTTAACACCAAGCATAGAGTAATAGAGGATGCATACCTGGGGTTGTTCTCTCCAGGTCCTTCATCTTTTCTTGGTACTCTGGATTGTCATTGACCCGAGTCATCTGGGCCTTTTGTGCCGCAACCAGTTCGTGGCGTTTGACCCGCTCAGCTACGGGAAGAAGACTGTCCGCATAGCTCATGGGCGGTGGGTGGCTCTGAACCGGCTTTGCTGGCTCAGTATTTGTAGTATTGAGCGACTGAGGGGTGGGAGGTGATGATGAAGAAGCTCCCTTCTTGGAAGCCTGACGGCGTCGCGAGTGGTTGTTGTTACGTGCCATGATTCCTCGTGCTTTGCAAAAGTAGCTATAGCAGTGTGAGATTGGGGATTGGATATGGGAGATGGAAGAGGATGAGAGATATTAGGTAGAGCAAGGCGATTTTATAACCGAGGGTCGAGTCATCTAGGCTGCAGCCCTAGGCTGCCAAATTGGCATCGCGGATATGATCTCATTAGTCCGTAAAGAAGCATTGATGAGGGGATGGTGGATTAGGAGGCGGATGAAGTAGTTGATTAAGAGTCGAAAGAGGGAAGGAAGGAACCTACCAAGCAAAAATCTACAAGCACCCAGACACCTGCCCTTCTTGTTTCAGTAGGTGAGCAGTGCTGCCCTGAGCTCACCTGGTGGGGGTTGATAAACCTATTGAAGAAGACAATATGAACAACCACAAGAGAAGCCTGAAGTTGGGAACCCCTGCACACATGTCTGATCCACAGGAACAGTTTTCACCCACTGTAGGCTAGTTTAATGCTTTATCACCATTACTATTATTCTAACACGCTGCCATAGGTGAAACATCTTCATCACTTGGTGAAAGCTTCATCAATAATCATGCAATAAGGAAAGTGCGCAGGAGAATATCAATCATCCTCTTCACAACATTCAGGGCGTAGATCAGCTAGACAAATAATAAAATCACACTTTGGAGTATTGCAAAGGCAACTCAAGAGATTTCAAGCAATTTGATATTCCTGCTGCCATGAAGTATACAGTTTCAGAACAGAGGACTGAGTTCCAATTACTAAGTGTTTCTACTGGAAACCCTCATTTGCTTCTATGAAAACTAAGTGCTCCTCAATTAAAGATATCCCACCCCAGGTGTGCCTGAAGAATGATAATTTTCCAACCAGCACGCTGTTATATCGAGACAACTGGAGGCCCTACAACAGGAGCGAGAGCTAGGGCTGACGCTGTGTCTAAGCCAGCTCGTGATTTTTATTCAAGTCGTCATTCGGGCCGCATAAACCGAGGATTGCCAGCAAATATGCAGACTTCAATTTTGTGCATTTCTGTAGACGTATTTAGCCATATCCTCGAGAATCTCAAGCCCGGGACCAACTGTTCGTGTTGGATCTACAAAACACCCTAACGGCCACTGCGGTGACAACTTCCATAATGGTTACAGCGAACCAATAAGATCCGCCGCTCTCTCTGCAACCGCGTACACCGTCGCCTGGATATTGCCGCTTGGCTCTAGTGGGAAAATGCTAGCATCAACCACCCGGAGGTTGCTCGTACCATGCACCCTGAGCTGATCATCCACCACTCCCCCTAGTTCAACAGGCATCATCGAGCAGCTGCCTGCAGGGTGAAAGCATGAAAAGAGCCGGTCTTTGGCCACGCGCTTGGCCGCGTCCAGGTCTGATAGGTCCGGGATTGTGCTGACATCCGGAATCCGGACATCCGGCTGGATGAGAGACAGGAATGGCTCCGACCGCACGATCTGGTCAATGTACTGTGTATGGCGCGCGAGGACATCCAAGTCCAGCGGATGGCTAAGGTAGTTTGGGTCGAAGACGGGCTTATCACCAATATTTGACGACTTGATATGGACGGATCCCCGGGAGAAGGGGTGGCACAAAAGAGCCAGAATGCTAATATAGTTTCCATCGGCTTTCTTTTCGAATAGATCAGCCATGCTCGTCGTGCCGGAATTCGCGTGTATTTGGATTGGGAAAAATACGTATTCAGCCGTGGCTGCTGTGCTGTCGCGAAGCATCCGGGAAAGGATCTCGGTCTGGGTTTGCGCGCTCAAACAGACGCCACTGTTAGCCATCGGTGCACTTGTAAGGCCTGTGTTGATTATATGACGACGATCTTCCGTTGATGCTTGTTTGCAGCCGTCTACCAGGGGAAGATACGCGACGCTGATGGGCATACCGGCCAAAGGACCGGTCCGCGTTTTCTGGTACAGCTCCATGACAGATTGCACCACTTGGGGATCTCGCATGATATCCCCTGACACCTGGTCATCCGCAACCTTGTAGCTGATCGACGAGATGCAATGATCCTGCAGGTTTTCTCCAACGCCGGGCAAGTCCACGATCACGGGGATGCCATATTTCCGCAAGAGTTCCGCATTCCCGATCCCTGAGACCTCAAGCAGCTGAGGAGACTGCAAACTCCCCGCACAGAGGATCACTTCTTTCCTCGCCGAGACCACCTTTCGCCCACCCTCACCGTTGATCTGGACACCTGTTGCGGTGGGTCGCCCATTCGTCCTGTCGTCTGAGGCGAACAGGATCCTTTCAACCAGCGTTTCTGTGAGCAATGATATATTAGGCCGGTCTGTACGGTACACGTTGGCTGATCCCCGGGTGGAATTTTCTGCGTCCACCGATAGGGGGCAGGTAAATGTGCCCAATTTAGTGCCCAGGATGGGGTCGTCCGCATTTTGCCAGCCGAGCTTCGCAAATGTCTCGTCCCAGGCACGGTTGAAGACGCCATACGTTGCCGGAAAAGAAACCGGCAAAGGGCCACTGCTTCCCTGCTGGCTAGGATCCAGATAACTATCCAAGGCCAATCGTTCGGCAACTGCACGGTCCGGAGCCGTATATTTATGAAACTTCCGCAGATAAGGAGCCATGCTTTCTGCACCCCATCCTTCGTTTCCCAGCTCTTTCCAAGCCTCAAAATCTCGATGAGAGGGATACATGATCATGGAGAAGTTGAGGGCAGATGACCCGCCTACCATGCGGCCTCGCGGCTGCGGAATTTGCCGGCCATTAACGTGGAGTTGAGGCTCACTCATAAAGCCCCAGTCGATTTCTTTGTCGCCGTACAATGTTGTAGTCAAGCCTGGTGTCTTAACGCGCGGGTCTTCTGTGCGGTCTGGGCCGGCCTCGATGAGGAGGATGCTTTTAGTGCCTTCCTCACTCAGCCGGGATGCGACGACGAGGCCACCAATGCCGGCACCCACGACAATATAGTCGAATTCCCCGTACAGCGAAGCTGGTGCCATTGTGCCTTTAAAAGATCCTTATAAGAGCACAAGAGATTGTGAGTTGGCGACTTGTGGCTTAGGAACTCAGGTCATATTCGAGCATGGGCATTAACATCCACTTTATAACGCACCTCGTATCTCGTCGAATGGCATATGCAAAAGTACTGGCATGTGAAGTACAAGTGGATTCCACCTTATCACCGTCCGGTATTGATCAAGGATGAGTGGCCTGATGAAGTGACACACCAAGGGAACTATAATGACAAATTGCACGAGCCAACATTTTCTTAGCTCAGCTCAGGAGGAAGTGGATACACACGTTCTTTCGAACATATATCTCTCATTTACGTTAGCCCACGCACGGACAATCAAGGTAAGTCAATCACAGGAGACTAGATGTGGGTTTGAGTGTCTACAGATGTGATTGACCCTACTTCCCGCCCCACCACATTATGAAAGCGGCATTCGACAGCAAAATAGCCATTTCAGCAACGCCGTCGCCGAGTCTACACTATAATCCCCGCTTGTGAATACTGGCCATTTCATTGGCGTAACGCGCTACGTCGATCAAGCATGAGGCTACGCTGGTTACTTGGGTAGGGTGGGACGGAATGATCGATAAGATGGGTGACGAGGACGTAAATCTGAACAGGTATATATACTAATGCGAATTGGCCCAGGGTTCTGGATTTGACCGGTCATTGATTGTTGAGCTAGAGGCGAACGCTGGGATCTATAAAATTCCACTGATTCGGCTGGACCGAGTTAACTAATTCTCGGGCCCGTTTAACTGGAACCCGTGAGCCGTCTCCCGTTAACTACTACTCACTAAGTGACCTGAGTGGATCTTACACGGGATGGCGTCAGAACGGAAGGGGTGAGAGTTGCGAAAAGCCTGTTCTGCTAGCATTGAATCAGTCTCCATTGAGAAGCATTAACCATGAATAGTGGGGGCATGGGGGAGTATACTGAGCTGGAAACTATGTTTACCCAGTCAGCCAGCCACCCTGTCTGGAGTGATGCCTGTGCTGATCGTTGGTCACTGTGATGGAGCGAGCTGAGTTATCGTACTATATCCTATGAGGGCCGATCAGATATCCGTCAGTCAGGCACTTATAGAAGACATATTCAAAGGCTGTTTGATAAAGCTATAGGCGCACCTCATCAATGGAACTGCTAATCCTCCAACTCATACACCTCGAGAATGACATCCCTCCAAGCAGAAAGTACCTTCGCGTACCATGGACTTGAGACAAACGGCATCGCACACGGCGAGGTTGTAAAATCACTGATCAAACAATTCCTCGAATCTGTGCATTTCGATCGCAACCTTCCATTCATCAAAGATCGAGAACTCGAGTCTGCTGTGTGGACATATTTCAAGAGTTTGAATATGGGCGCGAAGACCGAGGAAGTTGTGCAAAAGGCACTTAAACTATCGGTCACTCTAACGCACCAGGCTTACACCAATCTGCCCTTCGAGAACAAAGTCCTCTGCGCTGTGCAAATCCTCTATATGTTCCTGGTCGACGACATCGCCGAGTACTTTATGGACGATCTGCGCTGTTTCTGTCAGAAGTGAGCCACATGCAAATGTTATGTCTCACTTGGGGATTACATGCTGATATAAAATCGCAGCTTCCTTCTTAACAATAGTCACAAACATCCCTTGCTCGCCAACTTCGATACGCACCTACGCTATCTCTCGCGCTACTACGGGCCCTACTGCCACTCAACTATAATCAAGTCGTTGTTCGACTACGTCAATGGCCGTATCGTCGAGCATGAGATGGAGCAATCGGGCTTTGAGTTCCCGTCCACTGCGCGCCTGATGCCCATGTTCCTACGCACCAAGGTGGGCGCTGCTGAGATCCTGGTGTCCATGATGTGGCCCAAGGCCTTGTTCCCGGAGGAAGCCTACCTCATGCAGTATTTCCCAGCTATACAGGAGCTGGTCCTCTTTATCGACTTTACAAATGACATTCTCTCCTACTACAAGGAATTTGTTATCAGGCAGGAAAAGGGCAATTTTGTGGCCAACTTTGCCGTAACCCATAATATGTCACATTTGGATGTTCTGAAACATTTGGTTGGCTATGCTCCTCAGGTATGTCTTTTCTTACAGGAGCCGGGGCCCTAGTGGTGGATACAACAAGCGCGAGAGACGGATGCTAATAGGTCTTGTAGGTCTTGGACTCCGCATATCGAACGCTGGAAGGCAAAGAGGATTTGCTGGCGTCTGTGCGCACATTCGTCAATGGGTGGATCATGTTGTGCACCGCCCATCGCAGGTACTACCTCGTAGAGCTGTTCGAGAACGAGGGCTACCTGCCTGCGTATGATGAGGACTCATGAAGGAGTGGGCTTGCTTTCGTGGCGAACCATTATCTGCACCGGAGGAGCACACATTTGTGGATAGGGTGTCCTGAATACACCAATGCTATTTTATGTTAGGGTAGAGAGTTTAGATCATTCCATTCTTCATTTACGAGACGCCTTTTCCACACATCTGATCGGCGAGTGTGACAGAAGTACAGATTAAATAGTGGAAAGTGGGTTAGAAGAGAAAAGAAAGGACTAGTATTGTGATAAGCTCTCAGG
Organism: Aspergillaceae sp. MA 6039; assembly: GCA_003004485.1. Taxonomy (NCBI): domain Eukaryota; kingdom Fungi; phylum Ascomycota; class Eurotiomycetes; order Eurotiales; family Aspergillaceae; species Aspergillaceae sp. MA 6039. The sequence continues at coordinate 54,141 of PQMF01000049.1, read as the reverse complement.
CGGGATACAAGGATGTTGGGCACCTGTTTTGATGATATCACTCTGTCACCATGGTGCATACTACTCACGCATGAGGCTGTATCTGCAAGATCGGGTCATGACCGACAGAACACCGAAAACAATACATACTAGCTACAAGAAGCCCCCAACAATACGTGTTTCTGCAGCCAAGGTTCGTAGATCTTCTGCTTATGGTTCCGCGGTGGGACGCTGAATGCCCTATCAGATTCCCAGACCAGGTACTCAGCGAGGTCAGCAAAGGGATGTTGGCGCTTTCTGGTTGGTCCTAAGGGCAACATCAGCCCCTCGAAGTGACTCCGTGAGCAGGTTTTACAACACCTGGATGAGCAGCTCAGCCAGCCCCAAAGCGATGGCCACAGAGCTGATGTGATACCGGCATGTACTGCTCTCGAGGATGCCGGGGGTGTGACTCTTCGACGGGGTCTTCAACATTTATCGCCTTGGTTTATAAAAGTCACCCTTTTTAGCGCACCATTGAAACCGGGCACTGGTACGGAACACCCATAATTTGTAACCTGACTTCTACATCCTATGTTCTTGGAAAATGGCTTCCTTGTGGATATATGCTTTGTCTGTTGTGATCATATATGGCACAAGCAAACTCCTTCGAATGGGCTCTCGTGATAGAAGTTTACCTCCAGGCCCGCCAACGCTGCCTGTTCTCGGTAATCTTCATCAGATACCTTTAAAGGGGTTCTACAAAAAGTACGTCTTCACTTTTTTGGAATGACCTCCAGTACTAACTGAAGTTTGCTCCTAGAATACAGGAGTGGGGGCACAAATATGGGAGCATCTTCTCACTGAAAATGGCATCTGGAACAACCATTGTTCTCCTCGATCGAATGGCAATCCACCAACTGCTAGAGAAAAAAGGCTCTATTTACTCAGATCGACCGAGAGACCATGTGGTGTCGATTATCGATTCCGGTGGACTAGCCCTTTGGGATAAAAATTCTCACTGGATGGCACAGAGAAAGGTGACATCCTCTAGCCTTTCACCAACCCAGGTGGAAGTAAAGCTCCGCCGGATCCAAGCAGCCGAGACCGCGATTTTGATTCGTGATCTAATATCAACTCCCCAGAGGTTTTTTGACCATGTCAAGCGCACAACCTTTTCGATAACAGATATAATTACCTGGGGTTTCAGGGCACGCACTTATGAGAGCTGGTGGGCGTCTGAAGCGTGCGATGTGTCCGACGCATTCTTTTCAGGCATCACACCAGGCGCATATCCACCTGTGGATCAGTTTCCTTTCTTGAAATATTTATCTGATAGGTTGAGTCCTTGGAGAATACGTGCCGAACAACTCAAAGAAAGAGTCGATTCTTTCTGGGGTGACGCAAGACGGCGTCTTGATGAAAGACGTCGAAAGGGCGATAAGCGCGATTGCATCGCAGATAATTTGCTGGACGGAACTCAACCCATCGATATACCGCTGACAGACAGGCAATTTAATGATTTTCTGGGGTTTCTAGTTTCAGCAGGATCAGACACCACATCCGCAACTCTTTTAACGTCGATCCGTTACCTTGCGGGCCATCCTCATGTACAAAAAAAAGCCCAGGCTGAAATCGACAATACCTGCGGAGCGGATAGGTCTGTTTAGTTGACAAGCATGTACGGATACCCTGGCTAACCCACCTTCCAGACTACCTCTTTGGACGGATCATGGCAAGCTTCCTTACATTAACTGTATTATTAAGGAAGGCATGAGAATTCACCCTGCGTAAGTGGAAAAATGGAAAACCTCCATTCATTGAGACAAACTAATCTCTTTTGCAGGGTGCCTGTAGTCTTTCCACACCGTGCTAGACAAGACAATTGGTATCAGGACATGTTGATCCCCAGAGATTCGCTGCTTCTCATCCCAGCCTGGGCTATACATCACTCCGAAAGTTGTGGGTACAAAGATCCAGAATGCTATAACCCGGATCGTTTCCTCCATCATCCCAACCTTGCCCCAAGTTATGCAGCAAGTTCCGATTATATGAACAGAGGTGAGTCCTATTTGACCTTGCTTGGTAGATATTTGCCCTAGCTGACATCCCAATGGACCATTATGCCTATGGAGCAGGTCGTCGTCTTTGTCCTGGAATTCATCTCGCAGAACACATCCAATGGCACATAACAGCGATACTGCTGTGGGCCTTCGACATCGTTCCCGCGACAAACACCGAGACAGGGGAAGCAGAGCATCTCGATTTAGACGCATTCCGAGATAGCCTCGTACAACATCCAATGCCGTATAAAGTTCACTTCAAGATCCGAAGCAAGGCACACATGGAAACAACAATGCGTGCTGCAAAGGAAGCAGAGTCATACCTGCAGCAGTTTGAGGAACTGTGAAACGTTTCGCGGGATTTTTAGGGCTGCAGGAAAAGGATCCATAGTTATTCAATGCGGTCCTTGAGGCTGTGCCGGCCACATTGTATGACGTCAGCCCCACTATCTGCCCCGTAATCTCGTTTGATTCGCCTACTACCAGATCTCAGAGTACTCCTGTACAGAAGAATTTCACTAGGCGCCATGGTCTCAAGAGCGCAATACTTCCAAAGATATACTTCGAAGGGTGAGCGAGTCACCTGACTCATCCAGCTCACCCTATTCAAGCAGTCCGAGTGAGGCAGAGGTAAGCTGCTCTAGAATTTGTCCGTGAGTTTTACCTACCTGTCTGCACTCAAAGCACCCCTGTATGGCGTTGTCGTTGACGCCCACTTTAGTGGCTTCTTTATCCAAGTGCCCTGCGCAGATAGGCGGAATGGGCGAGGAAAGAGAACTCGAAGGGTCAAAGATGTACTTAAGAACTGGATAGGAGCTCACGCTCATGACCAAGAAGGGCTCGATAAGAACAATAAAATTGATTACTACTAATGCAGGCTAGGCTCGAATGCCTCTACGCAGACTTAGACGGCTTAGCCAAGGAAAAGGAAAAAGAACGGAATGTTAAGATGGTACAAGGAATACCCTAGTTTCTAGCAGTGCCTCTTGACACAAGTCCGTTGGTCGCCTGGCAAACTAACTAGTCTTGCATGGTTTGCCCAGATGTCTGCACGTACATTTTAGTCGTACACACCTTGGTCAGATGAGGATGAACAGGGCACGGTTGCGCTATCATTGTTTGCAGAACGGCCAGGGAAACATGCAAACAATAATCAAACCGATTGAAAGTGACCTCAAGTGGCTGAGATGAATGAAGATGAGGGCCGATCTAGACATCAGATTTTTTTTGTTTCAAGCTGCAGCTTCTGGGCCCTAAAAAGTACGAGGCAGAGGCGAAAGCGCTCTATGAACCCCTCAACTCTGTGGATCAAGGCTGTTTTTATAAACATGACTGGGCACCAAAGCCCAGAAAATCTGCGGTCCTTTTTAAAATTATGCCCCCATCATAGATTGCAATATGTAACTAATCGACGTTATATGGGCTCTGAGTTATCTCTCCAAAACAATCACAGTCCTTGAAAGTGTTCGTCAGCTTACTGAGAGAGCCGCACTTTGATAGAGACTGGGAACGAATGAAACTCGCAAAAGATGACACTAACCCTGGAAATAGAGAATCATCTTTGCCTACCAGGGCTAGCTCTCCACAACATAAGCAGTCTTCTGTATTATGACAGTGGGCGTAGACGAAGACTGCGTATGGGGAGAAGAAAAGAAGAGAGGAAGCGGTCGGACAATTTTGCCAGATTGCCTGAACACATTGTTTGGACTGTTTGCATGAAGCCTACGTGATTCTATGGATGTTGCTGTATGAACACGATGACTCATCGATTGTCAGGCTGTTAACTATACCATCACAGTTATGCCGGGTTTGTGGATGAGGCACGGTGACGCATCCTCCAAAGAGGATAGTACTTGGTGGTCGGGCTAGCCAGGAAGAGTGGGTGGGTCGAACAGTTCACTCGGGCCGAACCGACCAGTTATCCCCGCTTCCTGACCCGCCAAGTCGGCCTTTGGTTCCTTCCACGTGGGGCCGGGCGGTTAGAGATGCCTATGGACCTGCATGTGACGGCTGTCAGACGAGGGCTGTCACTTAGTGGCCTTCTGATTAACTCCATGTTCTGTACAATACAGTATCAGTTTTGCTTCAACTGCAGTGATTCCATGCCAAACCTACCCGGGGACCAAGTTTCTCGCTGTAGTAGAACTCTAAGCCATTTTTGTGTGCTCATCAATTCGAATCACTTCTACTCAAGTGGCTCAGCCTGGTGGGTGGCCTCGGATAGTTAGAAATAAGTAATCGCTTTCGTGTCCATTGCTGTCTTGTATGGTCCATGTGCATCCATTATAGAACAGCTCTATCTCAGGAATCGAAAACTAGGGAGGGTATGTCGACAAAGACATGTCTTAATAGTATTTACTATAGGACTAGCATATGATCTTTCACCAAGACTCTTAGTATAACAGCTTAATAGGCCCCAAACCCCTGTTTTGTATATAGAGACAGCTAATTTATAAGATTAGAGTCAATTACATCGGCTATTAGACGGAGACCTCTTACTGGTCCATTCAATTACCTTCTATATAGAGAATTGACAAGGTACTCAGGGGCGTACTCGATTTTACTTAGTGTTCAGAAAGCAGCACGAGGTGAGCACTCAAACGGAAGGGGAAAAGTCTTGAGTGCCAGGTATCATTCGGTACAATATGAAGGTCCGATATTAACTAATGAAAACAGATGCATTGCGGCCTATCTGGCCATAATTGGAACGAGCTATATGGGCATCACAAAAAGAAGTATGAAAAGATATTCCGAGCGACGACTCCCCCGGTTACACTAGTTTATTGCTGCTCTTTTCTAAGAGCAACCAATGATTGCAGAATTGGGCTGTTATACCTTTAGGTGGTAGAGTAGCCATGCTTGTTGAGCGCTTTAGCTACCTGGATCCATTCGTCCTTGGTCAGATCGCTGTACTGAATAGCGTCAGATCCCACCGGGGTAGGAACAGGACCGCCCTCCTGGGTAGGATGACCAGTAAGAACGGTAGCGAGGTCCATACAAGCAGGGGGGAGGCCATCCAGGCGCACTGCAATAGTCAGTCGTGTTTCATCCGGTGCAATCTGTGACTTACAGTTGTTGGTCCCCGAGAAGTGGACATGCGCACCGCTGAGCTGACCCTTGCATAAGTTCCAGGAGTGCTGCGAGACTCCGGCAGGCAGATTAATGGGAGAGCGGCGGGTGCTTGATGAGATTCCGTGGGCGACACTAGCAGCACCGGCACCCCCGAGGGCAGCCCCTCCAAGTGCGCCATCGGCGGCTGCGATGGTGGATGCGGTCTCGACGGTGACTCCGACGATGAGGAGGAATGGGGCTGGGGCGTACTGCACCATCGAGAGGATGGCGATAGCGGAGACGGCAACCATACTGAGAAGTTGCATTGTGGCGTGTATATAGTGGAAAAGGAGTTTGAAAACGATAATTGAGATATTGAGACTTTGAATTGAAGCTTTTTGTTATTGGGGGAGTGGGTTGATGTATTTGAATTGAACGGAGGGAGCGGGTTGGCCTTATGTGTGGTTGGCGACTCAGCAGAAACTCGAGATTGACTTCCGACTGGATCGAGACGACCTTCGTCTTGGGGGCGGTTTGTCCTGCCCGGGTGCCATTGGGTCACTCAATGAATCCTTTGGATCCCTTCGTATCCTACCCTGGGTGGCTCGTGGGGCTCAATCATAGACTGCGGCATCATTGTAATATTGCCCCCGTCTCCAAGGGCCTGGTGGGTAGACCTGATCAGATGAGCCACCGGCGGAGCTTGAGTTGACTCCAAGATACAAATGCCTCACCCAAAATGGACGTTTCCGTGTCAGGTTCTCCATGTAACTTTTTTTGGCCCCATGGTGTAGCATGCAACAAAGAAGTCCGGTGGACGAAGGAAGACCCCCGGAGGATTAAAAGCGAGATTAGATCAACGAAAACAAGCCCCGTTTTCACGTGTTGCATTGCATTCACAGGCGTGACCAAGATAATTTGACGAATTGCTGGTTGCTATACAATATTGAAGTATACAAGGGCGCGTAATTACTTTCGAGAGTACAATGTGAAGTCTCTTTCAAAGCCAGAATGGGCAACAAAAGATCTCTCCCAAAATCAAGTCGAAAGCCAGAGGTAATTCCTGCGATTATTGCGTGAATTACTCGGCTTGTTGGAGCCGCAAAGACACCAGGACACGCTTCACGCAGCCATCCTCTCAACACCCAACAGGCGGCATTGCTCCATTCTTTGGCCCGTTAAGCTATTTTGGGACACTGTTTTCTAGTTCGTGTTCGATGCTATGAGCTCAACTTGCGTAAATTGTGGGGTAACACTAAGATTCCTCATTTGGGGGCAGTTTCGATAATCTAGTGCCAACCCCATGTTTCTAGGTATTGTATGATGACGGTGGGTAAAGGATTCCCCACGGAAGATACAGATTCGTCGACCTGCCATGGGGTATAGTGGGTATGGGCCTTGAACCATGACATTTCAACCCAAGAAGTTCGAAGTCTTGTGACAACGGCTCATCAATCAATCTTCTATGACATTGGGGGCGAGAATACTATGGAGATGAGAATCCGGGGTTCCGACTAAATAGGAAATTACAGCAGCACCTTCAGAGATAAATAAATGCATCCTCCCGCCTAATCTACTTCTTTTTCTCATCATCAACTCCTCAATTATCTTTGACCTCGATCCAAGAAGCTTTTCTCCGAATCACATCCTTTCAACTACTTTCTGCCAAAATGCACTTCTCCAGGGCTGTCTTCATGTGCTCTGCTGGCCTCCTTGCCTTCACCCAAGTCTGCCCCGCAGCAATCACCGAAGTTCTAATCGGTATTCTCGGCGGCGTTGTGGCCGGTGGAATCTCCGGTGGTGTCGGTGCTGCAGAAAAAGGCAAGCGCGATATCGAGCAGGCTCACGCTCGCGACTTCCTCGTTCCCTACTTGGACAACAACGGTGTGAAGAAGATCCGCAGCTTGCCTGCCGGTGTCTCCCAGGAGTCGTTGGACCAGTGCACCCAGCAGATCAACAACCAGGGCAAGCCTGTCCACGTCTATAGCGTCAGTGACACTTGTAAGTTTTTTCTTTCTTCACCGTCATGTACAAAACCGTTAACCTGTATTTGTCTAGCTGCTCGGGCTGATAACGTGCCTGCTGCTTGCATGGACCTGGCTACCGTCATCCTCAAGGATCCTGCTCAGAAGGGTGGCCCTGTCCCCACCCCGATGGGCAGTGCCAGTCTTCAATACAACGGTCTTAGTTCCAAGGATAAGACTGACCTGCAAAACGCCCTCTCCAAGACTGGTTCCCGCACTCGCACTTAAGGGGGCGGTGTAACCCGAAGTTCTTTGAAGTTTTTATTATCTGAAATTTCTTGAGTACATTAGGAAAGTCGTCTACAGTTACAATAAAATGCATTCGAGTGTTTATCCACGTTTGCGTGTAAGCCCTAAAGAGGTTAGACTCCACATGGAATAGAGTTTGCAGGTGACACGAGGTGACCCCACAATTCTGGGGGCGGACCTCCACTTTCTGGGGAAAAGCGAAACTAGCTCATACTTGTACGTCATCATCGTCGTACCTTGAGTTGATATGCTTTCCAGTTATGGAAAGGTGTCACGAGCCGCGTTGTCTTGTTCTGATTCGTACCTGTTCTAGTATTAGATGTCCTGTGGTGTAGGTTCTGACCTTCACTTAGTCCCACTAAATGCGAAGTGCGAACCCCAACTGTTCCATGATCATAGTTCTACTACGTATATAATAGCCATCTAACAACCGACTGATCTCCTTAGGTGTCTAGGTATCTGCCCCTGCTGGCCCAATGATACTACTCCGTAGCCTAGTATCCTGAGGTAGGTCACGAATAAAGACAAAGATGAGCTGTGCACGTATGCAGAGCTCCTGATTAAGTGCTGGCGAGTATAAACTAGAAATGTAACCAGCGCTTGACTAACTGGAATGATCGCGGAGGACCAACCCTAAGTAAATGAATAAGTGTCATTATACGAAGTATATCCTCCTGTTGTGGTCCATTATCCCGGTCCTTCCCAGGGACCTTTTGTTGGACCATGTTACGTGGCTCGTTCTTCCTAGCCTTGTCTGTAGATCATAATCCATCAGGGGACAGCACCCAATGATTCTGCCTTTCTTCCCCGCATCGTCGCGTGAGGCTGGTGTGGCTTGGTCTGTAACAGTAGGGCCAGATGCTGCACAGCCTCGTACCCCCCTCCTCTCCATAACTACCGACCTACACATGACCTTTCAAGGTCTTTTGGAAATGAACTTGCATTCATGGTTCTTCCTGGTGAGTGAGCGCGGAAATAAGGGTAACATATTTTGCTTTCTGAGTAGCAATCGCCCTATGCTCTAGCTGCACAATATATCTTGCCATATTCCCACTTAGGCATGCTCCAAAACATGAATGCGAATACCCATAAAAATCCAACTGCTTTGTACACACCCCATCTCTCGGCCACACGACTCCACTGCATCAACCCCTTATTTCTCCCAAGATATGCTGTCCAACAATTAGTAGCCACCATCTCCATCATGGCAGCACCGGCATTCATGGAAAACCACAATGTATCCCTCCAAAATTCACAACGCCCCGTTTGCCAGCTAACCAGGGAGTGCACAGCTCCTGATAAGAGAAAGACAAAGCTCAGTACTACGATCTTTTCCCAGGTACCACCCTGCGGTAAACGTAACACTCTTCGAGACACCCATAGCCCGTAGTTCTTGTATGGCTTATACACGAGGCGATGCCAAAACCGGGACCAGAAATAGCGCAGTGTATACGCCTCCGCGGGATTACCGAAGAGCGGTGGCCACTCCCAAGGCTCATCCCAGCGAAGGATGCAGGAGAATAAGATGGCAGCAAAAGTCTGCGCGAGATGCAGAGCTGCAGAGTTGGACCAGATCCAGTGGACGGCGAAGACACTGCGCAAAAGAGTCTCCCGGACTGTGATTGTTGATCCCATCAGTAGGCGCCGAACATAGGACTGCTTGATTGCTGAGAAGTCGGCGACTGTCAGCGGTGCAAATGCACCGGGTAACAAAGGCACCACCATGTACCGAGCTACCAGGAATAAAACGAGTAGCTCAGCGAGACGGCGAACGAGGAATGCTGTTCGAGATGGCCGGGTTCGCACGATTGGAGCGCCAGGGATTGCGCGAGTGGTATGCAGTAGTTGTGGATTACTCCAGATCTTGTAAGCTGCGTGGAGATCCCATGGTTTTGGATGCGTTGTGGGATGCAACACCCATTGCTCAATGTAGAGGAGGGAGATTATGTGTGCGACATGCATGCATCCTGCGTGGCCCCAAACAGAGCCCAGCCCAAGCCCGGGGAGAGCAACGTTGATATCATTGATGGTGAAGAACGAAAGTGCCGCTGGGACGAGAATTGGGAGAAGAAAGTAGATTCGATATGGCTGCGAGACATTTAGGGCCACGCAAGAGATGAGAGATGAGAACAACCAGGCAATGACAGGCGCTATACCACGGAGGACTGACATGGTTATCTAGTTCACAGGATCTTGAGGTCTGCTGTGCCTCGTTATATCATTTCATTTCCTCGTTCCGTGTATTCTATTCCAAGTGACCGCTTAGCTCACTTTACACGCCTCTATATAGCCTTGAGCTTTTGGCCCCATTCATTCAGGTTTTCCGCATTGAGGAATATTAGGAAATCGGAAGGGTTGGAGTACACCCAAGGCGAGGTGACTACCTGCACAAAAGGACACCGCATGTTGGGGGCTATTTTGGTTCAAGACTTAATTTAACGTGCTGTGGGGTCCCGATCATAAAGGATCGGCGTGCAAAGCCTTCAATGTCAGTCAGACATAGCCCCCACCGTTTGCGGGGCAATCGCACTTCTGCCTCTTTTTTTTTGACCGATATTGGGGGCTACAAAGCTTTGGGACGACATACGTACTGGTCCGTGTGAAAGGTTACTCTTCCCATACAGTAGAACCAACAGGGCTGTGGGGCTGAGTTTCAAGAAACCCCTCATTTTCCTCACCCGTGTCATTTTCTGACATTTTCGGTCGTTGCAATACTATAAGAAAACAAACCTTGAAGTTATCGAAAACATTGGCTGCAGTCAAGAACACTACCACCTTCCGCATTCCAGAGACATGGCACCGAGTGTTTCCAACCTCAAACAGCCCATCGCTCTTCGATCCGAGTATACAGTTTCCGACCCTACATCCATCAGAGTCAAGCAGCACAGCCTGAGCCTGTCCGGGGGAGAGTTTACGGTATTTAAATGTGAGCCTGACCAGTCTCCAGGTCTTGAAGATTCTCCCGAGCTTCTGTCTGTTACTGGAAAGGTCGCGTCTTTCCATCAGAGACGCCATTTCCAAGACCCTTCTGGGCTTCCGTTATTTGAGCTTTCGAACAAATCGTTGGGCGGGACCCGCTTCGTCAATTTGCCAGGTGGTGGTGGCGCTGGATCAGATCCTATTGCTATATTTACGCCACGATTTGACTGGCACAAAGACAAATTTGATCTTTATGTCAAGAACGCCGCAGCAAATGGGGAAGAGGCTCTTCTAGAAGTGCGGGGTCAGGACGTCTACAAATTAAGGACAAATGTCTGGGCTAATGGCGCCTTGGTGATGACTGTCAAGAGGACAGACAGATATGCTCCGTACATTCCGTTAAAGAGACCTGAATGGCAAGTGGATGTTGGCGCGGGAATGGATTTGTCGCTGGTGAGTCGGCTTTTCCTCGTTGGATCCGTATTTGAAATTGACCTCGCATCTTAGGCGTCTTGCATTGTGGTCTATATGGCGGAGACGATGTACCATCCTAGCATGCCATCATCGCACGCGCCCGCGGGTCAGAACGACCACGGCTCTTCACAGGAAGCAGCCTTATCCGAAAAGGGGACGACAGAGTAGGGTTTTAGAGTACGTTTGGAAGAGCTTTACTGTTCGAGTTAGATCAGTCCATTGACAGCATTTTCAAGGCTAGTTCGTATTTTCTACAAAGCAAGATAATATATCGGTGTTAAGCGAGAAAAGAATATAAAATATAAGCTACACTCTTTCTTGAAGGGCCTTGGCCCCATTTCTCCTGCGTTACGTTCAGCTCACAAATATAAAATAACCCAGGCGCCCCAGGCCCTCCCCCAATCTACGCCAAACGCAAGGGATTTTGATCCCAGACAAAAACATACCATGAGGATACATTGCTTTCTTAAAAATGCCCTAACATTTTTTCTATTTCTTTCTGTCCCATTGATGATATGGAAAGCCCTTTGTTTGGCCACTGCCAGCCCCTACCCTATCATGGTAGTCATCTCCGAATCTATGGCACCGGCATTTCATCGAGGTGACATTCTCTTTCTCTCAAATCGGCAACATGAGATCTCCGCTGGCGACATACCGGTTGTATGGTTTCCGGGAAATCCACTACCCATGGTGCATCGTGCCATCCAAGTCCTAGTGAACAGCGATAGGTAATTACTTCTGTAGATGCTATTCAGCACAATCCAGCATGCTAACGTTAGAAGACAATATATTCTCACGAAAGGAGATAACAATCTAATTCATGACATGTCACTATATCCGCTGGGCCAGGCATATGTGGCCCGAGAGGAAATTGTTGGGTTGGTAAGAGGGTATCTGCCTTGTGTGGGATGGGCAACATTAGCGCTCAGTGAATATCCATGGCTGAAAGGGGTAGGGATTGGTGTTTTCGGAGTCATGGGGATGTTTACTCGATAGTTTGAAGTATTCGGCTGAGTCACACTAGAGCTTTCCATCTCAGTAGCCTTGAACTTTGACCTGGCCCGATCCCCTCTCAATCGTGATGCGACCGGATTTTCCAAGTATTATTCCTATTTATAGTGTATCCAGAGATCATGATACAGACTACACAACTATACGTGACATCTTGGAATCCGGGGCGGAGTCTGGCCCCTGGCCCCCAAAAGGTACCCCACAAGGTTCGCAATGTCGTGAAATGTTAATTAGGCACGGCTACCCCGTACTTGGAACGACGATTTGTCATGCAGATCAGTGCTACGAGGCAACGAATCACCTCTCAAGCCCAAGGGGCCGAAGCTTAACATGGGTCGTGCTATCTGTCATGGGGCAAGAATAGCTCACTACGCATAGGTATCCAATGACAATGTACGCAAGTTCTGCTGTTGGATATTACGGTGACTAACATACATAGACCCCAACTTTTGACTGCTCAACTCAGTCATTAATCCTCTTCACTAGCCTCTAGCAATTCTCGCCCCAGACTCAGCAAGCGAGAGAAGCGTTTGCTGTGTAAGTGAATTACCGAGCGCCTGCTCTGTTATTTGGCATGTGGAGTTGCTAATAGACAGAAACTGAAGCTGAAAAACAACCTCCTTTCTCCTACGTCACAACAGGGAAAGGCACGTCCAGATGCCTCAACCCAAAGACTCTTTGGCGGGCGACGAGTCCTTGGAGATGGGCAAGCTACCCCAGAAGCCAAAACATAACGTCTTCCTTCGCGTTCTTGGCACTCCGTGGAAGCAGCTTTCTACACTGGAAATGTCTATGAGGGTGGTTGGCTGGTTGGTTTTTTGGGCCCTGATAGGTGTCATGGTTGGTCTGATCGTCCGGTTTACATGAAATGTATAGAGGGGTTAGAAGACCAAGTGAGGGGGATTATTTCATAGCCAGCTTTATTGTCAAGTATCAAGGACCTTTTTCGAGGGATCAGTATGTGAAGGTCTTCCAAAACCCTTCTCAAAAGCCGTTTAAAAGTGGTGGAAAAGAAATCTTTCAAAATTGGAGTTGGAAATCAACTTCATAATTAATAGGGTTATATATGGAAACATGGTTATAGTAAAGAACCCCAAAGTGAACATGTCGCAGACCACTGTCTCCAAAATGGATTCATGAAGGAGATCTTGGATCTCATGAATTTACAATCTCAGGTCTGGATTCTAACATGTTACAGATGATAACGCATCGACCAGCACTTGCGTTGCCAGTGGCTTCGAACCTCAAACACAAGCAGGCACCGTCCCGGTGCGCAGCATCGAGGATGGATTGCGATGGCGTCCAATATCGACGAAGAGGCGTCTGAGGAGGACGTGACAGATCTGTTTGCTGAGTATTGCATCGAAGAACAAGGCCAAAGATGATGTTGCCCATATCGCGAGAATCAAGGGCTCCATCAGAATGTGTGTTAGCGCAGCAAAGGAAATCCTTACTATTTCTAGTAAATTTTTGTTTGACCGTTTTCCTGACATACGAAATGAGACTCCAGTGGCAGCCATTCCTTATTGCCGCCTGCGTGGCCGTGCTCTATGACATCCTTGACCCAGATACCGATCCCGATTATGGCAAGGACATATTCGGCTATGTCAATCAGGCAATCTATTGCCTTGACCAGGTGGAACATGTCGGCCCTACGACCGGCAAGGCTCTCAGTGTCGATGTTGTGAAATATGCCAAAGATGCACTCAATGCCCCAGGCGAAGAGATACACTGTGTCAGGGATTTATTCAATGACTTTCCGTGACTTAGGTTGGTGGTCACCCTCGGTGCAGGATTCTTTTGCGCTAAAAGATCTACCTTTACTCCTAGAAATACACCAGAACCCTTTTCCAACGCCCATCAAGACTTATTTATCCCAACAACCATATTATCCTCAAGTGATCGAGTTCTTACTAGTCGGACAAATCAGTTACCAATCAGTTGGATGCTTGTTCCCGGAGGCAAACCAATTTTAGTATGATCTCGATTGAAACTATATCCTACACTAGCTCAATTGCGGTCTTCCCAAACCATTTTCGAAATCTACTGAAGTCTTTGTAGGTAGTTTCGAATATCTCGGAGGATTCCACAGGTCTAAGTATTTTCACTTCGCCAGCAAAGCGGCGAGGTATGAGCATTCTAGCGAAGGTCTCAATCGCCCAAAGTCCCTCCAAAACAAGTAGGACCGACTCTGGATGTCTGGATTTTGCCAGGGTTCGATCGCCTTTTTACGCTGTGACTACTCGGTTTTCTATATATATGTATATATTTTTTTTGTTTGTAATGCCGTTTGACAAATCCAAGGCAATGATACAAATCTGACTCAGCTCCTACATGGTTATAACTAATTAGCTATGAATCGGACCCCGCTTGGCCTCGTCCTGTCAACACCAACACAATACAAGGTATACAATGTCCCATCCAGATTCCAACATCCATCCTGAAGCAACAGGACTTGCAAAAGCGGTTGTCGACAAACACCGCGATGAGCAGCCGCTGAAGTTGTATGCAGGGTGGTTTTGTCCGTAAGTTGAGCGTCATCCTAGTTAGTTATCTTCCGTGCTCTTACTAACAATTATACAGCTTCGGTATGCGCCTACAGTCCAACCAGACCGGGTTACAGAGACTATGCTGACTAGTCTGCAGTCCAACGGGCCTGGCTTGCCCTCGAAGAAAAGCAGATCCCTTACCAGTATATCGAAGTCAATCCGTATAACAAACCGCAGTCTCTCCTCTCTCTGAATCCGCGGGGGCTTGTGCCAACCCTCTCCTGTCCGGTTCAGGCCAAGGGCAGCGGAACTGCAACTTCAAAGCCCCTTTACGAATCCACTATCATCCTCGAATACCTCGAAGAAGCCTATCCAAACCACGAACCGCACTTCCTCCCTCAGGATCCTTACGGAAAAGCTCGCGCCCGCATTTGGATTGATTACGTCACCTCACGGATCATCCCTTCGTTCCACCGCTTCCTTCAGTTTCAAGACGGCCAGACTACAGGCTCCGGCGGGATTGATTCTCTCCGGCAGGAATTCCTAGGCCATCTGACAGAATGGACCAGAGAGATGCACCCCGACGGACCGTTTTTCCTAGGACAAGAAATTTGTCTTCCAGATCTTGTGCTGGCGCCGTGGGCGACACGGTTGTGGATATTTGACGAGTTCAAGCAAGGCGGGCTGGGCATTCCAGCCGAAGGAAAAGGAGGGGAGAATGAGGATGTGTGGAATCGTTGGAGGAAGTGGTTGGCGGCTATTGAGGCGAGAGATAGTATCAAGCGAACGACGAGCGAGCGACGGTTCTATTTACCGATTTATAAACGGTACGCGGATAACACAGCTCAAAGTGAATTGGCCAAGGCTACACGGGCTGGAAGAGGCGTACCGTAGATGAAAGGGGAGCATGTTTTAATATTATTATTTCCTGTCCTGCGACGATTCCTGTATATAAGATCAAGTTAAAGCTCGTACCACTCATGTTGACAATATACGGCCCGTTCCCACTGCTGCTGATACGTCCCTACCTCCCAATCACACTCTTCCCGTTTTCTATAATCCCTCCACCGCCCGCGTCGTTCCATGTACGCATAAAGAACCGGTGGAGAAATTGGAGCACACCCTCGGGAGATACACGTTGCTTGCCTCTCCCCACTATGCATATGGCGTGGAGTCAGTGCGCAGGTATCTGGAGCTATTTTAAAGCGCAAGGTGAGAACAGGCTGAGTACAGGGGGCACTAGGAGATGTGCTGGAAAATCGACTGTGATCATCTCACTAAGATTGACTTAATTATAACAGCTTCCGCTATGTCCGAATCCACAACCACTGAAAACCAGCCAAAGCACCAGTGGTCCCCCGACAAGTTATCATGGCGCAATACAATCTATTGAGGCACATGCGAAGACGAAGCTTGAAACTGGCATGTGCAAAATATCTTCTATTCATGGGTATAGATGTTCACTAGTAGGTAGTCAGTTTACAGGCTAGTCGATTTCAAAGAGCACTTGAAAGCTCATATTTCAGCTACTCGACAGGAACAGAAAACTCATTTTACTGATGGCTTTCGGGCAAGATTGAACCTATCCTGACGACACGCCACAAAGTTTGTACAGGGCTTCAAGAGATGACCACCAGATGCACCTTACGCTCTGGAGAAAATAGCCTAACTTCCAAGATCCCGCGAACATCAGATTCGCGGGCAGTATTAGTGATTCAAAAAGATGCTGGAAATGTATAGAAGCATGATCAATAGTTATTTCAAAGTCATTTACAATACGTGTCTGACACGAGAAATGCAGAATAAAACAGAAGATCTGACAGTCAGAAGCAGTACCTGGATTGTCCGGAGCTAAACCCCTTTATCCCTTTGGTTGGTCGCTTACTCCGCTAAACCCGTTGAAGACGTTAGATGTACCTGAAGCCTTAGGCGTGAGCTGAAAACCCCGCCCATATCGTTCCTTGAATTCTGAAGTGGCGTTCTCCGTTCCATAATCAGGGACGGATGATGTATTTCCCTGCGGCGATGTGCCCTCATTTCCATTATGCCGGATATTGATGGTTGTCATATCCCGTGATAACTGTTGGACGGAGACATCACTGAGGTGGCCTCCAACCTGTCTCGATCTCCATCCAAGTCCTCGATTTTTACCATGAATGGTTTTCTCACTAGTTGAGACCATGAATTGTAGGGCGTCACCGGTAGCGTAGTTGTCAATGCTGCTAACGTTTTCCTTCAAGTTGGTATCTGCCTTAGAGCAAATATCCATGCACTGACGGGTTGTCTCCCATTCAGCCCGGAGCCTCGCAAGATCTGTAAAGTCGCCTTCAGATGTCATAGATGCCGTTGAATTTGCCAGCATTCGGTCAATGAGATTGTGCATGTGCCTTTCCAGCTTCGCGTTCATATGACTGAGGCTATTTTTGCATTCTTGTAGGCCCTCGCTCGTGAGTCTTTCAGGTAAGGCATCTGGTTTATTTGGTCCGGAAAAGCTACCACTGCGCTTAGTTGTGAGCTGAATCTGATCAATGTGATCAGATAACTGGGCGCAGATTTGGAGACATTTCTCCGTGCTCAGCCGCTCCTCCTGTATCAGCCGCAGTTCCGATGTATCGGAGTTGGACTCTGCCACGGTTTGTCCCAATAGAAGCTCAATCTTTTCATCAATGTTTTCAAGACGAGCCTCGAGATCAGCGTTGGCCTCCTCGATAAGGTCCTTATAGCTTTCGAGGCTTTCCGCGTTATGAGAGGTTTTTCGCCTGGCCAGATTGTCAACCTTGAGGGAAAACAAGTAAAGGAAACGGAGGGAGCGGGATAGAGTTGTTTAATCATATGCAGAATGGCGACTTACAGGTTTGCGTCGGCGAGGGCAATATTGATAGTCAGCTGGTACCCAGCCAGCAGTCGTCTGAAACCATCAATGTCATCACCCATGTACCTTAACTTGGCCCAATCTCGAAAGCTCGTCCGATTGCCACCAGACCGCGAGGAACATTTCATAAGCTCTTGCTCAAACTCTCTGCAAGCATTGCCGCATCGTAGTAAAGGAAGGTTGAGCGACGAGAGGTCTACATCAGTAGTGCCATCAACTATTTCAGTGAGCGGGCCAAGAACCCCGCTCAAGGCTTCAAGTTCCTCTATCAGATCGCGCACACGTTTCTGGTGAGATTGAAAACTCTTGACCGTCTCGTATAGCGTGATACTGGACTGCAAGGCGAAAGTAGCTAGAGTCAACAATCCGGAAGCAAGGCCTATCGCTTCAGCCATCGTGCGAATCGCTTCGACGTTCAGGGAGCGGAGATAGACGGGAGGTGGGTGCTTGTATCGAAGAAGTCGCGGGACCGAGCTGGGTTTAATAACTGTACGGAGCAGTCCATTGACAGAGGCGAGCTCCAATAACGCGCGAGGTGTAAGCGCTCATTTGGTGAGACAGATATAGCATCCATCCAGATGGCCTGTGGGTGCGCTCTGTGGCAGAGAAGTCTGACAGTGTGGAATGGAATGGATGCTCTCTCACTCGGAGATCGTGGCAAGGTGGGGTCGGCGGCTAGCAGGCCAATTATAAATCGCTCACTTCCTTCCCTCGTTCATCCAGCATCCGCAAGGAAGAGATACTGTTGTCACTACAGTCCTCATTGGCTTCTGTATGTAAGGCTGTATGGACGGTTTGCTACAGCCCCGTTGGTGACGTGTCGGCTTGGGCGCCCTCGGTGCTCAGGCCCAATAGTTGGAATCCGGCGCCTAAGAAGCCGCCCCAACCAATCAAGCATATTTGCCTAGTAGAGAGGTTCGAGGAATAAAGATTTGGCTGATTGGAACGTATTGTTTGGGCCCGTATGCGCCTTTTCTGGATTTGCGCGCCTCGAATGGTGTTTTGAAACCCCTGGATCCTCCGCACCGAATATAGCGGAAATGGCCAAACCAGCGCCTAGTTAGATCAGAGGCAATTTAGCTATTTCTCAAGCCGACTGCCGAAGTAGCAAAACTCTGGCTAGGGAGGCAGGCGCCTATGGTGGCTCCTCAGGGATGGATACAGAGCCGCAGATGCCTATCCCAATGCCTACCAACAACCAGTCCCCAACCTACGAGCAACCAGCTCAGCCGATATGGTTGGTTGGTATTATGCGCCAAATGCATGAGAACATGAAAGCGCAATTTATGTCCTAAGAGGCTGGTATTCAGGCATTGCAGGGCGCCTTGCAGCATACCACTACCAACAAAAATCATAATCAGCTCCCAGGGCTCAGCTTAGGGGCCTTCCTGAGATAAAGATTATACATGCTCTGGGGACGGAGAAGCAATATACAACTCGACTCGCGAATCAGCATTGGGAGGTCGAAGGACTCCACCTAATAGGCAGGGATAACTTTGCGTCATGACAACTCGCTATTCTCGTTGACGCTGAAAATATTGGAATATGAGAGGTTCTGGATAATGAAGTAGGCCAGAACCCCCGTGGAGAAGTGCCAATTGGAAGTATGTTCTCGACTGCTACAGACCAAAATTCTTGATATGCTGCCAATGAATATACAGGATCAGGTGCAGTTTGATCATCCGCGATCACCCATGGTCCTCTGGGAATCAATGCCATATATCGTGGGTATCGTGGGGAGGAACGGCTACCCAATGTAAAGACCCTATTCAGTCTCTATCCTCAAGGCAACCACGGGGCCATGTTGTGTCAGTGGCACAAGCTCACCAATTATATGATGGAGAAAGATATAATGTTGATGGCGTATGTCATGATATTGTAATCGACCTTATTGGTAAGTGGCAGCGAGCTTTTGTGTAGTACACATGGTGCTATGTGCTTTCTTCGCAGGACCTAAAGAGAGCCATTCATCACCTAGAGATCAATAAGCTGATTGATCCAGTTGAGGTGCGCTTACCTGTTAGCGCTAGCCATTACTCGCCGCTATACTTCCGACAAGCTGTCATGGTCAGCATAAAGGTCCAGGATGTAGTAAGCGGCCAGGTTCGATGCCGAGGAATAACTTCTGTTTGCGGCGAGCATCTCCAGCCAGGCCAGAAAGGCAGCCTGACACAAGAAATGATAAGCCAAAACAGGAAGATGAACCTGATTCGCTATGCGTGTATGGTTTAAGGGGATATCAGGGTGAAAAAAGCCACCGGACAGAGGATCCCGAACAGTGTTCTTTGCCAGGCAGACGCGGGGGAAGCCATGGCCCTCGCCAGCTGTGAGGGAAATGGTCGGGAAAGAGCGTCCTGATCAGCGAATCCCGTTGTATCCGTAATTCATGAGATGTCTGAGAATCCGATAGGCCCTGACCCTGTAAAATCATTGACAACCTTTGACTACTACCTCTCACACCATGAGTCGACCCTCTCCAGTCAGTATCCAGATGAATACCGAGATACAGCAAGACTGGGCTGTGGTTCCAACCAACAGCGCTGCAGACTGCCTTCCCTTTGGGGCCAAAACTAACAGCTCGTCCACACCTGTGAAAGAAACCCATCTTATTAGTGATTCTCTCATTTTATCCCAAGCGCGGTGCAGACCGGCTGCGGTACCATTTAGTCTGTCTCCTACCCTGCCACATACGCAGGCTGTTAAGCAGGCGGCACCCTCACTTTCCACATTGTCCCTTTCCACGCTCGCCAAGCATTCCGTGAAACAGGAAGGAAAATCCCCAGGGCGACTATCTTCCATAAGCTCCTGCTGCATCCGGCAGAGGGTTATGTTATTCCCACGGTGGAAGAGCTCAAGAACGAGGCATATCTTATTGTAGCTGCTTCGGCAGATACCACCAATAATGCGCTGACCACCACTGCTTATAATGTCGTTATTAGTACGAAATATACAGCCGTTCGACCACAGAACTGAAAGAAGTGCTCCCTGATCCGGAGGCCAACATGGATTTCTTAACGCTTGAGAAGCTGCCGTATTCGGTGAGCTTTCCGCATTATGGTCGTATACATGCCAATCCTAATATGATAATAGATTGCGATTATGAAGAAAGTTCTTCGGTAAGTTCCACCTTTTTGGTATGTAAAAAGGTACTGCTCACTGTTCCGCTTGTCTTGCGGCGTTCCGGGCCGACTTCCGCGCGTTGTGCCTGAGCCTGGAGCCGAGTTCAAAGGCTATTATACTCCCGGTGGAGTATGCTATCTAACTACCGGGTCGACTATCCCATCACTCACATATGTCCAGGCTATTATTACCTTAAGTTCCTGGGCAAGGCATCATAATGAAAACCTCTTCAGTTTCAAACCATTTGATCCTACCCACTGTCGATCCAACCAAAACCAAGTTCCCCAAAGATATCTGATTTCTTTTGGAAAAGATTCGAGACAGTGTGTTGGTATACTGTATGATTACCCTCTCAAATTTACAAGATATGTATGAACAGGTAGAATAATCTGGCTTACTTTGAAATATATGTAACGCCCGGCCGGGTACTCCGTCAACTCAACAACGTGGAAACGCCGAAGGAAAGCAAGGGTGAGCTCTTTTTTATAATAATTATTTCTCACCATACCATCCCAAGAAGTACAATGAGTTCATCTTTGGGTGATCAAACTGACAGGCATTGGAGGATATATAAAGTCCTGGTGACATATTGAACATCATATCAGTATATTCTTGTCTTATACGCCTTCTTTACTGGTACCATCTTATTTTTGGTAATTGTTAATGATTGTGCTGGCTCGATTTGAAAGATAATAATGAATAAGATGATACTCCTATCTGCAGCTGGTAACTGTGCAACAATTTATTATCTATATTATACAAGCAGGAGGCCTAAATCGAAATAACCCAAACTGTAGAGAAAATCATCCGGTTGATAATAACATCATTAGACAAGGAAGCCACTGATCAAGGACTTTCTGTTGGGGGGTGGCGTAAACTAGTTGGCAATTGGCTTTCCCAGGGCAATAGTCGTCTGGTTATGAAGCCATCGCCCAAGAGGCGGTTGTCTATAAAGGTCATTGCTGCGTATTCAACAAACAGTTACAACGTTGGTTAGCCACAGTGATGCAGAAGGATCACAGATTAAAAAGACACTTATTGAAACTTCCAGTGCCCCACCATGACCGCCTCTCTTCCAACATTGGAAAGTCCCTGCCACATAGTCTCGCGGTGCAATCCAATGACGTGAGCGATCTTGATACCACTTCTAGAATTCCCGGTCCAGCAGTGAATCGACCGTTGAAGAGATTGAACTTCCCGTCGGCACACATAATTGAGCTTCCTCGTTCGCAGAATCTGTATTCGGTCTGCGTGAGAATCTTCTTGGAAAGCTGTTGCAAGCTATGAGTACCCTGTGTCAGCGACCCGGTGAATGATGAATAATGGACCCCTAGGCTGATGATCGGCAATACGAGCCTAAGAAAATACTTGTCTCCTGGTGGTGTGTGAGCTATCAGTCCTTCATACCACCCCTGAAGATTCTTTGTGAAAGACCTATGAGAAAAATGATTGGATATCTGGCTCACTATCAGCAACAGCATGTTTATATACCACCACAAACCAATCCATAGAACCAAAGAGCTTAACTACTACCTATGGGCAAACCCTTAGCAATGCAAGCCCTGCCAGTGCCCATGTCACTGCTGAAGCTGCAGTCAAAGCATTTCCTACTCTGTAGGAGGCTCATTTGAGATGGGCGCCTGGGAAGCAGTGTTGGTATAATAATCAGTATATCTAGAATATTTTAGTATACCCATGATGTAGTATGTTCCAGGTTTTATATCAATAGGTCTGAACTGGGAACATTGGGCTCTTGAGGACCCATAAGCAGCTGAGCATGCCGACACCAATTGATTGCAAAGTACTAGGATTCCACCATAGCCTCAGATCCTCTGTTGAGTAGTAAGTGGATCGTTATTCCGTGGCATAGACTTGGAATCTTAGAAAGAAATAGAGTAACAGTATATGAATGTTGCCAGCAGGCGAATGGGTTTGCGCGGGTTTCTGCTACCCGAGCCAATGGTGACGGATGATCTCGCATCTCTTCGTCATACAACAGGTTCTCTGTGGTCCAGTATTAACTGATCAAGAGCAGCAGCTATACTCAACTGGGTCTCCGTAAGTTCAACACCTCCTGTTTTTGTCAAAAAAGTTATATTAACAGCAGAAACTAGGGCTAGCTGCCATGAATAAGGTCATGTGACCAGATTACACACTAATCCCAATAAGGCTAGTATAGGGTTTCCACTCATTATCTATTTTGGGCAATTAGGGCTATAAGACCCCGCGTTAAAACGTCTCAACCGCCAACAAATGAAGTTCACCCAGGTAGGGTATTCCGTCGCATTAACCGCTGATATCGAAAATCTTCCACATTTGCGGTACTACTGTTA
The DNA here is from genome assembly GCA_003004485.1 of Aspergillaceae sp. MA 6039. NCBI lineage: Eukaryota > Fungi > Ascomycota > Eurotiomycetes > Eurotiales > Aspergillaceae > Aspergillaceae sp. MA 6039. The sequence continues at coordinate 31,578 of PQMF01000049.1, read as the reverse complement.
GCTTTGAAAATATCTTAGTATCACAATGCCGTCACTTCAAGAGAGTAAGCTCGCCTTCATTGGCGGCGGCAATATGGCCTCAGCCATTATCAAGGGTCTCGTGGGCCAGGGCACCAGCAAACAAAACATCATTGTCTCGGAACCATGGGACGCCAACCGTGAGAAGATTGCGTCTGTTGGGGTTCGAACCACGACTTCTAATGTCGAGGCTGGACAAGGAGCGGATCTTGTCATCATTGCTGTCAAGCCTCAGGTTACTAAGACCGTGTGCGAGGAGCTTGGTGCTGCCTGGTCGCAGCGCGCAACACTCCCCATTGTTGTCTGCATTGCCGCAGGCATCACTCTAGGGAGCTTGGAAGAATGGCTCAAGACAAGTGATGGAAGAACAGCGCATACTGTTCGAGTGATGCCGAATACTCCCGCGCTGGTCAATGAGGGTGCTTCGGGTCTTTTTGCCAGCCAAAACGTGACAGCAGATGAGAAAGCGCTTGTCGATGCACTTCTCAGGAGTGTGAGCAAGAGCATCGAGTGGGTAGATGAGGAGCGTCTGCTAGATGTGGTAACCGCTTTGTCCGGTGGGTTTACGGAAACAAATAGGGAACGTGGGCCAAGTTAACACCGATTAGGATCTGGACCTGCATATTTCTTCGCCATGGTTGAGCACCTGATTACCAGTGCAACGCTCCTGGGACTGCCACAAGAGCAGGCTACTCGTTTGGCTACGCAAACATGCCTTGGAGCCGGCAAGATGCTTGTCGAGTCTTCTGATGACCCTACCCAGCTGCGAAAAAATGTGACCAGTCCTAATGGAACCACGCATGCCGCACTCCAGACATTTGAGTCGTTGGGCTTCAAAGAAATCGTGGATAAATCCATCAAGGCGGCAGCTTCCCGAGCTGAAGAGCTGGGAAAATCTCTTTAGACTTGGCTGCCAATGGATCTTCTTCCTGTATGATAGGTGCTTCTTTGTTATCCATCTAGATACTGATCAATAAATCAATCTGCCTGTTCTTTCATCTTCTTCTGTTACTTTCGGTACTATTATCCGCACCATATCGAGTCCTTTGCCTTGATATATTCACTAGCTCCGCCGTCTCATCTTCCATCCCTCAATCACCAGTGTATTACCCGTACAGGTCTGAAAAGATCAGGAATATCTTTTGGGATGTCTCATCAAACCCCCCCCTTCCCAAAAAAACATACAACAGCCGGGATTTGCTGGTGGTCACTAACCTCACTACTAACGGCCGCCGTGCGGCTTAAGCATAGTCAATGACAAATTATGATATCCCACAGGATGCCATTTCATTGCTTATATGGTCAAGGGCCGATGGCTTGCATGGAGGACTTGTGATTGACGGCGAGGTCCAGAGACTTCCCGCAATAGTGACTTCCATTATCTATGGACAAACACTAGTATAGGGTCGTAATTTTAGTACCTCCATTTGGCAATTTCGCTCTCAAGATCGTTCCAGGGTATTGGCGAAGATCCGTTCCATTATTCCACATCGGTTGATAAGGAAGTTGGTTGATAATGATATACAGATACCCATCTTCCGCGATGGAGAGTCCATCGGGCCAGATGATCCTGGGATCTCTGATAAAAGCGTCTGTCCGAAGTGTCACAGGGTCGTAGGCATAGACTGCATTGTGCTCTGGAATGCCTTGATAGACCAACCCATTTGAATCTGCTTCAAAACCGTTTCCATTCCCACCACGTTGGCCTAGGTTTTTAACATTGTTATCTGCAGCCTGTGATGACGTCACACTCGAATGATCCCTGAGATATTTGGTTTCAATGGAGTAGAGATAGTCAGATGTCAGGGGTGAGTAATACAGGACTGAGCCAGTGGGATCAAGCTGGATACCATCACAACCCTGTGTGAGATGCTTGTATGGTGATCCTGCTGTCCACTGGTAAAAAGGACGTCCTTGGTAACTTGGAACCACACCATATGTACCAAGCGTAGAAGGATGGAGATCCAGTTGCCGCCAGGACTTGCCAGTGCCCAGATCTAATATAACAATTCCAGTTCGTCCTTCAGCTGACTCATCACTGATGTAAACAATACCCTGGCCGCTCTCTGTTACATTCTCCCGTAAATCGATCCGGAGATCATTAAGTGAGGAGTCTGGATAATTAACAGTCGAAGGAAAAGTGTATTCATCAGTGATGGTGTCATTGTCGAGGTTAATGGCAACAAGCTTTGTACCACCTACAGCAGGATATTAGTCAATTGACGAAATAAACGCAAGGGCACCGCAAGGGTTCAGAAATCTCATACCAGGCCTTGCATACGCCATTTGCCCTGTAATGCCCACATTTGGCCGCGCAACATCCAAGACCCATAAAGTTTCAGGCCGACTGTTGGTTTGTGGTGTTATATACAACGCCTGGACCGCAATGAAACCTGTGTGATTGTTGGAGCCGAACAATATACCATCCCATTCCTCACTGATTTCATTTGGCGGTACATTCCACTCAGGGCCAGGATATGGTCGCTCCGTCGTCGCATTGACTACTTCACCGAGTGTATATGTGTAATTTCCTGGGTAGTAGCTCACGAAAATGCGGCCTTTGCTGGATACAGCAAATCCAACGGGCCATTGGTCGTAAAAGTAGTGTACCTCCTCAATCGTGGGACCATAGCTCCCATTATCAACGCGAAGGCGTGTGCCAGAAGAATTTTGATATGTCACTTTCTGGGAGAGGACACCAATAACGAGGAATAGGACACATTGAATAAGTTGGGAAGGTTTCATCTTTGCTGGGGGTAAATTGAATTGTATGGATATACACCCTTGTGATGGGCTCAATTAGTAGTTATGATAAAGAACAAATCACCAAATGGACTGGATAGCTTATGACGGAAACATCAACAGCAGAGAGGAAAGACAATGAAAGGAAATCTGCGCTCAAACAGGAGAGATGCAACCTTTCGTCATGGCCCGACGGCGTTGGGATTTAGGCGGATTGCGGCCGTCGGCTGTTTTCGTGGCCGGTATGTCATTGTCAAGAATGATACTAATACAAAATTGATTATAAACAACCATCTCAATTTCGAAGTCATGCCATTTACTCCGGATCCGTGGATGCCTTTCAGAACTCTCAAAAGCCTCAGGCAAACAATAAGCAAACTCATCGTCCCCGACCCTGACTGGCACTCCACAGCATTCTCCAGTGGCCAGATTCCCGTTACTTCTACCTGAGCGGTATCAACCAACTGGTGATCATTTTGGAAGTATCATAATAATTTCAGGCCCTCTATAGACTCGTTATGAACTGGCCCCAGCAGTGCCGTGCCGAGTCCAGGCCACAGACAGCGTCGACATTCGCAGGCCCACCATCGACAAACGGGGTGGAACAAATATTAATCCGTCTGTGGCGGACCCGCTTTTATTTGTAGTAGGCAATGTGTGGGCGTAGATTACCGCCATTGGTACGAGGCCACAGAACTTGCCTGGTCCTAGTCTCCCTCTCAGAAGCTGACTCATGTCACAAAATCTTCATCCCCTGAATTGGACACTCTTTGTCTCGTAGTTAGACAGATCGCTAGATTAGTTTGCCTGACATCTTTTGACTTCAATATAAGACCTTCGCTATCAGTCTCCGCCGAAGCTTCATTAGGTGTATCGTACACGGCTCCATCGAAGTCATCATCCTTCAATACTGTTCGATCCATCCCAGATCTTGGTATTGTCCACATTGTAGGGCTTGTTTTACAGAACTTCAGGCATGATTTCAGCTCATCAGTCACTATAATCCAGTCATCATCTTATCTGGGGTATACAAAAACAGCTGACCTTTTTTCCAACCGTAACTTACTGTCGTATAGAAAAGCCGGCAGCGTGACAGTGAAAAGCCAGAAACAGCTTTAAAAATATAACTAAGATTGGTAGCTTTATTCACAGCTCATAATCCCTCACCTTCAACATTCCCATTAGCATATCGATCCCATGGCGCAATTGCTGGTATCACCAGTGAGTTACTGCCCTGGTAGCTCTAGCCTTCTATTTCATTTGCAAGCGACAAGGCCAAGTCCCAAATATTGTTGTAGCTCAACATCTATACAAAAACCCTAAAGTATTACCAAAAATTAAGCCATCTGTTTGGATACTAGGACAGCAAGCAGCAGGTGCTGAATCAGGTTGATATCACATGACTGCAGTGACAGGCACCTAACTGCCTCTCTCAAGTCCCTTCCTTTTCTCTGCTAACTTCCATGCCCCCTATTTTCCCACCGTCTACAAAAGATCTTATTTCCTGGTGATAACAACATCTTCTTTCCTTCGAGGAAACGAACTAATCAACATCATCACCTCTCACTGTGAAGACCTGGTTACTCGACACCCAGCAACGATGTATGACTCCCCAATCCTCAAACCTCCACACTCAAATACTAACAGAGAATAGCTCCGTGCTATTGAACATCGCCAATTTTCTGCTTCTGTTCCCCCAGATTCACCTTCTCCACCAGTTCTTCAGTCTAAGCCTCTAAGCCCTTCTTCTCAAAGCAATGGCAGCCACTACAACCACAGGCGTCTTGTTAGGGAGCAGCCTAACAGTGCGCTACTATATAAGGTGCCTAGGGATGTCTGGCTTGAGAGAAGCCAGATATAGTGGTCTTTTGGTCTACTAGTAAGAACAAGCCCTAAGTTGTCCCTAGCACTCCTCGCTTGTCGAATTCAAGAGAATCATTGAAGGTGCTGTCTCTCGAAGGGCTAGCAATCTCTACGCTCATTGCAAGGCCATTCACATTCATTGGTCGAATGACGAAACCCATCCTGAGAAAGACCTCCTGACATTAGAAAGAATGTGCTCACTGCTGAATTTCTCGAACCCTGAATCCGTTGTCATTGACGAGTCGGACCCACCCCCGGCCACACAATGCGCACAAAAATTGGAAATGAAGTCCAAGCTGTCGCTCGCCTAATAGTCCACTATGCTGGACACGGCGCAGACAATGGAACTGGAGGACTAGTTTTGTCGGATAGGACTGGCAAGAAACTCGCTCGAGCTGACTTTCTGTTTGCTCCAGTGGAGCGTTTCGAGCTAGATGACAACGCGCCTGTCGATGTCCTGTTTATATTTGATTGTTGTTTCTCTTTTTTGGCAACAAGAGAGATAATAACTGGGCCAAGGATCGTTGAAGTCTTAGCGGGAAACGATTCTCGAGATCTAATTGCATTTGGGGCTAAAACTGCACATTCTTTCACCTCTAAATTATTTGTGGAAATCCGTCGCCGTGTGTAAGCTGGCGATAAGTTGATCGAAATCGCCGATGTTATGGCTTTGTTACAGCAGAAAGCAGATATTAAAAGACCTAGCCATACAGTGAAAATTGGTTTGGGTTCCATTGTGTTGTCCCTCACCAAATCCACATCCTGCATCTTCACCAAGCCCCCGACCCTACGGCCCAGGGCTCCTTGCTACCTTCACAATTCATGCAGCAGAGCTATCTGATCTAAGTGAGGTCCAACAAGCTGGGGCATGGGCTGAGGGATTTCCTCTGTCTAAGAATGTTTCATTACATTATGAAGGATCTAAGATTGTGAATTCTGCATTGCTCTTCTTTGAAGCCCGCTGCCTTGCCTTCATGCGGATCTCTGGGATCCCAGCAGTTACTCTTATTTGCGAAAACTGCCCTCAAGTATATAGCCCCACACATTCTGCCATTGGTTTTGCTAGGGGCTGGGGTAGCCGCTCTGGTCCTGATTGGACTTCTTCTCGGGTTCCTGGTCGAGTTTCTGGTCAAGTTTCTGAAGTGAATGATGAAAACCAATCTCCTCACAACAAGCACATTGGCCACTAACCTCTTTTTCTTTTTCTTTCATTTCACTTTAATTTTGCTTTTGCTTCGCTCTTGCTTCGCTCTTGCTTCTACACGGCCACTTCGGCTGCGTACTTCTTATCTCTATCCTCGAAGGCCAGGGTGCACTACAAGAACCCATCAGCGGGCTTGAACTCTTTTGCATAGCAACACCCATAGTACAAATACATACAACTAAACAGATCTATGGTGGTGAGCATCACATCAGCACGTTCCGCCAATACGCAACATACGAATCGTCCCCGGGTTCTCAACTACATAATCTCCAGGCCGGTATACGCTCTGCCGAGTCAGCGACTTCTTCCGGATTACGGCTGACTAATCGCCTTGTTGTTCAGCTCTGACTTCAAGTAATACAAGCGTTAACTGTAAAATGATCCAATATAGGATTATCTTATCTTATCAATAGAGGCCATTGTCCTTACTGATGGCGATGCAGAATCTCTCTCCACATCTTGTACATCATCATAATGGATCGTAACCCTCTCTATCTCCATACCACCAAATTCACACGGCAGGATTAAAATGCCACCTGATAGGGGTCGGGCCTCACGTGCTTGTGAGACCTGCAGAAAGCAAAAGACACGATGTTACGAATCTGGAGTACCCGGAAGACCGTGTTTTCGATGTGAACGGCTTCACCAGCGGTGCTCGTTTGTCCAGACTCCTCCTCAAACCGCTATTGAGGGTCCCGGAGGTGCAAGCATTGATAATACAGACGCCAGGTTTGTGGACTCTTTTGGTCAATGTGGGGGAGCCCGGGCTAAACAAACTGGGCTAGATTGACTCGGCTGGAACGAACCATCGGGGGTCTGTTGGAGCGACTGGGGGAGGACTCATCTAGTATAACACAAGCGACAAGCCCTAAGGGTCCAGTGGCTGTATCATCTTCAAAGGATGCAGGGCCATCCAAATCAGACTACCCATCAGCTCCCCCCGTCATGGTCATCCGGGATCTTGCATCGGACGTCGGGGTCAAGTCCCCTGATACCAACTCTCAGATCGCCGGACTGGACGGGTTGATACCGCCTGATCTAGCATTATCGCTCTTCACCATGTGAGTGAGCACGTCTAGAGATTATCTACTGTTGTACTAAACCACACAGCTTCCTAGAACACTACGGCCGATGGGTGCTGTTAGACCCAGAAGGCGACCCTGAAGCCTTACTCGGGGGAGCCAGTCGGTCCCCGTTGCTCCTATGTGCCTGTTTTTCGATCGCTGTTCGACATACGACCGAGGCCCTGGCAACCAGCCTCGCCCCGAAGCTCTATCAGTGTGCCCGGTCGCTGATTTCAACTGCCCTTCTGGTCGCTCCGCAGCCCATCGAGTTCTTCCAGGCAGCCCTCGTGCTCTCCATGTGGTCGACGACCGTGGGCCAGGTGCCGCTAGGCATTGACAGTTGGCTCTTGAGTGGGTTTTCCCTACAGCACTGCCAGTCCAGCCCACTGTTCGATGCGGTCAATGACGATACTGGACCGGTCACGCAGCTCTCGAAAACAACCTTGGATGACTGGTGTCTATGGAACCACTTATGCCTGGTGCACCTTCATTACTGCGTCAGCACCAGCCGTAGGTCCATGCTGCATGCCTCGCAAATAGCACGCTGTCGAGCCATTGTTGGCTCCGATCATGCCACGAACTATGAGTTGCGCATGGTAGCCGAGATATATCTCTACTGGACCGTTTACGAGAACACATCAGGTGATACCGTTGATCTATTGAAATCCGTCGCTCATCTGCAAGACTGGAAGAAGGAGTGGCAATTTGTCTTGGGTATGTCACTAACACCCGCAAAATCCAATCGCACCAATAAGACCGATATTAACAATTCAGTACAACCACGCGCGCAATTCCTCCTCGTGGGCTTCCACTTCTCCCACCTCCTTCTCTACGACAAGTCCCTCAAAACCAAAACCGCCAAGGCTCGAGAATCCTTACTTTCGGAGATGATCCGCCATTCCACACATATCATCCACCTGGCAATCGACACGACCGATGACCGAACTCGCTATCTCAGCGACCACATCTACCACATGATCACCTTTGCTGCGATCATCATCTGCCGCTTGTTGAACGGATACACAGATGAACTGGCTCCAGGCCATAATGTAGCCGAACTGAATTCATTGATCTTCAATCTGGTGGCCTGGCTCCAGTCGATTGGACTTCCCTGCCATGCTGCATATACCCTAGGGCATGTCATTGCCAAAGTGCATCAGAAGGTGCGGCCTGAAGCGGAGCACAAACAACAACCCCAGGGCTTCGAGCAGCATGAGAACTGGCCGGGCGGGGATCTCTTGAGTTACTTTCCGGAGTTTCTGGGGGTGGAGCCTACGGCGGATGGGAACTGGGATTTGTTACCGAGTTGGGGATTAAGCCCTGGATAGGTTTCATACAGGCTGGGCATGGACTGGCCTGGATGTCTGTCTTCTAGTAGATATTCAGCGTGGTGTTGGTATATATCCATCCGATTGCGGAAATATCAATATTCTGTAACTCCTTCAGCTACCTCTTATACCCATACTCAGTCCGCCAACCACGGCAGCTCCTCCGGGCGATACTTGTACGCCCGGAAGATGGCATTACTCTGATACGCGAAGCCCATCTGCTCCATCTCGTTCAATTCCCGCTCCGTCATAACTCCTTTGTAATCATTCAACTGCGGCACCACAAACTCCCACACCGTCTCTCCTGTCTCCGTGACCTCGAGAATCCGGCCCGTGCCAGCCTCGCACAGCAGCACATTCCCTCCCACCAGCTTCTGCGCGGATCCCATAAATGGCGTGAAAAAGGCAAGCCCACCCGTGCTTCGGTCCTTGTATTCCCAGACGATTTCTTTGCTCGCGCGAGAGACGATGATCGCCCGCGAAAATGGCACCGAAACGCCGGGTCGATAGACCCCGTTGTCGAAGATCAGGATGTCGCCCGAGGGAGAGAGCTCATGCGCACAGTGCTGCTGACTCACGACCGGGGCGGCCAGATGCCAGAGGATCTCTCCCGTCTGCCGGCTGATCACGATAACCCCGGATGTGCTGCGTAGCGAGGCGATGATGTTCCCCGCAGAGTCAAGCGAGACGCTGTTGATCAGCGGCCAGTGCTCGCGCGGATAGTCCGCGAGGAGAGGGAAGCGCTGCGGATCCAGATGGTCGATCGCGCGCCAGGACCATAGCAGCTTTGCGCCGCCGGTCCCGGTCCCGGTCCCGGTCCCGGTGCCCGTGCCCGTACCTTCGAAGTCCGCTGCCGATGACCGTGTCGATGTACTCCACGGGTCGACCAGCTTGATGCAGTCAGCGTACACCGTTCCACCCGATGCCTCGCTTCCGGGTATGCCCCCGCGCACCCGCGCACCCTCTTCCGCGCTCAGCGGCTCCAGGGTTGTATACAGCAACTTCCCATCGTCCAGGTGATTCTGGTCATGGTGACCGCGTGGATCGTGGTACTCCCGCAGCACCTCGCCGCTGGGTGCCACCTGCATCATCACCCCGCCGCGGTATTTCGCCCACATCGGGAACATCGTCGGCCGGTCGGGGTGTACCCCGTTGTAGGCTAGGTTGCCGTCAGGTAGGATCCGCGCGTGGCGACCCGCGCGGTACGGGAGGGTCCATTTGTGGACTTCTTTACCGGATGTTGAGACTAGGTGCACGGTGTTGGAGGTGAGTGGTGCATAGAGCACGTATCCCGGGGAGACAAGGTGAAGGTCGACAGCTCTTAGGGCGAGGCCGCGGCGGCGAAGGGTGTGTTGTTCCATTATTTTTCGGTTTTTTTTTTTTTTTTCGGTGGATGTATTTTAAGAAAACCAAATTCAACCAGCGAATGGCAGAAAGGATTTGCTTCCAGGGAATAACATGGTTAAATATCTGAGTGGGATTCGTAAATATCGTGCCCTAATCTATTCGACCCGGCATGCCGCGGCATCCCCGCGGTAAGATAAGATGCATCACGATAAAACACGCCATAGAGATCACGCCAGATAAGCAGAGATAGATGCGATCGGTATACCGCGGGAGATATTCTATATCAATCATGGAAGTAATAGGGGGGGTGCGTTCTGGACATGGCGGGTGTTTCAGTCGCTCACAATGGCATCGATCTCGACACAGGAGAACCCCCAGAAGGAGGTATCGGCCTTCGACCCCGATAAGGAGCAACCATCATGGATGCAGATACTTTCGATCGAAACAGGAGGGATTCAGCGGGTGACAGATGAGGAGCGCCAGGTCAATCCGACCAAGTGGTGGAATGCGTGCACTTTCTGGTATGATTTTGATCCCCGTTGGCCACGGAGTGATGGTTATTGATGTATGTGACAGGCTGAGTGCAAACATGGCCGTTGCGACACTCAACACCGGAACATTGGGGGGCTCCATGGGCCTGTCCTTCTGGGATAGCTTCATTGTGATCCTGATCGTGAATCTTTTCAGTGATCTGATTCCGGCCTGGACAGCAGCATTCGGTTTAACAGGGCTGCGCATGACCACTTTTTCGTGCGTCAGACATTCCCCTTCTGATACCATGCTATGCTGATAATAGGATTCAGACGATACTCTTTCGGATACTGGGGTAACCTCCTCGTCGTGGTCTTCTCCATGATTTCCACGACCGGCTGGAATGTCATAAACAGCATCTCGGGTGCCTCGGTGCTCAACGCCGTCTCGGACGGAAAATGCCCAACCTGGGCCGGCGTCATCATCATTTGCACTGTCGTCTGGCTAATCTGCGCCCTCGGCATCACCTGGATCCACTGCCTAGACAGCGTAATCTGGATCCCACTGCTGGTCGTCTGGTGCGTTGCCGCAGGCACCGGCGCAAAGCATTTCACCGCCGCAGAAAAGGGATTCACCACGGATGAGGACCACGCAGCTGCCATCCTGTCCTTCATGGCTGCCACCTTCTCCTTCTCCATCTCGTGGGTCAACTGTGCTGCAGACTATAATGTGCGCATGCCGGTGAATACTCCGCGATGGTGGATCTTCGGCGTCACGTACGTGGGCGTCTTCGTTCCGTCGGTTCTCGTACAGAGCCTTGGGGCGGCAATGTATACTGGCACTATCACCAGTGCTGGGTGGAAGTCGGCGCACCATGCGGCCGGCGTGGGAGGCCTCTTGAAGGTGGCGCTGGAGCCCGCAGGCGGGTTCGGCAAATTCTTGATGGTCTTGGGAGCGTTGAGTGCTGTCCCGGTATGTACACCCTCTCTCTATCCCCTCGAAATCAAAATCCACCGTGGAAATAGCTAATAACAAAAGAATAACATTCCAAACAACTACTCATTCGCCCTTCACGCGCAAAACTTTGGCCCCTGGGCCCTCCGCATCCCACGGATTGCCCTCGTCACCTTCGGATCCATCGCCGCAGTTATAGTCGGCTGCTGCGCCGCGGTCTACTTCAAAGACACCCTGCAGACCTTCCTAAGCGTCATCGGCTACTGGACCGTGATCCACATCACCGTCGTGGCAATAGAACACTTCTTCTTCCGCCACGGCTGGGCCGGCTATGACCTGGATGACTGGGATGATCCAAAGAAGCTGCCGTTCGGGTGGGCGGCCATTGGATCTTTCCTGGGAGGGTTCGTGGGCGCCGCATTAGGGATGAAAGTCGCTTGGTATGTTGGACCGGTGGCGGGGTTGGTGGGAAATGGTGCGAATCTGGGACATGAGTTGACGTTTGGGATTTCTGCCGTGGTATATGGGGGATTGAGGTGGTGGGAAAGGAGATGGCGTGGGAGATGAGGTTCATTTAGCCTTCTATTGACTACTTTATTGCATTGATTGGTAGATAATAACCGGAATAACTGACAATGTTTGCTAAAAGAAATTCTTCACCTTCTTCATGCATCTCTCTAAAATACAAACATTCGGGCCGTCCAGCTTCCAATATCCAGGTTCATCTGCTGGAGTCTCCATTGTCGACAATCGATATGACGTTCAGCTTATAGGGTCTTTCGTCAGGAGCCCAGATGATAAAATCTCCCGGTCTAACGGCCTGCTCCAGGGTGTGGGCTTTCATTTTCTTCTCCTTGATATAACTGGTATAGAGAAGGAATATCAGTTCTTTAGCTGATCTAGATCACCTGCTGATTCCAGGTGACGATCCATATGATTATTTTTTCTCTTTCTATGCCACGAGTCTCAGAGAGCATTGCTTAGTCCCATCAGCCATAGGACCATGATGAAAGAAGGAAGTCTCCATTTCTAGACGGAAACTTTTTCTCGATAAGAACCCTCAAGCTCCCCAAGCCAAGCTACCAGGTTCGAGAGTAGGCCTTCATTTCTTGATGGCAAAGGCAGGCTGGATCTCAAAGCGAGATTTCTGGCTCTCTGTGAGCGTTCCGACTATCCCATTGCTAACCTCCTCTATCCGCTTGCACAGAGCATTGTCGTCGACAAGGCGACCACCCTGCCACCCAAAGCCACTGCCATTCCAACAGTAAGTCGGCCCCTGCTTGCCTCCAAGCTCCCACCGCTGCTGTAACCTTGTGGCGGTATCGTGCGGCTGTAGTTCCGACGGCGCGTTGACAATGATGAATAGCCTTTCCAGACGCTCGTACCACTCAAAGAAGTCACGCAGCGGGTCTTCTTCATCGTGCAGCACAGGCTCGGGGACAGCAATGCGTGTAAAGGCTATCCCAGGACAGTTGACATTCCGGTTGAGAAGGTCCGGTTGAAATTGTCGATCATAAGGCTCGCGGAGGAAGTCGTCCCAGTTCTCCAGGGGCACGTATAATGTATCAAGCAATGGATTAAAAGGGCGCACAGGAATAATGTGATCCTTGTGGGAGCATAGCGTAAGGCCCTGTTCATTAACCCAGGCTGACGCAATACTATGGGCCTCGCGGTTGACCAAGAAGATCGGGACGTCAATTCTGACAGGGTCCAATAACTCATATCGGAACTCGTAATTCAAATTAAGCTCGTCGTTGTCGGTATCGTAATCCTCATCGACTTCTGTTAGACGTCGAGGGCACCAACACCCCTTTCGGTAGAAATACAGTAATGGTCCGATTTGGTCGGGCAAGGTGTCGTGCCATATCTGGTTGCGGAGCTCTGCGGGGAGTCGCGAGAAGAGAGGGAAGTCCCTCGCCATGTCGTTTGGATGTTGCAAAGGAATAATAATGAGAATAACAATACAGAGCGCAAAACACACTCTTATGCCACAAGCACTTGGAATGACCCTATTACTTGTTCAAGACACGCGCGTGTCAGCGCTAGTACGGGGCTCACTAGTTAGGATCATAAAGATCCTGGTGTTTTGTTTGTTTTCATTTTAGTTCATTCTTCCATGTCTCTACCACTTTTCTGTGATTATATCTATTTTTTAGCATGGCATCCTTCTGTTTGATGGAACACTAAGGCGTGCATATAATATTATGGATCAGACCCCCTATTATGCTAATTGCAATAGGGCATTGACTGTGTAGCAAGATTCTAGCCATTCTAGATATATTTCTCTTGGTGGATTTGCCAGTGAATAGTTCCTTTTCAAGAATTTGGACTTGGGTTGCTTGGAATTTCCTAAATGTTTATATTAATCAAGATACTATTTTCTAAACTTTTCTACTATGAGTTAACTCGCTTCAAGCTAGGCCTGATAACAAAGGACGACTTGCCGGACTCCCTTCAGGCATATACACACACACCAACCGATACTTATAACAACACCACAATAAAGAAGACATAATAAGCTCATTTACTTATGAAACCTTGCCACTGATTCCCGGAGCTCTCACCAATCTACGGCTGGCCGAATTGAGCATGTCGCTGTTCCACTGCTCCTTAACCAACGCGTTCAGAAGCTCGGGACCAGTCGTTGCGGAGGAGACCCCCGATTAGTTACTGTCCATGGCATGCGATCGCGGGGAAGAGGGTGAGATAGAAGGGTCCGCTGGTACTGTCAGCGGACCAAGGTCATGACAGCTGTGATCTTGGCGGGCCTGCCAATGCCATTCTACTTGCAACTCAGTTTTGTTGTCGTTATAGTCCAAGGGCCGCAGGGCAAACTGGCCGGCGTCCCACATCCCATGGAGCTCAGAGCTTAAGCAAAGTAGATTAGACACGGCATCAGCCGCCTTGGCTGGTGTTAGGGTGCAGCCTAACAGTGCGCTACTATATAAGGTGCCTAGGGATGTCTGGCTTGCGAGAAGCCAGATATAGTGTGGTCTTTTGGCCTACTGGTAGGAACAAGCCCTAGGTTGTTCCGATTTGGGATGTATGAGATAATTGAAATATATGTGGGCCACTTGTATGGGAACTTGCTTCCGAACGATACACTCTTCACCATCCCGTTTCTTCGCCAGCTGTACAGGCCGGGCTTCCCTATGTCGTCTTCTTTTAAGTGGTCTGTTATCTGCGGCAGCGGAGGCGGATGTGGAAGTGAACGTCGATGTGGATTGGTTGTCGTCCTTTCCGACCTTCTGAAGCCATAGGAGCGGGAGGTACCGGCAGGAGTATCTGGCAACTATCCACATTATATTCGGTAAGGCGCTCGCTGTCTCGACGATCTCTGTCAGTTTTCCCACATCGCAGGCCTGCAAACACGCCCAGAAAGGAGCAGGAATCTTGTCCGCCCCTAAAGCCTGGCCGAGCTGTACGATCAGATCCTGTCTTCGTGCAGAGGGGATGTTGTAGATTTCCACCGATTGATCTGCAGGAATCGGGACTATGGTCCCCGATCGCCCTCTAGCCAGTGCAGAAGTGTCACTCATTGTAATAATCATTCTTGAGAAGAGATCAGAATCGGTGAGAGGACCCGTCCCCGTTTTGCGTACGGAGTAACGACTAGTAGAACGACAAACTGATGCGTAGCCCTGTCAGTAAAAGCTACTCTGTTCTGGAATGCGGAGAACAATACCTGCCCTTACTGAAGATTCTCAGGGACCCACCTTGGCTGTCTTTGTAAGAGAAAATACCAGAGTGAGCTGCTTCACAAATATAGAAGTGGTCCAGGTAGACTTCAGCTAAGGACTTTCGAGTTTCTGCAAAGCACCGATCTGCAGGCCAAGCAGCGCCCACCTGTCAAGTACGAGGGGTTAAATCAGTCCTCAGAAGCCTTTTTAGATCGTAATAATTAGAGGGATATCGCCGGACGACAGGACAAACAGCTTTTCTTGCTGAATAACCGGTTGTGACCGTGCAATGACAGTAGAATGCGGCCCGTCCCGGTCAGTGTGGTATCAAGATGATGCTTATAACAAAGTAGTCTGTCTTGTTGATGAGTACTGAGCGAGGATAGGAGAAATCGCGCACGTGGAGAGGATAGCGCAGGTAAGGAAGAAGGAGGAGGAGGAGGAGGGAGACGGAAATAGGGAAGGTTGTCAGACGCTGACTGTTAAGCCACTTTGGTTATTCACTTCACTTCCTCGCCGAATTCAGCAGGCCAAAAGATTGACAGTAGGTCCCAAAAACTTCACAGAATGATGGTCTTCCTGGTTGAAATGAGGATATATTGGAGCAGCATCTATCGGTACCGATCTTCTAAAGACACAGCTGCCCTCATCACGTTCATCGGCTGCCTCAGTAGGAATAGGCTCTCGACGACGAGGTCGCTTAGGTGGTCCGCCATCTGCATCAGCCGAGGTCAAGCTCGAGATCGAAGTCGAAGTCGAGGTTGAGGTTGAGGCAGAATATTTGCCAGATTCCTGAGGCTCTTGTAACCACAACAATGGGATCTGGTGACTACAATGCTTTGCAAAAGAAGAAACAAACCAGGGGGTCTTGCGCGCATTATCAACTATAACCTCAAGCTGAGCCAAATCACAGACTTGAACACAGGCCCAGAATGGAGCTGGGACTCCAGTGCCCCCAAGTGCTTTTCCAAGATCATATAGCAATTCTTGTCGCCTTTTGCATGGTATATTGTAGTTCTCACAAGACTCTTCAGCAGCCATGACAGTGCCAGAATAATATGAGTCTGTGTGTGTCCATCATTTATGAAGAGCAGCAACAGGTGTTCTCCGGCAAAAATGTGATATATATGAGACAGACTGGCTGATACTTGGTCAAACGAGAAAGAAAAAATGCGGAGCACAGCGTTGTTGAGGAGAGAAAAGGTCCGTGTTTGATGATGTACATACGGAGTAATACTCCGTACTACTAGGCAGTTGAGTATTGAATGCCTGCTTCCTCCGTACAGAGTCGGCAATATTGGCTTCGTCTCAATCTATAAGTAGTACAAGTAAATGGGTCTCCAATGGAGATTGGGATGAACCATGCCGAGTGAGCCTGAGCTGGTGAAATTGAAATAACAAAAATATCTGAATTCTTTTGACAGCAAAATCCTGACACTAAAATTTTGATTATTTCGTATACTCCATGTGTAATTATTACTACATACTATATAGCTATGAAAGACTCTGCCTGATACTCTACAATGCGAGTATAAGTTTGTGGTTAGGGTTGTACTTGGACTAACGAAGAATCTAGGCAAGGGCTATGTCATTGAAAAGCTGGTGAACTAGACCAGTAGGTACAATATGAGGCAGTGAGGTTGTGACATCGCTTTTAGTTTTTATAGAAGTTCTGCCACAACTTCTCTGGGCATACGTCCTCCTTTTGGTGAACTTGATTGAAACAGGATCGTGATTTCAACTTTTATGTAGGTTCCAACCAGCCTCACTCTTGTCTGCCCCTTTTGCTTTTGCGTTGAGGAAGCAACACCCATTATTGCTGTCTTCTCCAAGCGAAGTTGAATGATAATGTGTATTTCGAATGGATCGCTTCTTGGGTAGGAAACGAGTTCTCAGGGATAATCATGTAATATCCCTCGTAAAAGTGGCGTCCGTGATAGGTTCGCTCGCAGATAATGCTGGAGACGCACACAGACATATATATATATATTTATACCAGGCATAAGCCTGATGATCCATTACATTATTCTCACCGGGAGACTAGATATCTCATGTAAAATTATATATAACATGCAAACGAGGGTAATCAACCCCTCCCAAACCCGTGGGAGCGATTCTACGTCTTGCGATTCGCCGTCGTCTTCGGCTTCATCGCCCAACCAGACAAGCAGGTCCAGCCTGCCCCATTCTTTCTTCCCTCATCGAAAACACCCCCAATACCTTCCAGCAACCGGCTTGCATCACGACCCATCTCGATCTGCAATTTCAGAAGCCACTGCTCCCACATCCACCCGCCAAACAAGCCCGTCACGCTGGCGACGTCGGCTGTACTTGCCACCGACGTGTCGCCCACGGGTTCGTATTCTTTATATTGCTTGATACTGTGGTCTGACACGACGTGCTCGGATGATGATGGTGGTTGATGCTTCACCGGCTCAACACCCATAGGCAGAAACATCCAGGCGCGTTTGACCCCGATCAGGTCTGCCTTACGGAGACGAGAGAGGAAGTTCTTAGTCGGGGATGCATCGTAGCCTCTGATTTTCAGGTTGAATGCGAATTCGACCGACGTCGCGGATGCCAGGGGACCGGCGCGCGCAATCTTTGCGTCCATGGTGAAGAATTCAAGATATCCGCCTGGCTTGAGACAGCGGTAGCATTCCTGAAGACAGAGGTCGTATTCATCTTTATCTTGGCCGGCTGGTTTCTCTGTCTTGAGGAGCGCGGGGAGCGAGCGCACGGAGATCACGTCAAACTTGTTGTTGCCAAAGGGAAGTTCCCACAGATGTTGGACTGAGACTTGGCGGTGGTTGTCTGGGCCTTTGATCCCCGGGTTCACTTTTTGCTGTTGGGTGAATACCGTGTAGACCGAGGCATTCGGGTTATCATGAGCAAGGTACCAACCCCATTCGCATGAGGCATGGCCTCCCAGGTCCAAGACCCTCACGCGACGGTTCTCATTATTCTGGGCAGACTTCGAGAGTCGTCTCGAAGCAGGGCTCACCAGTAGATGACCGCCGTTCAGATACCGCAGGGCATCCATGGCCCACAGGGACTGTCGAATCTGCGCAAGCACCAACTGCTCCTTCTCCAAGAGCGAAAACTGAGCTTTCTCAGCCAGGGTGGACTCGAGAGTCGAATTGCGTGGGGCCTTCGAAAAGGGCCCCTTGTAGCCAGGCCGCTCATGGTGGGCTAATTCGTAATGCCCGGACAATCGACTGCTGTGTAGTTTTGTCAAACCCAATCGGTTGGATTGGATGGCGTCGAAGCGCATATTGCGATGCACAAAGCTGTCCTGCTGGCTTGAGTATTGGCGGAGAAATTGGAATCCCCGCCAATAGATAGAATCCTTACTGGCTGTGGCGGAGGGCTGAGAGCTAGTCGCCTCGGGAAGCTGTATGGTCTTCTCACGGTTACTCTCCAAAGATCCACGCCCTGGCTCCTTGTCGCCAGCGGCGTCTTGGACTTGACGGTTCTCGCTTTTCGTCGAGTTGACTGGGTTCGTTTCACAAAGAGCAGCTAGGTATGAGTCCTGCGCTGCCAGCCAAACGCTTGTCCGGTCAAAGCTCACGAGCGCTTTCCTCTGCAATTCTTCGTGATAGTTCTCGTCATATTCATAGTTCGAAGAGAAAGTAGCAGCGCCAGGAATCTCGTTCACAACATCTGCCTCTGGGCTCAAGGGGCTGTCTTGCTCGACAGATGACGCTATCTTAGGGGGAACGCGGACAGCGGTAGGTGGTCCATCCAATGTTGGTACAGCAGTCAACTCCCCTTCTTCCGCCGACAGCCGCTCAGGGCATTCAATAATATGCTCAACAATTTCTCCATCGCCACGCCTTCCGAACGGCAGGTTGTAAAATTCCGCTGCTGTCGTTGACGTCGGATGGGAGTCGCTCGTGGGTAGAGACCATGTATGGCGAGCACGAGGGGTCAGGGTCGCGAAAAAGCCGCCAGGCGATGGTATACTGAGGCTGCTGAAGCTGTATCCCGACAAAGCGGAGGCGGGCGTGGCATCTTCGCTGTGTACGCTCCCGGATGGGTCGACCTGCCACATCTCCTCGTGCTCCTCCGATGTTTCCGACCAGGGTTCTGGTGTCCCGTCCAGTGGGATATGTCTCAGTATGTCCAACGCGCCTTCGGGAAGGTCGATGCCTCTATCACATGGGGTCGGTTCACGAGCCGGTTCCGCATCCAATTCGAGAGAGGATGGAGTCGACGAGTGACGGTGCACCCATGAGGGGGCGGCAGGGAAGCTTCCCAAGACATGGTGCCAATCCTCATCGGCATTGTCGATCGCGATTTCGACATTTTGCGAATCTGTACCAGCATCCAGATCAAAGCCGGTGGTGTCTTGCTCATTTTCCGAGTGCAAATCCAGCTGTAAAGGCACCTCTTCTGCGCTCCAGTCATTGTTGGGCACAGGTAGAAGGTCTGGAGTTGCTGGAGAACTGGCGCTCGATACCTGGTCGGATGATACGCTGCCATCGAGTGAAGGAGGCGCATGCGCGGCTGGCACTGCACGGCCGAGTCTCGACAACGCCGCTGGCGACACTGGAATCTTCGGAGGAGGCGTTGGTGGAATAGGAGAGCTCTTATTTGGCTGCATAGAGAACGACGTATGCGGTGGAATGGTGAGATTGCAGCACCGCTTCTGAGAAATAGGCGAGGTAGTTGCATTCACAGTGTTGACTGGTGTCACTGCGCTGGCCGGCTGTGAGCACATACTGTCATCGCTCAGCTCCGACTCATCGTCAGTAGCATCATACAGCTCATCCAGGCCCTGCATCTGATACTGCCATTCCGTATCTGAGCACGAGGAAACGGTTTCGGCGGACAGAGGAGAGGGGGCACGCTGCTGTTTAGAGACCGAGTACAAACCGGTGGTCTGAAGCTTCAGCTGTGGCGGACTGGGCGATGTCAAGGGAGACCTCTCCTCCAGACCATCGTCCGACTTGGAGTATTGAGACTCCCTCTCCTCGACGATGGTGTTCAACCTGGTCCCCCGGGCCTGCCGGAGGGGTGGGTATCTCGATGTCGCCATGATCGTAAAAGCGTATATGAATTAGTCAATCTGCGGTCGTAATAAAAACAACGTAAGGGTATCTCGATAGCATCAACCCGATCCACGGGAGACAAGGTCGTCAAGTCGTCAAAGCAAACGCAGTAAAAATTAAAAACTGACACAAAGCAAAACTGCCTAGCTACCAGAGCTTACGGCTTGAACAAAGAAAGTATAAAATCAATAACGAAAAAGGTGAAGAACCGCAGTTCGTGCAGAGCGCAACGGCTCTGATAAATACAGCCGGGGACCAATTTCAGGCCACACCCATTGTTGGTGCCAGACCCAGTTTGCTGCAGAACTAGCGGGCATAGAACTTTGGACAGACACTTTCATTGGTGGCAAGAAGCCCAGCGCTTCGCTGGAAAAGCAGTTCTTCAGAGGAAAATGCCAATCACGCCCACATCGTAGGCTGGCAGAAGCGCTAAAGATGTGAATGGACCGTGATTGGCCGAGCATAGGCGCCGAATGCTATATTTAGATCGGAGACTGATGAAAGGTACGTTCAGCTTGCTATTTCTGTCTTGCAATGGACTACTAGTATTACTGCATCATCACAGTTAGCACAGATCAAGATGCAGGATGCCGATACTTAATAGGCCCGGCCACTGGGTCTCTCATCATACTCGGCACTTCTCGTCACAGTCCAGATAACCGACTCTGTGCCATGATTCAACTGCATTTTCCGGTCGTCCCTCACCGTTCCCATGAATCCTACTGGACTGGAGATATGCAGAGGTCTTTCCTTGAGATGCCGGGAGAATGTAGTTGAGCGCGCAGAATGGCAGCGGACCCGGCCTGATCACATGACCTCGCCCTATAAAAGCTCATCCCTTCATCTAAACACATCATTTCATCCATCCCAGCATCAAGTATCAAGCATCAAGCATCATAAACTAGAGTACTTTCCGGTAAAGTGTGAACTATGGATTCAGACTTTATACGGCTGATGCTGCTCGGGATAACTCGATGAGTGTCGGAGTATGCGCCACGGCTATTCCGGATTTCCAAAAAGCGATAACCGACTCTGCGCCATGACTCAAGGTTGCATTTCCGGTCGTCTCGCACACAAAATTCCCACGTACTAGCCTGGAAATATACAGAGTGTATTGAAATGCCCAATGGTGAATGATGAAAGGGACAGATATATATTATTGGTGGAGGAGCTTGGGCCGCCCCCCCTTTATTCCACGTGATAATGCGCCAACCCTAACCCTTATCGTCCACCGCTGGTTTCCCAATCGGGCCATCCGACTGATGTCAACGCCGGATCCATAATAAAGACGGTCCACTTCCTCAGCATCATCTTACCTTCTTCCTATATAATCATTGAGCCGCTACTGCTGCTAGCACCTCTTCTCAGTTGACTTGTGGTCAGCCAATTTATCGCTATCCTCTTGATCCGCGTGCTACCGGTTCCATCCGTGCCTACACCAACTTCGTCAGTCCCACCATGTCCCCCCCCGCCATTATCGCTCCGTCTATTCTCAGCGCCGACTTTGCGGTTCTCGGCCAGGAATGCTCGGATAAGATGGAGCAGGGGTCTGATTGGCTTCATGTTGACATCATGGACGGCCATTTCGTTCCAAATATCACTTTTGGAGCTCCCGTAGTCACCAAGATCCGCCCGCATGTCGACCGGCCGACGGAGGCCCATGGCAAGGGCACCTTTGACTGCCATATGATGATTATGGAGGTACGTTTGCTTTCATGGACGAAGGCACTGGGCAGTGTCTCGCTTTCCATGCCTGAATTTCGATCCTTGCTGCATGCAAATACCAGAACTAATGCGCGCGCATTGTTAGCCGCATAAATGGGTTAGGGACTTCAAGAAAGCCGGATGCGACCTCTACTGCTTCCACTACGAAGCAGCCGTCAATTCCGCCGCGGCCACTGAACCCACCGACCAGACGACCCGTCCGACAAGCCCGCGCGAACTCATCCGATTTATCCACGACGAGGGCATGCAGGCCGGTATTGCTATCAAGCCTGATACCTCGGTCGATGTGCTGTGGGATATCCTGGCAACAAAGGACGACAAGGAGCGTCCGGATGTGAGTCTGCATTTGATCTAGGTGACATCATGACGTGGCAATGTGCGGCTGACTGACGAGCGGTAGATGGTCCTGATCATGACCGTGTACCCCGGATTCGGCGGACAGAAATTCATGGCCTCTGAATTGCCCAAGGTGCAGGCCCTGCGCGAACGGTACCCCAATCTGAACATCGAAGTCGACGGCGGGCTGGGACTCGGCACGATCGACCAAGCCGCCGAAGCTGGCGCTAATGTGATTGTCGCGGGCTCGGCGGTCTTCGGCGCAGAGAACCCGGCCGATGTGATTGAGAAGTTGCGCGAGACAGTGAACAAGAACCGGAAGGCTGCTCTTTGATCGTGTTTTGTTCTTTTTGTGCTCCAAACCAAAAAAAATACAGGGATATGGTGTCGGGTACATGTTGCATTCTATTTCGGGATACAGCAAATGAGTATATGGATGCAGACGAGATTACGAGTGATGGATGTTGATGCGTTTAATATGCAGGCGTATTGAGATAATTATATACTATAATTTTTTACATCCACTTGGGTGGCTTCTCCTCTATTTATTACTTTGCGGGGTTTTGCATGTCACATTTCTTTGTTAATAATCCAATACCCCTGCCCAATCCTTGTTCCTCTTATAAACTCGAGCGGTGCTGGTTTTGCAAGGATATTATGTTCACTAATCCTCTTAGGGCCGGTAATGGACGACCAATCCAGCTTGCAGTGGCATGCCCCAGGCTCATTGAAAAGTGAGTGAGAACTACGGTCAGTAGAAAGCTACAAGACATGTCTGGGGTGAAATAAACGGTTGGTATCTGATTAACATACAGCAACAATGCATGATCATAGTCTCGTCCACTCGTAACCACACGTCTGCTATCTGTTCTCTACTACTCCTCAAATGGATCCTGCGGAATGGTCTCAAACGTCCTGACCTCTCGACCGTTGTCATCCTTATCGCCACCGGTATGACTGTCTCGTAACGACTCGAGCATTGCCTCATTCCCACCGGAGATGGACTTACGCAGATCCCGCGCGACCTGCTCGCGCTCCTCACTGGAGGTGGCCGACACGATCGAGGTGCGATGGTGTTCCCTTAAAGCTTTAGGATTATCAGCACGCAGGTTGGCAGAAGACTCCGCAGCGTTCTCGGGCACCAGTTTGGGCCGCTTGACTTCCCCCGCGATCTCGCCAATGATCGATTTCCGACGTACACTTTCTTCCCCTTGTCCAGCCGTGGGGGCTGTGGATGTGGATGTGGATGGCTCCCTGGGACCTGCCCCGGAAGCAGAAGCAGAAGCAGCAGTGGCGGTAGTGGAAGTAGTAGTTTGATCAGGGTTGGTTTTGTTTTCTTTGGCCTTGGACGCAGCCTCCTCGCCGGCCTGGCGCATGGCGAGCGAAATCGAGTCATCCTTGCTGTTCTGTCTCGACGGCGGGTTTTGGATCTTGATGGTGCTTTGTTTCGGGGCTGCGGAGGGTTGTGTTGTAGGCGTTACTGCCGGCACATTCTCTGTGGCCGGGGTCCCGGCCGCCGAACTGCTAGGCGTTTCCCCTGCAATATCCGCGAAACTATCCAGCGCTTGCACGTTGTCAACCTGCATCCTCAGCTCACCGAATTCGTTCCATTCTTCGATTTGCTCTAAATCCTGAAGGTTTGTTAGCTGCGCTCATCCCTCACAACACGCCCTGTAGATCGTGAATTGTACGTACACCAACAATCATCCCACCCTTCACCAGACCCGGTAGCTTGCGACCCCTAGAACGACGACCCCAGAGCTTCCGGGAATGATCATCAGTGGCGACATCGATGGCTTGAAAGGGGAGCTTGTTGGCTTTGAGGATGGTCTCGAGACGGGCGGTGGCGGTGACGATATGAGAGGACCCCGCGGTCAGGGAGGTGTAGAGGTAGAGGGTATTGTCGGTCATGTTGTCAAATAGCCAGAAAATAAGGGACGAATGCTGTTCATGCAGACAGACGAGGGATTACAATGTCGGACGTTGAAATCGGGGCGTTCTCCGTAGTGCGGGAGAAAAAAGGAAAAAGGAGGAAAAGAAGAGCCTATGACGTGGCTGCTGTCCCGCCAGTCTCTCCACGGGCAGTCACGTGGTGCTATTAACCATCAAGAAATATCGAACAACTGAGTACGATCTCAGTCTTCTCTAAAATAGGGCTAGTACTGTCAGGAGAGGAAGGTAGAAGATCTCATTCTTATACTACGTTAAACCGCGTGGACAGTGGCAATTGACGTCAGGCGGATGCTTCCACCCTGTTCCAGCAGGCTGGTCCGGTTTGCGCGCCGTGGAGAGTGGGAATGCAGAGAGCCATGGTTTTGCACGGAGAATAGGTAGTGCGGTATCATTGAAGAAAAGCGTTAAAAGAGAGTCGTCATGTTGATATCAAGTAGTCTCCCCTGTACGTAGTACAGGGGTAATATATCCATCTTACTCTGTACTTGTACTCCGGAGTACATTTAACTCTATCCATATGCTGCTGCGGGCTTCTGGAAGCCTTCCAGAACAGTGGAACCAGCCGACCTCGTATACTACTCCGTAGAAACCTTTCGGACATGAACGAACGAGTCAGGGCTGTACTGGCTATTGCGAAGGTTGAAGGTCGGAAATGAAGTGAGCTAATTCAGCCTCCAGCAGAAGTCTAATCATTAGCGGCAGAGATAAGAGGCATACAAGTATTGGCGAAGTCACGTATGACACTGCGGTACTTGGCCTGCGTCATGGTCATTAAAGCTCGCTCCATTTGCTCTTCCAATAATAGAAGTCAGTAATAGCAAGTTTGAATGTGCGTAATACGCTGTACGAGTATGTCCGTGCGGAATTGACTTTGCCAGAGAATGCCCGTCATACCTCATATATTAGATTAGTTGTCGGAGATTGAAGTGACAACCCCGGGCAGCAAAATGGCGAGAGCCAGTCATGCTGATGCATCTTGAACACCATGGCAAATAATGAATAAGTGAACTGTTCTTTTGCATGTCCCGCCTGCTTGCCCGATGCGGGTACTGCCACATTTTTGAGGACGAGGGCAGCACATGAGTGATCCTGGGGCTCTTTAGATCATTCCCTGAGCGCTCAGTGAGCACGCACTGACCGATCAGGCAGCCCCCGGATCACTCTGGCAGTCTCAGTGGACTTAGTGACTCAAACTGGGATCAGCTCCTGCACCCGCCATGCAATATTTCACATACTGGCCAAATAATCTTTGAACTGCATACACACGTGGTACACTAATAAAGCTCTCAGATCTATGTGACTCCCCCACCACTTTCTTGAGGGTATCACGGAGGCCAGGGCTAAATATCTTGATTTGGTCATTTCGTAAGATAATGACAACGGGGAACCGTCGAAACAGGATCAAAACCAGCGACTCCCATTCTGACCATAGTGGAACCATCTGACTGGGGTCGTCCACTGGTCTCTTTCAAGTTGAACGGCGGCGAGCGCCAGGCTAAGACATGCTAGCTGCAGCGGAGGATGTCGCTGTTAATCTGAGCCAGGTAAGTCCCTGAGAAAAAAGGCATTGATGACCCGCATCCTTGACCCATAGATGTTTACAAGCCAAGCCTAGCCTAGCAATTTTGCTTGCTCCTGTACAAGTGTTGGTGTTGAATATGGCTCCAGCTTGCCTTTAGGGTAACAGACACCTGAACCAAGGTGCTGTGGCTTTGCCCATCCACTAGGATGAGAAACACTTGATATAAAAGTCAGAAGGCCATTGGCACTAATCACTTCAAAAGATATATTTTGCAAATTTCCTGGCTTCTGGCCTCCGGCTTCTGACTGCACCAGTTCTTGAGAGCACAATCCCACCATCACAAATTGCCCCTTTGAGTCGGTCTTTTCTAGCAGTCCCTAGCCTTAGTAATGTATACAATCTATTCTGTGTCTTGTACCCTATTAATAATCCTGAAGCATGACGAGAGCAAATCCTGAATACCCATATTTCCGTGTACCTGCTGCTGCTGATGAAGCAAACATGGCCTCACAGGATGGTTGTGAAAAATTCCTGGAGTGCCAAGTCAGAGAGTATCTCCTGTTGGTTCCTGTATGACGATCTGGTTGCACAGCTGTTGATAGTAGACTCTTTTTCCTCGGTTTCATCCTTCTTATTTTCTCTATCTATCTTGTCATCTGCACCTACCTCATTGTCTTTGTCCTCATCTTCCGCCTGTTCTGTCGTAGCGGCGGCAGAAAGTGCTGACATAGGGGATACTTGAAATACTTGCAATGACCACTTAGTGGTCTTGATCATTTTGGTGGTCTAGCGGTATCTTGAGCCAACAGAAAGGTTCTTAAAAAAGCGCGAGGGTTGTTTCCCTGTAGCACCTTGTCAAGAACAGCTAGTCTTTCTCTGATGTCTTTGCGAGAAGGCTTGAGATGCTCACGAAGCTCTGAGTAAATTAACTGATTGATTACCGGAAGAAGCCTGAAAGGCCATTTAATTCTGTGGGACATGTCTTTATCGTTATCGTCCAGCATATGTCCTTGAAAGAATCTCTCGGGGAATTTCGTCAAATCGATGCGCGTGAAGGGCGTTGACGTGCTCGGGAGTCCAGTGTCTTATTGATATAGACTCGCCTTGCTCATCCCAGTATCTCTAAACTTCCACTGATATAGAATGAAATATAGCAACGAATGCTAGATTGATTGATGATTGCTAGTAGTAGTAGATGATGAAGATGTTGAACGTAGAGACCCAGCTATATAGATGTCTGAATATAAATTTTTTAGCACACCGGCCAATTACTCTACGGCGATTTTATGTCTGCAAAATTGACATATTAGGCAGTTATGTATTATTCAATGAGCATGTCGGGCTCTATCAAGTCAAATTTATGGTTTCAAGTAGACATGTGTTAGGATCACAAACCCTCCGGGCCAGCTATCTCGGGCCTCCATGTGCACTAACCCCAAAGGGGTTTAGACTAGCCGGGTAGTCACGTGCCGAGTACAAAGACGGTCTTCCTTTACAAAACCAGCGATCAGTCTCGAAATATACGGAAGGGCCATCTACCTCATATTCTCCCCATTGCCTACACTACTTAGTGGTAGATCCTTCGTACATTACACTACCGATACAGACTCCTACGGAGCAACACCGTGACAGACGACGGAAAGGGAAGGTCTCGAGGTTGCCGCAGAAATGTAGGTCAGTACGGAGTAGTGCCATACCGAACCATTACAGTGACAAAAGTGACTCCTTATGACGTACGGAGTGCACTTTGCTATGCCAACCAGAACTATCCTCGATCTTTTGCAGTCGCGTTATGCACTGATATAGATACAAAGGACAACCTCCGTTAGGCGATGCGAGACACTAAGACTAGACAAGGGTCTCTTCACGGCCCAAGAGCGCAGCACAGTCTATCTCGGTCAGTCAAATCTCACAGGGTCATCCATCCTTCGATAGCATCCAGTCATAATGTCGGGCATCGACTCCGATAGTCCAACAGAGCACTGCCCCTCCAGCTGGATAGATGAATAACAAACTCTGAACTTTGTTAGGTATGTAGTGGCAGCACATATCTGTGGTGGACAGACTCCGGTAGTACCCCGTGATAAGAAGTATGAGACCAGGATTCAAGGAAATGGTGGTCAGTGGCCTCGTCAGCTGTGCGAATACGACACAGTATACTGCATCCACCCGTCTGACAACACGAGGTTCAGTTCATGGCATTCAGGTGGAGGGGATACTGTATGTCCGGGTCCCGTCCAGTCCGGAGGATCATCCATGTTCTGAGTCACGCTGATCCGATGGACAGTGGACTGGAGACTGGACGGTGGACCGGACCAATCACGGAGGGGTTATCAGGGGCTGCATCTGGCTTGAAGGGGAACTCCCGATAGAGATCTACCTGAAGTCGTTTCGTTCAGGGTAGCTGATGGGATTGGTGTGGTCAGTTCCTATCCTGGGCGATAGTCTCCTGGGAATATTGTATAGTAGGATGGACTATGGAGTATTACGGAGAAATGTTTCGGCCAGAGGGCTCCGGCCTGGCCACTACGTATTACTAGGTTATGATGGTGGCCGTTGTCGCGTAAAAATAGCACATGTCCAACTATGGGGTATTACTACTGGATAGTATACTGCACTGGCCAATACGAGTCAGGATCCAGGAACATCCCACTAGAAGGTGGATCGACAACGGTGGAAGATGATGACTAGGACGAACTGGCTTTTCCCCCGTACCATTCCAATATTATCCAACAGAGTTCTGCTCCGTAACCAACCCTCCGTAATCCGAGGGCCAAGTCTCAGGGGCCGAAAAGAAAAGTACTTGCAGGATGTATACTGTCGGTGCAAAGAAGCGGTGACTTGTCAACTGGCGGTAACTGGCCGGTGATGGTCCACGGCGAGTCGTCATGAAACAACGGTATGAGAATTATTCTGTCCGAGTGGATGGTACTCCGGAGTACCAAGTAATTACTCTGTACTTGTATTGATTACTTGTTAGACAGTGGATGGTTGGTTATCGTCTTCCGGCCCGGACTGCGCCATTGTGCACTATATCACGTGATAAGCACGTGACAGCCAGAAGGCCCCTCCTACGTCTCCCAGTACCACGACATCATGTTCTGCAGAATACTCCCGTACTACGTGCACAACGATAATCACCTACGGAGTACGGAGCGTCACTGCTCTGTATGCCATCACATGGATCAGAACCATGGAACACCCCCTCAGGGGCCACGCGGGTTCGTCCCGAGTGCTACCGTCGGAGCATGTCTACCTGACGACTGTCAGATGGAGACCCTGAGGAGACGTGGCAGACGCCGAGTCGACGACCCCCATGGACGCTCTCTATTTGTCCATACGACTCCATCCACTGCGACTCTCTCCTGCCTGAATATACCGCTGTACGCGCTGGGCACCCGCTGAATAATCCGTCCTTCGATTCGCCGCCTCACTTCGCCGGCCAGTTGGTGGTCGTTTCGACCTACGATCCCTGCCGGTTGTGGTCTAGTAGGTCAGATGCAAAGAGAAGGTCCAGACTGTCGTATCGTTATCTTGGCTGTTTATTCATATTATCCTTTCGCTGTTGTTTGTCTGGATATGCCCGTTATGATGATTCATTCTCATCGCTGCCCGCTATACTACTTCGGGCCGGTATACACTTTTCAACCTCATCTTCCCTCCTCCGTTTCTTCCTCATCTTTTCAGGCACCTTTCTTCTTTTAGTCTTCACACTTCCACTCTTTCTTATTTATTGACTCCCCCTCGTACTCGTCTTGACTCTATTTCCTTCCCATCACCATCTCAGCTCATCTGTCTCTTCATCTAGCACCGTTCTTTCTCTATATCCAGCTCCTTTGTCTCTATTCTTGTCCAATACAACTCTTGCTCCTTGCCTTGCAACACCCAGTCAGTCCGTATCTCTCCTCGTCCTGAATGCCTTTCTGACCAGAATAGTCTCCTCCGCTCTATCCTTCATCTCCCCGACTGATAACAGCCCGGACGGTCCATCTATCGGGATCTCCATCCCGCTCCATCATGTCTATCCCCATGGACGACGATGCCCTCTTCACGAGGGCCATTTCTGGGTTTCGGGATGTCTTCATGGATCAGCACGCTCATCTGCCGGAATCGCATCGCAATCAGCTCTGGAGCCAACGTCTCAGCCAGTTCCTACCTTCCTCTACCACCGCCAACCCCGCCTGCGAAGTTGCCCATTCGGCCCCAAACCCGGGCTTCCTGGATCCCGAAAATGCTGGCTTTCTGGCTATGTCGGGAAAAAGACGTCGACAGGACACCCCTCGGATAATTCCTGGTTCTGGTCTGCCGCTTGCGAAGCGTCGTGCCACCGTATGTCATCCTGGTCATCCTTCCGCCTCCTAGCACTACTGCCTTTCCTGCGCCTTGCACCTCTTCCGTTGCATCCAATGCTGTCGCGAAACTCTCCTCCCTTTCTTTATACGTTCCATCCAGTCATCCCGTCAGCAGACTTTGTGGATTGACATTTGGCAGAATCCGGATCCCCCGGTGACCATTGACTTGACTCACGAGACCTCGACCCCAGTGCCGTCCACCCGGTCCATGCGCAGATCGATTTCTTCTCGGAGGGACAGCAGTCACTATCATTATTGCCACCGTCCGTCGCTACCCGGTCTGCCCGGATCAAACCATACCGCCATGGCTCGCTCGCAGAGTGTGCAGACTCCTGCTTCGAACCGTGCGGTGGCCTCTTCCACTCCAGGAACGCATCATTCAGCCTCTGGAACCCAGCACCGTCTCGATCAGGTCAACGAGTATTCACCTGCCGAATACACCAAGCAGCACCTGGGCAATGTTCAGCGGTCCAGTGGTGTTTCTGCCTTGTCCCAGGCCCTCTTGGCGGATTCGTCTGCTGAGCAGCAACGCCAGGCGCACCTGCAAGGGCCGCCTCCGGTATTCACAGATCTGGGTGGATTGGCTGATCCTTCAATTCCAGAGCAATCGGTTGCTGCTCCGGGGGTGTCCGTTGAGATGGCCAGGACAAATACCACTGACTTGCTCTGCGGTGGGCTGGGCATGATGCGATTCAATTCGTCTGGTTCAAATCTCGACCCTGACTTCAATTTTGGCGTCTCGACTTCCCCTGCAAATGTTACTATCCCGTGCTATCCTTTCGGGGATCATCCTTCCGAGCAGCTCGGCTTTTCCACCTCAGCTCCCTCCGCCTTTGCTGCACCTTTCGAACTTCCTGCTACAGAAGCCACTTCAGCAGCGGAAATGAAACCTTCTATGTCGACCGAAAGCGATGCCTCCCAGTCGCGGGCTGCGCGACGAGCACAAGAACAAGTTATGCAAGGTGCTCGTCCTATCGCTCCCAAGCTCGAGTGTCAGGACGGCTCCATTCCTAAACTAGCCGAACAACAGCAACAGCTTCCACAGCAACAACACAAGATGGTCCGCATCTCCTCTTCGGATGGGACCGCCAAGGAAGTGGCTGCCATCCCCAAGGCCTCGATCCAGCGACCTCCTCGTCCGAAGACGTACTGTACGATGTGCAATGACCATCCCGATGGATTTCATGGGGACCATGAGCTGCGCCGACACATGGAGCGAGTGCATGCTGCGGTTCGCAAGGTGTGGATCTGCGTTGACATCTCGCCTGACAAGAGCTTTTTGGCCAACTGCAAGGCCTGTCGCAACGGCAAGCGTTACGGCGCCAACTACAACGCTGCCGCACATCTCCGTCGCACTCACTTCAACCCCTGCCAGCGAGGTCGGGGTGGACGTGGGAAAGACAGTGAGAAGCGCGGCGGCAAAGGCGGCGGAAATCATCCACCCATGGACATCCTCAAACACTGGATGGAGCAGCGGGATGAGTTCGTCGTTGAGAACGCCCAGAACTATGTCGAAGCGGATGGTCTGAACTGTGATCTGACCTCTGCTCCGCCAGCGACTGCAGACGATGATGGGATGCTCAACGAGATTCCGATGCCCACGGACGAGGATATAGTTCCGCCGTTGGGGTTTGATTCGACCCTGATGATGACAACTGCAATGCCGATGAATTCGGATCTATCGATGGAAGCTCCGTTTTATTTTGGTGCTTCGTTCCCCACCGACATGGAGTCGGTTGCTATTTGATCATCTTCTCTATTCTTATATATCTTTCTTCATTCTTCTTAGCTTTCCCTCACCTTACTTTTCATCCTTTATTTTTTTACTCCTTGAACCTTTTCTTCTTATATTCTTCTTCACTTCATCTTCATTTTTTTCATCTTGATTGTCTCTTCGAGGACATTTGCATCTGGTTTATATTTTTTTTCTTCTCTATTCTTTTATTTATTTCTCTTCTTCTTTTT
>PQMF01000048.1:0-127260 GCA_003004485.1 Aspergillaceae sp. MA 6039 | reverse complement strand
GTTCGTTGTTGAGCGTCTCTTCCTTTGAGAACAGTGAAGAAGCTCTTTCTTTAAAATAAACGAGTAGCAGTATGACTGCACTTCGCAATTTCAAAAGAATAATATGACTCCAAGATGTGCAATTTCATGTTATGTGTTGAGATCTGATATGGGCGACATCGTCGGAAAATCTTGCGATGACATCAACAATGACTCAGCAACTATAATGTTGGAGATAAGGCTTCAAAGGAATAATATTCCGGTGTTTACAAGAGTAGACCAGGATAATGTATCGTAGTAACGTCAGAACATAGAGTATCGGTAATAGTGGATTTCTTCTCCGGTGTCTCCATGTCCTGAATGGCAATGTGTTGTGGAATATATACAACTATCCTATCTATACAAGACCCATCCGAAACCATCTCTATTTTTTCTTCCCTCCACCTTTTCCTCCCTTAGAGCTACCACCTTTGCCCTTCCCCTTGTCACCACCGCCACCTCCACTGCCAGTAGCACCCATAATTCGTACCTTACCCACAGGCATCGTGTTGATGATCTCTGTGTCCTTCCACGTCTTGATCAATTCTCCTTCACGGGCCCGAAGCTTTTCGACGTCAGCCAAACTGATACCCGCGTCTTCAGCCTGCTCCTTCTTGACCTTCCCGGTTGTAGTCTCGGCAACCCATCTCCCCACGATCTCTTTGACGGCCTTACCCTTCTTCGTCGTACCTGGTTGCAGTTTCACACGGTATTTGTACCGGCCCAGAGCAGCCCAAGGTGCGCAGACGGGAATGGCAGCTATAATCTCATCCTCAGGGTCGGGCGTACCAATCAGCGCCGGGATCCAGGAAAGATCGGTTGCTTCAGCAGCGGCGGTCTCCTCGTCGTAGTCATCAACTCCGTCCTCGAAGAGGGCTTGGCGTTTCCTCTCTGCTTCTGCGGCTCGTTCGTGCTGTGCCTTGCGACGCTGCTTTGCGGCTTGTGCTTCCCGATCACGCGCTTCTTTCGCAGCTTGGGCTGAGGCCGCTTTTTCGGTCTTGGCACTTTTGCCGCCAAGTACGCGGAGGGCTAGTTCCCGTTCTTCTTCATCTTGGTCTGCGTATTTGGCTGCGGCCTTCTTCGCTTTGGCCTTCTTGCCGCGTGCGGGTGCAGGTAGTTGTTTAGTGGCAGGTTGTTTGCCATTGGCAGAGGGCTTGTCCGTGGCTGCTGATTTGTCCGAGCCTGGCGTTTCGAGAGGTTGTCCTTTTCGTAGCGCTCGTCGCTCTCTTGCGGAGAGCTCTCGACCATCTTCTTCTGGGGTTACTGCGTCTTCCAAGTCCTTCTCTGCTTCGTCCTGGGGCTCCCCTCCGTCAGGTGGTGCCTCTTCTTGTTCTTCTTCCTCTGGTTTCTCATCAGCTCCCTCTTCTTGCTTTTCTCCATCTTTCTCGTCCAGCTTAGCATCCTCGGATCCCCCTGCCATATTCTTTACTGTCTCGACTGATTCGGAGACCCCACGCTGCAGTGGATTCTTCGCAGGAGCCTGATCCGCATCTTCTTCATCAGAGCCAGACTCCTGTTCCTCCTCTGGCTCTTTTTCAGACTCTTTTCCATTGGCACCCTCGGCTGTTTCTACTTGCTCTGTTGTGGCTTGCTTTTTCCCAGCTGGCTCTGCAGATGCGCCGTTCGCTGGAGTCTGCTCTGGGATCACAGGAACGTCAAATCTCGCAGTCTTGTGGTTGCGAAGACTCTCCTTGCTAACCTGAAACATGACACCAAACCCGAGCACCAGTTGCGATGGAGCCAGGAAGTTCTTCTCGCCTTTGACGACGAATTCACCCGTGGGAACGATACCACCGGGTCCCGCCTTGGTGACCTGGCTTGCACTAACCCAATATGCAGACATGATTGCCTTGGAATCCCAAGCAGTTGACGTGGCGACAGACAGGTTGCCGGCCTGCGAAAGGGTGCTTGGTGGAATTGGAGCATTGACGGCACCTATCCTGTTTTTTACGATCATCGGTGTAGCTCCTTGTAAGTCGGCATGCACAAAAATGTCGCCTTTCTTGAGATATCTCCGGTAGAGCATTTCGCTTTGCATAGCATCGCGGCCACTATTCGAGTTAGGAAAGCGTTGAACGCATGACATTTAATGGCAGTACACGTACCCCAAGACCAAATACCCCTCCGAAGAAATAAAGAACAGAAATTTCTCAAACCAAAAGGGAGCCCTAGCCTGGCGCAACACCTGCTTCTCTTGTTTGAGCCCTTTCTTCAGATCGTCCGTCACCTTCTTCTCGTGACTCTTCAGCGCCTTGCTGGACGACTGTGCAGTCTTTTGCTGTTTCGCGGCGGCCATCTTCTTCTGATCGTAGTACTGCGTTGCATTTGCCCACGGCGAAAGACCAAGGTCAATATCGACAGTCAACATCTCAGATCGTTGTTTTTGCGCAATCTGAGCCTCCTCTTCTTCGTCACTTTCCGATTCTTCCTCATCGCTAGTGAAGATTTCCTCATCCTCATCCTGCACATCTCCGGCTTCTCCTAGAATCAGGGTGACCGTATTTTCGTATAGCTTCAAGGGCAGCTTGATGATCTGCGCAACTGAATTGCCTCGCTTTTGTTCCATCTCGACCAAGCGTGCGATTTCCATCCAGTCCATGCCCTGGGCGATTAGGCCATTGACCGCGTCCATCGCTTCTTGCACTCTGTACACGTTGTCCTCAATTGCACCCGCTTTACGGATCTGCAAGCCTTGGGTCTGCTCAAGCTCTCCGATCCGCTTCTGGTGCTCCTGTCTAACAGCATCAAGTTTTCTCTTTGCTGCGTCTTCACGTTCGGTGATTCTCGATTCCAGTCTCTGAGACTCCAAGGATGAGAAGTACTCGTCCACTGTAGCATTGAAGCGATCAAACTCCAGAATCGTGGTGTCCGGTTTGCTTTCAAACTGCTTGGGTTTGAAAGGGTGAAAGTCCTCATACAGCAAACCCGATGATTCGATTCTTTATCGCCTTCAGCGCTTGTCTCTGGAGCCGGGGATCGAGTATCCGTTTTGGCGACGATATAGCCCGGATGGCTTAGCCCGGATAAATCTTCGTTTACCCTCTTCGCCTCTTCCAGAACACCAAACACCTTTTGCAAAACGTTCTCATCCTGCAACACCTGCCCCAGCGGCGTCGCGGGATCGAACTTTTCCACGGCAAAAGCATGGTCCAGCAAAAGCGGCGGGTACTCGGGAAAACCCTGCGACAGAGCCTTCCGCAGAACATCCACATTCTTCTTTTTGGATTTCTTGGGAGCCGAGCCCTCCTTCGCAAACACTTCCTGCGCTCGTTCCAATGTTCCTCTGATTCTATCCAATGTGATATCCGGGATACCGTGATAGTTCTGCTTGTTCGTAACTGTATACTTCAACCCCACGCAGACCTCCTCCTGCGCCTCGCCAGCGGGGACCTGCCGGAACAAAGCCAGGATGTTATACTCCCGATCCGTGAGGATGATATTCCCGCCCGCGAAGAACTCCAGAAACAAATGATACATGCCATCGCTAAACGAGAAGTCGATGATGCGGTCTGTCCCGATTTGCTCGATGGAGGTCACCCGGCGCGACTTGAGGGCTTTGCGGAGGCGCGTGACGAATTGCGAGGGAGTCGTTGCGGTTGTTCGCGAGTATTGCGTGACATGGCAGCGGAAACCGGAGTCGACGATGAGTTGTCTGCGGTGGTCTGGCTTTGCGAGCTTGAACAGAAAGATTCTCTGCGGGGTAGACGGAGGATCAGTTGGGTCTGTACGAATTCGACAAGGCCTGCCATAGAGACGTTTAGCGACCTACCGACGAGAGATCATAGATGTTGGATACTCGTAGGTTAACAACTTCCGATGCGAGCTCGCGGGTAATGACCTAGAGAAAAGCCGTCGTGAGTAAATCTGCGCTGACCGCACTGCCCAAGAACCCAGAACCACAAATAGGGAATACAACATACCCTGACATCCAGGGAAGAGAATCTTTGCTTCATATCCCAGGTTCAATAATAACTGAAAGCAGTAAAGCTGTCTGGGCCGGAGAACAATTCGGATTTGTAGAAGTTCGGAGGAGAAGCGTCGGAGTGGGAGAATGTGACGTATGCTGGCTTTCTTTTTTCCACCGCATTCGATTCGTTTGGATTCTTGCCCTACTTCACTGACTACAAGTTCAAGTGTTCAACTACAATTCAGTATGCAGCACCTCAAGTACGACTGACATCTGTACAGACATGCCGTTTCTACCTACAGCTAGAGCGTTGATGTCTGATAGAGCAATTATGAATCTTTAAAATGCCCAACAGGCAGCGACTGCTCAACTTGATGCCTACCAGACTGACGTTATATAGCCACTGTTTTAGCACGAAGAATCGCTGCCTGCCTCGTAGCAAACTAGCAGGCATACATTCCAAGGTAGCACTACACTGGGAGTACTTAAACCCCTTCCCTTAACCAGCAAACGGATTGTATCCGACTACATGTACACCTTCGTCTGGTTATCTGCTTTCATCTCGGATTATAAGCCAATTCTACTACCTATCGAGCTGAATTCAATAAAGAGAACATAACAACAACGCAACACCATGGTCATCCCAATCGTTCTAATCTGCGTCCTAACCGTGATATTCATACTCCTCCTGATAATGTTGACATGCAGATGCGGTGGTTCATGCAGGGGTGAGAACACCCAATATTCAGAAGATGTGGAGCAAAATGTCGATGGGATTCCTGCGTATCCGCCGCCAGAGTATTCCGAGGTCGATGTTGGGGGTAGGGGTGAGGGTAATGACTGGGATGCTCGATCGGTGGATACATTGCCTACATATCCCGGTACTGTGCATTGTTCGTGATTGATTGATGTCCAGGTGGTGGTTTGCTGTATATTATAGCCTTTTGGGATAGTTATATCTTGCTGTTGAACATCATGCATCTGAATTACGTCCAAAAGTCTACGCTGGAGTAGATATCCAGTCCTAATTCAAGTATGCGCCAGATCCTTTGGACTACCCGCAGAACGGGCCTAAGGCAATAAAGATAGACAGACAAAGCCTAAAAACTCCATTCTTGCAAGAAACAGGCGAGGGAATCAATTTTAGCCTTTTTTTTTTTAATATTCATTTGGCTGGCCTGAATTTAAAAAAATGAAGAGAACATCAAACTAAAAGTCATTCCACTCTAAGCATCCGTAACACCCTCGTAGGCCTGGGGGAATTTCCGCATGTTGTTCTCAAGGAGACCGTGGCCACGGAGGAACTGGACGTAGGCACCGTCCTGCTTGAGCTTGCCCTCCTGGCGGAGCTGGACGTACTCCTCACGACGGACGGGGGTGAAGCCCCAGTTCTTCGAGATAATGATCTTTTGACGGCCGGGGAACTTGTAGGTGGCGCGGCGCATGGCCTCGATGGCGGCAGCGCGGTTGGAGTCACGGGTGCGGACGGACAAGAGGATCTGGCCGATGTTCACACGGGCGACGAGACCATTGGGCTTACCGAAAGCACCACGCATACCAGTCTGGAGACGATCGGCACCAGCGCACGACAACATCTTGTTGATACGGACGACGTGGTAGGGGTGCGCACGGACACGAAGGTGGAACCCTTCCTTACCGGCGATCTTGACGAGGTACCTGCGGTTATGGTTAGCATTTTCCTGCTCCTCTTTCCTTGTTCCATTTGACGGAGATTTCGGCATATCGGTGTGGACGTACTTGTTGGCACAGATACGGGCGGCTTCGAGGGCTTCAGAAGAAAGCTGCTCGTACTCATTGGAGACCATGTGGATGCACAGAGGGAAGTCGTCCACGCTGGCCTTCTTACGACCCAAGTCGAAGATACGGATCTTCGGGTCGGGAACACCACGGTTGAACCGGGACTTAGGGTAGGGCTACATGAGATCGCATGTCTTGTTAGCATAAGTCGTTCGTTTCTCCATCGCCAGATCCCATTTCAGCTTATCTATTTCCTCCCCCACATCGGATCTTTTATTTTCATCAGAAGAGGCTTTAGGTTTGCGATCATAACGAAGCAAGCAAGCCGACAGTATAGATTCTCTCATCGAGAAATTCCCTGCTGGTCGCTTCCTTTGTTCACCCAAACTTTACGCTCATCATGTTTCTCCCAGCCGAAAAGACAAAACCCACAAATCGACAAAAAACTTCACACAGCACTTTCAACGCACCTTGTTCTTGCAGTAGCGGTAGCATCTCGCGGGACGACGAGCCATTTTGACGGATATAAAATGGACTGAGCTAGGGAGGTTTGTCGAAGAAAAGGTGGTGTCGGGGGAGCGAAGAGAAGGGGAATCAGGCACTTTCGCCGTTGATTTCCAAGCAGGAGCCGCTAACGAGTGGCAAAACCCTAAGCCCTAGCGGATCCACCAATCAGAGCGCAGAACCGAGAGGTGACGCATTCTCCGTCTAGCGTGATTTATAAGACTGCATGCAGGTTCCTATGTAGCAGAGATACTTAAGACGACATTCTAAGCTGGATTATAGTAGCAAGGATGCTTATAAACAGTATAGGTACAGTAAGCAGTTCTACGGTTCTTCGGACAGTATGGCAGGTGTAACTTTTTGTCATTATCTAACGTAATGCCTGAGTCCGTAAAGATGTAGACATAACTCGTCTTGGCTTTTCTTACACCTACTGGACACCGGACAGAATGTCGGAGTCACCAGCGTCCAAGATGGCCATGGTCGAGCAGCGGAAGAGCTTACCGCAGGCAGTACCGAGCTCAATCTGTAATACGGAAGAAAAAGGTAAAGGTTAGCCAATGTTTTACCCTCCAAAGCCAAGAGAATACGGCTTCTTCTCAGGGTGGCTCCCAGGACAAGAGTCTGCCGGGGCCGCGAAGCACAGGAGCAACGATATCCCCAGTAAGGATCGCGATAGGACTTACGTTGTTGCCGGAGAAGTGGTGGACGGGAGCCTTAGCAAGCATGGCGTAGTACTCGAGCTCACTCTTGCGGAGCGGGGGAGCGTTGGCGGAAATGATGACGAGCTTGGCCTTGCCGTTACGGAGGGTCTTGAGGGTCGACTTGTATCCCAGAGTGACTATAAGTGAGAGAGATTAGGCAATATGAATCTGTATGCATGTCTCGATCAAACTGACCCTTTCCACTCTTCATCACCAGGGCCAACCTGGAGTTGATGTTTTCACCAGACTTCTTGTTGCTCTTGGGGGCCATCGTTACGCTGTCGAAGTCGAATGCGACTTACGATCGGATAGAGAAATGGAGTAAACGGGGTGTCGAGGAATTGAAGGTGCGCTCCGGCCTTTGGATGTCTGGGGATGGAAGGGAGGAAGGAATTTCCAGGGAAATTTTTTGTGTGGGAGATTAGGCGGGGGAGGATTTCTCCGACCCGACCACCATCTGAGTCAATATTTATGCCTCAGGTGTCAACAGCCAGACCGAGGAAAAGACCGCCCATCGTGGCGCAGAGTCTGGATTCTTTTGGTTCCCTGGCCAGAAGTGGCAGGGTGGGTTTCACTTAACATCATCCGGGGCTGACAGATGGGCGACTGCAAGGCACATTCATCATTTCCAGTGCTACTATCTTTATCTCCTGCCATATCTGGATGTGAATCCCTAAGGGGTCACTTGGGAGGCGTATTGGTATTACCGCCCCCGGAAACAGTAGCTGGTAATACTCCGTTATGTGGTGATACGCGCGGCCGTTCTGAGAGCGTTGAGCCGCAGGTCCCCAGCAACAATGCGCCGGGCGCCGTAAAGGGCTGTTTTCATCCTTACATAAGCCGTACAGCATTACATACAGCCAGCCAGGCTCTCCTAAATGAAATGGTCCTAATAAATTCGAGGGTTGTCCTGCATGCATTGTGCATGTTATTTTGATTTCAGATTGTCCTTAATTTTGTATTTATTATTTCCTTACCCCTTTTTAAAGGTGCTGGAACGTTCGCATTTCTACGGTGGCCACCAACGAGTCACTGCTTTGTCCCCCACCACCACTACCACTACCACCACCACCACCACGACTACTACCACTACCACTTACTAGTAGACCTACGGGCTAACAACGGGTAGTGTGTTTTGACCGCTACTACGGCTCCCCCCCAAGATATACGGAGTACAGAGTACAACAACCACTCCGTTCCTTAAGACCCAACTATAATTTCCCACTTTTCCGTTTCATCGTCGCCGTCGTCTACAGAGTCAGACTGACCCTCTCTCGTCCCTTCCATCCCCTCTTCCTCCTCCACCCCTAGAGCCCGTGCCCGTGCAAATCCTCATTCTGCGTTTTACAAGGGTGGTGGTCTCGATAAACGCTGCGTTGTCAGTCCCCCGGTCATCATGTCCGCATCACCTACACCACGCAAACCGGGAACCCCCAAATCTTCCATATCAGAAAACAATTCGACAGTCAACGGATCGCCCTCTCGGTCTCATACTCGATCTCCCAGTTCAGCGGCGAATGGTCTCTCTCGCTCTCCGTCCGGCCGGAATTCTAATACCCCCGTTTCCGCGCGTGCCGCTGCCCGAAAGCCAGTGCGTTCGAATCTCAGCATGTCGAGCGTCCCGAAAGTCGACAATGATCCTTCCGAGGAGGAAGCACGAGCGCAGAATGCGGCTCTCATCGAGGATCTGAAGGAACAGTTGCAGAAGGCGGAGACTGCCTCAGAGCAATATCGCAAGCAACTAGGGGTCCTGCAGATGCGCCTTGATGAGACGGTCAATGACCATGGAAAGTTGGAAGATCACTCTCATGAGAGGGAGAGCAAGATCGAAGCCTTAAATGGGGAAATTCGGGAGCATGTTCGACAGATTCGCGATTTGGAGCAGTCCCACGAAATGGAGCGCAACGCCATGCTGCAGGAGAAAGAACAGCAGACTAGCCGAGAGGAGGAGATGCAGGCCACCATTCAGCGACTGAAGGATTCGATGTCGCAGAAGGATAGGTTTAATGCGGATAACGATAAGAATATGTCGCGTTCTTGTACGGACACCTTGTCTCTCTGTTTCCTTTGTTATCTTGTTTTGTTTGTTAGACAGTTTGCTAACATTCTATGCAGCTAGTTTCCGTAACCGGGCCTCCCCCGATGTGGATGGACAATTCGCCCCATCGTCCCAACTTGAACGCAGTCCATCGCGAAATAACTCCAAGCTGCTCCTGCAGAAGGACAAGTTGATCGAGTCTCTCCGCCTCGAGCTGGCAGAGTCCCAGATTAAGCTCGTGGAGATGGAAAACAAGGGTGGTGGCCGACAGCGAGAGCTGGAGAAGGAACTTCTCGAAGCGCGCATGGCAAACGCTCGATTGATGGAGGACAACGAGAGCTACCAGTTGCTTCTCAGCGAGAAGACGTTGAATGGTGACTTCAGCAAAGGTGATTTCATGCGTGAAGCCCACCCTGATACGTCTGAATCCCAAGACTCCGGAAATGGCTTGGGCTCGCTGGCTGACGAGCTGGAATGGGTCGATGCCGATGCTAAAGCCGAAACGGATCATACACGCAAAGTTGAAGTTGAGAATAGAGGGCTCAAGGATCAAAACAAGGCACTGACCCTTTACATCGAACGCATCGTCAGCCGGGTCCTTCAGCATGACGGCTTCGAAACCATCTTGGACAAGAATGAGAACAGCGAGCCTCCAGCTACCGCCAAACCCAAGGCGACCGAGAAAGATCTTCCCCCCACCCCCCCTGAACATGACGATGGGACATCACAGTCCCTCCTGCAGCGAGCTAGATCCGTGGTCGCCGGTCCACACAATCAACAGCCGCAGCAACAGCCGCAAAAACCACGATCTCGTCCGTCGAGCTACATGCCACCACCGACAAGCATCCCTTCTGGACCTCCGACCGCACACGAGAACCCGAACACAGCGCCCAGTATTCCGCTCAACCGCGCTCAATCCATGCGGGTGGGACACCGTCGGGCTCGATCTGACCAAGCCGACGTGTCCGCCGCTGCGGTCATTGGCCAAATGTACCGCGGTCGCAACTCCGGCGGCCCTGTGAGTCCCACGGTCATGGGGCCAGGATCCCGACAGAGTGTCTTCTCAGGGGGGAGTGTGATGTCGTCTGGGATGCGCACCAGCAGCCGCGCTCCTTCCTTGTCCAGCCAGCCGGAGAACGGCCGTATGAGCAGCTCGGACAGTGTCGCCAGTGACCTTCACGAAACTACTTCTACCGGTGCAACCTCAAGCTCTCCCCGTTCCAGCTCCGGCATGACGAACTACCCCGGCGCTGTCATGACTCAGAACAAGCTACGTCCCTTGCGTCTGGTTAGCGAGACCTCGAAGACAAGTGAGGAAGAGGAAGCCGCTCGGAAGAAGACGAACAGGGGAAGCTGGATTTCCTGGTTTAACCGTCCAAACTCGAGTGAAGCCACGATGCAGCAACAACCACAACAGCCCTGATTTCATCTCTTGATATTTTCTCATGACAATAATCTGTTTTACTTTGACACATCTATGGTTCTTATGTCTATGGCACTTGCATTATCTCTTTCCCTGCTGTTGGTGCGTCTTATGGCCTTGCCTTTTTCCCATGACAGGCTCCTGCTGGGTTGTTATGATATTGGAATATCATGTCACTTACACATAACTGTGAAGAAGATGCTGAGCTACTCTCACTGATTCTTATTTATATTCATTCCACTCCAGAGAAGGATTCATGTCTGTTTTGTTTTATTTTGTTTCCTCTCCTTTCCCCCCCAGAAGTTTACGCTTGACGATGATGGATGCACTCTGCTTTAGTTCATGTCGAGTGATTTGATTGATTCTATTCTTGCTGTGGTTTAATTTCCCATAGATATCTCTCTTTCCCATTGCCGTTCCTGTTGAATGGTTTTCTCTCCTTTCATACCTTTTGCCCTTACTTTCTTTGACGGGCATACATATGAATCCCATATATAGTTGTTGTCTGATAGAATGGTTGATGCACCGTAACGATAGCTGAATCTGCATGATTTCTTTGCCATGTCCAGAAAGCCGTCTATATATACTAGCTACCATGTGTTTTTTCCTATCTTCGTCATATAACTTACGGACCTATACTCCGGAACAACGTTACGGCGGCCTCCGCTCACTGCGGCCAGCTTACAGTAAATACGGAACCTCCAGCGATAAAACAATAGACAACAGCTACAAACTCAGGACAAGAACAGACCCAATTCCTCATCACCACCATGCCTGGCTCTCTCTCCCTCTTTTCCGTCAATGCAGTCCTTCTGATGTCTGCCGACGACGGCTCCCGCATCTTCACCAAGTACTACTCGCCGCCTCACCCTCCAGCCGGCACGGCGCCCAATGCCACGGACTACCCCGGCGCGAACCCCTACCCGACAGTCAAGGAGCAGAAGGCGTTCGAGCAGGGCCTGCTGGAGAAGACAAACAAGCAGACGAGTGATGTGATCCTGTACGACAATCGCATTGTGGTGTTCAAGATGGAGAGCGATGTCATGCTGTATGTGGTGGGGGGTGCGGAGGAGAATGAAGTGTTGTTGTATAACGTGGTTTTGTCGTTGCGGGATGCGCTGGGGATTTTGTTCAAGTATGTTTTCCCCTCCCCTGGTCTGGTTTTTGAAAAGGGAAATGGCACTAACATCAAAACAGAGGCGCCACGGACAAACGCACCATCATCGAAAACTACGACCTAGTCGCCCTAGCCATCGACGAGATCCTCGACGACGGCATCATCCTCGAGACCGACCCGGTCCTGATCGCCTCGCGCGTCAGCCGTGCCCCCGCGCCCGATGCGCCGAATATGAAGAACATCGATCTGTCGGAGCAAGGGTTGCTTAATGCCTGGGAGTTTGGAAAGAGGCGGTTGGCCGAGGGTCTGCGGCAGATGTGATTCGATTCTTCCTTTCTGTCTGTCTATCTATACCTTCCTCTTGTTTTTTCCTTGGTTGTTTATTCATGGGCATTCGTTTGTATTTCTGATCTGGGCTGGTCCGGCGCATTGATTACTGAAATGATAAAGTATATCTGCAACTACTTCTCTTTTGAAATGTCCTTCAAACAGCCAACACCCTGAGACTGGACTAGCAGGTCATTTCCTTACAGTGCCCCTAGACAAGGTCCGGATTGATAGGTATGAATATCTGCTCACGGTCGACCATCTTCCCGGAAAACTTACTGGTGCTCTTCTAGCCACCTGGTATCGTCGAGAGGTCGAGATTCTGCTCCCTCCGTGGCTCATATTGGGCTTGGTTGGCGGTATGGACGGGTATGAGGTATAATGAGGCGGGTTATGGTGCATGACTACCGATGGCTTGACACTATTTACTCTATTTCCAAAGGGATCCATACATATGCATTGATTCCGTGGAAAATAAATGCTGCTCCTGTGACCAAAGCGTATGTATGGGAACCGAAAAGGGGCGATGATTCTGATTTCGTAGGCTAGATAATAGGGTTAGGCGAAATTATCTTAGATGGAGGCTTGCTTAAGCGCCGTCAGCTTCAAGGTGTTAGGTGCAGAGATTCGTCTATATATGTATGTGTTAAACTTAAAACAGGCCGCTTTCAGCTATATAAATATCGTTAGACATCCCCCCAAGATCCCAACCCACCACCAACAGGTGCGACCGCGCTCCCGCCGTCAACACTACCTCCGATATCCCAGTAGTTCCGACTCGACCCCGTCATCATCCGTCGACTGGAGATCGTTGATAATTTCGCGCTATGGCTGGCACAGCTGGAGCTGGGACGACGGAAGTGCTGACGGAGGATCGGAGAGGAAATCCCAGCTGCGCCTGCACTGGCCGACGCTGAGTGTCGAGATTGGCGAGACTGCGACTGCGCAACGAGGGGATGGTGTTGACGGATGATTGCTGCCCGTCGCGAGGCGTCTTGAGATACTCGGCGGGACTGCATATAACTGGTTGTTGGTGTCGTGGTGACAGCGCTGCGGGTGCTGTTGCTGCTCTTATGGGCGGTGTAATTACCGCCCCGGGAGCTGAAGCGGTTCCGAAGATAGCGGAAGACCACCATAATATCTAGTTCGCGTTCCCAGTAGTCCTTCTCCTGTTGCACGCGGATGGACTCATCTGATACTGGGTCATCCTCTTCAATACCCCAATGTGCGGCGTGTTCCCGTCCACTGGGTTCAGGTAGAGTGGGAGAGAACCGGGGAGATAAGATTGGGTCCTCATTGTTTGTTTCCGCTGAGGAAGCTACTGTTCGTGGCCGGGTCTGCGTCTCATCCTCTGCTGGCCGATTTAGAGGCATCCCGGCATACTCGTTCTTGATCTCGCTGGACATGTTGAGATAGGTTGTAAATGCCCCGGGGTGATCGCAGAGTTGATGCACCAGGACCCCAAGTTCATGAGCAATGCGCTGAAGCAGCTTTGTTTGCCATTGGTTTTGACCGTCAGACTCGGAGGTATCCAACTCCCGTGCGATCTTGTCATTCAAATTCAAAGCGTCATATCTCGCA
Organism: Aspergillaceae sp. MA 6039; assembly: GCA_003004485.1. Lineage (NCBI taxonomy): Eukaryota > Fungi > Ascomycota > Eurotiomycetes > Eurotiales > Aspergillaceae > Aspergillaceae sp. MA 6039. Next base: position 113,883 of record PQMF01000048.1, on the reverse strand, counting down.
GATCTGTAATCATTATCCTGGTCGTAGTTCTCGCCCAGAGCCTCATCCGGCAACGACTCTCCAAAAATCACGGACAACACCGAGTCATCGATGCCAATTAAGTCCCGAATGACCTTGCGGGTAATCCGTTTCCAGAACGACTCGCCCGTTTCGGACTCTGTCGATTCAGATGATAGTGACGACGACAGTGACCCCTGTGGCTCTGAAATGCTCCTCGCCGATTCAGATTGCACACGACGGTGAGCAGACGACATCTGAGAGCCCGCTCCGCTGACTCGACTGTTCCTTCTTCGCTTCCGACGAGTCTCCCGTTCAACCTCTTGCAGAAGAACTCGACTCTGCTCCATCCTCCACTTCTCGATGCGTTGCCATCGCTCCCGCTCAGCTGTCGTCATCTGCTCTTGCTCCGCGACCATGTCTAGATGGCGCTGGACACTGGATTGCCGCCGTAGCCGCAGCCCCGGGCCGCGTCGTTGGGGATTATATTGTTCATGCTGCCACAATTTATCCTGGACAGTCTGACTAGACGCCTGGAAGCTCCCCAGTCCATCATGCGTGGGAAGTACCGCTGGCGTAACCTGCCCGGGGTCCTCATCAGCCTGAGGCTGGTCTTCATCAAGATTATTCCATCGAGCAGACGGCTCGTCGACCAGCGATGGTGCTCGAAAGGCATGAAGTCCGTCATCAAGGCTATCTAATTCTGTTCCATCTTCATCATCGATATCATTGTCCTGTTCCTCCTCCTCATTTGCATCCTCCACGCCCTCCAGATCAAATACGGACCGCGTCTGAACCCCGGTCCCAAAGGACGCAAAATCGCTCACGCGCGAAGCGCCCGCTGTTCGCTCCGTCGAGTTCGTGCGCGTTCGAGTAGTAGTAGACTGTGCCTGGGATGGAGAGAAGAGTACCCATTGCGTAGACTCGTCATCATCGGGTTGTTGGGAGGATGCAGGGGCATCCAAAACCGGGAACGGCGGAGAGTGAGGATAGGAGGTCGTTCGACGAGGGACTTGCGTTGGTAGACGAAGGGCCATGATGGTGTTTAGTTCAAGGCAGTGGTGATAGTTGTTTGAAAGAGAGTGTAAGGTAAGAGGAAAAGGGATGAAGGTTGGAGGTTGGAGGCTGAAGTCACGATGAAGCGATTGCGCTAATCTCTTATCAATCTAAGCAGTACAAGGCCCCGCGTGACGTTTTCTCGAGCCACGAGAGGACAATAGCAGGAGTGTTATGACTGAGGAGGATGACAGCACTATCACCTTTAAATTAAAGAAGAGAAGAAGGAAAGAAGAAGAAAGAAAAATATATAGGAAAAGAAGCGATAAAGAGATCTGGTGGTGCCCAAAAGATGCGGTGATTGAATCACACGCGAACAGCGCCGATAACGGATGGCGTTATTCGGATGGAGGAATGCGATAAGATGACGACAAAGAAACGGAGAAAGGCAGCTCAACCGATGTAACAAATGCGAATGGATCCCATGCAGGCTTTATTTCTTTTGCCGCTGTTCTCGACCTAAAACAGGGCGTCGAAGGCTGAAGCGCATTTGTATAGCCTCAGTTCATACCGTTCATCCCAAGATTACAGTGTACTGCTCACTTTTCAAGCCATTTTCTAAGCGCTAATTCATTGCAACGGGTATATACATGGTGGTATTTGGGATGTACGGGGTCAGATCGTCAGCCAGCTAACGCCTCGCCTACCCAATCCATCTGCACTGCACTTACCCCCCGCGCATAGCTGCGGTTCGTGAACACATACTCGTTGTACATGATCGCCTCGACCTTCTTGCTGAACAGCACGCTAGATGGATGGATGGCCACGGTTTGGTTCCCGACTACTGTGCGATAGCTGCCATCGGGCACCAGACGTGCAGTGTTCGTGGCAAACCCGCTGAGGAAGCTCTTGAGGATGAGGACCGGCGATGGTTCGCGGGTTAGCGTGGTGTCGGTAGTCGCTGTCGATCTGCGGGACGACTCAGGGCTGGGGAGGAGCTTTGCTTGTCGACATTGTGTCGTGAGTTGTTTGCGAACATCCATCACGGATTGCATGGCTCGATGCGATACGAGATGTCGCTCGGCCCAGGCTTTTCGATCGGTGTTTTCCGCTGCGTAGGATTGCACTGTGGCCAGCATGGTGAGATGATCGCCTTCGCGCCGGTATATGTTTCGGCGTGCTTGTGCGGCCTCTTCCTTCTTCTCCTCTGATGTCGTGTTGAGGAACATGTTCTCTACGCTTAGACAGGAGACGATATCGATCACGTCCGTAAGACAGCCAGGTCCATGCTCTGCTGCGGCCAGAAGCACTCGACCAAGTGTGGGTGTAAGCGGGAGTTTGGCGATCTGCGATCCAATGCCGCTAATCCGCCCCGATTCCTCCAGGGCTTGGATGCTGAGTAGTTGCAGCAGCGCCTTCTCCAGCGCTTCTCGCGGCGGTCGCGTAAGAAATGGGAAGTCTATGACATCGTCAACTCCACGAGCTTTCATATTCAGCAACGCCTGGCTCAGGTCACAGCGCAGAATCTCCGGGGTATTGGTTTCGTCTAGAGCCAGATAATCTTTCTCCGTATACAATCGATAACATTTTCCAGGGGCTTCTCGACCCGCACGACCCTTCCGCTGGATCGCTGCCGATTTGGAGACGGGCTTGACCAGCAATGAATCCAGTCCCAGTCGGGTGCGGAACTGTTTGACCTTTGCCTTACCACAGTCTACGACAAAACGTACCCCGGGCACCGTCACGGACGTTTCGGCGATGTTGGTAGACAGGATCACCTTGCGCGTGCGAGGTGGTGCAGGAAGAAACACCTGCTGTTGGGCTGTTTGGGGAAGCGCAGCGAACAGCGGGAGAACCTGAATCTTTGGTAATGCCGGGTCCATACCTATCGCGTACTCGTTGACCAGATGTTCCAGTGCCTCCACAGTCTCCTGGCCAGTCAGGAACACTAGGATATCCCCGGGCATGGGCTCCTTGTAATGAATTTGATAGATGACCTTGAGTGCAGCATCCACAAAATCATGCACTGGCTCGGGAGCGTAGATCGTCTTGACTGGGAATTGACGACCTTTGATATGACACGCGGCAATATCATCCTCCTCCCCTTTCGTAGCCTCTCCGGAACCATTCCCCTGACCATCACGCTTGAGGCCTTCCTGAAAGAATCCAGATAAACTCTCCATATCAGCCGTGGCACTCATAATCACTACCTTTAGCGGCACTCCGCCACGACCCTCGCGCTTCCCAGACACCAAATTCCTTAAGAACCCCAGCACCAAATCCACGTTCACGCCCCGTTCATGCACCTCATCTACCACCACGGCACTGTACCGCGTCAACCACGGATCACGCAGCATCTCCTGCAGAAGCATTCCCTCTGTCAGGTACTTGACCCGCGTACTCGGTGACGTGGACGTATCGAAACGCACCGAGTATCCAACCTTGCTTGCCGGCGAAGACGATCCCAGAGTTGTTCCCATTTCCTCCGCGACTCGTCTTGCAAGGGATATCGCAGCGACTCGTCGTGGCTGCGTAATGGCGATGCAACCGCCCACCGTGATGTCTTTCGTAGTGCCATTGGTATCCGGGGCGGTGGTGATAGTAGTAGGTCGACACCACGACTCGTCGACGATAAACTGCGGGACCTGGGTACTTTTACCGCTACCAGTTTCTCCGATGAGCAGCATCACGTTCTTCTGGCGCAGGTGTTTCCGGATCTCGTCGCCGTGGAGGAAAATGGGGAGGTTCTTGCGGGTCGAGTAGAGCGACTTGGCCTTTTCCTTCAACGGCGCGAATTTGGATTTCCATTGTGTATATTTGTCTGTCTGTTTCTTTTTGTCTTTCTGGACTGGTTTCCTTGTTTTATTTGCCTCTGTTGGCGGTGCTTTCGCGGCATTCTGTAGTGTTTCTTCTCGAGAATCGTCCGGCCCCGCCCCTTCAGCATTACCCACATTGCGTTTCTGCTTCTTATTTTTCATCGTATCCTTCATATCATCCTGATCATGTCCTTGTTTCCTTTTCGCGGATTCCAATCCTTGTTCCCGTGTTGTATTGTTCTCTGGGGTGATCGTTCTCTCCTCGTCCAAATCGACGAACGTCGTGCGTACCCTTTCGGGCATTGCGATTATTATTATTTTTTTTGTGCGCAACGGTCGTGAATACCAATGAAAGGAAAAGGCGTTATTCAATCAATTACTGCATGCCTGCTTCTTTCGAAGATAGCCTCGTGCGTCGCAATGCAGTTGCTCGGGTTTGTTGCGATCTCCGAAATTTTTGTCGGCGGTGCGACGCTTATCGATAAGATGCTTGGCGCATTTACCAGTAGATAATGGAGGCAGAGCAGGGCAAGCATGAAGCAAAAGGGGATAATATCAAAAGCCTGTAGCTTCTTTCTTGTATGAATACTGCTAATCATAAAGCTTGCTTTTGTTTTCTCCATCCTCACGAGTAGTAGAGCATGCAGCCATATCAACATCCAAATGCTGTGATATATATCTATGTCCCCAGTCTATATACCACAACGTCCAACATTCAATCATGGCATAGCATGCATAAAAGAAATCATAAATTGTTAACTCATACCCCACCCCCTCACACGTCTAAACACAAAACTCCGATCGTTACGCAGCCCAAATTCCGCCCAATCATCCGTGATCTTATTATGACTCCAGTACCCCTTCCAAACCAGTTTGGTGTTCTTCGGTGGATTGACCGGCAACCCACCGAACTCCGTGCGCGCACCAGACGACGACCGAAGCCCTAAGTGAAGGGTGTACGTATATTGCGGACCGGTACCCTCGGTTTCGATGATTACGTCGGATGGGTCTGGAGTCACCGTTTCGGGGTCCTTGTCCAATAGGGGATCCGGTGCTAGCTCGGGCTTTGCGTTGGGGTTTGGTGGTTCGGGGAGGGTGATCGGTTTGGCGAGGTACCATCGGCCTAGACGGGTGTATTTCAGGGCCGCCATTGCGCTTGGAGGGACGGGGTCGGTACCCGGGTCGGAGGTTTGCTGTTGCTGCTGCTGCTGCTGCTGCTGTTGCTGTTGCCGCCGCTGAGATGATGCATTTCCTCGTGCTGCTATCACGTTCTCTTTGCTTATATATGGGACCACTTCCAATGGACGAGCTGTGCTAAGCAGCGAAAGCACTGTTCCGTCCGGGTAGAATCGCAAGTAGCGGTGGTATGTCACGATGTGTATAGGACTGTTCCATGACACATTTTGATATGAAGAAGCAGCACCAGGTCGGTTATAGTTGACCGTGCTAATGTAGACCCCCGTGAAGCGGATTCGAGGGAACACCTGGAAGACTTGGCTCCACGATTCAAGCGGTTCTGGGATCTGTATGGGCGCACCAAGCGGAAAGGGCGTATAACGAGGAGCAAATGTATGTTCAGGGATGCCAAAAATGTCGCAGGCGAAGGAATATTGCATCGACTCGAATCCAAATTCCGGGCTCTGGCATAGCCGCTTCCAGATGTGCTGCTCATGTGCAAAATGGTACGCAAGCCGCTTACACACTAGCGACATGCGGTAGAATGAGGCTGGATCCATCAATGCTACATATCGCAAAATCCCAACGATGACCTCGGACGGGACATTCGCGATGGGACATGGAGGTGGCGGGGTATTTTCAATCTCGGGCTCGGCCTGCGGAATAGGTAGATGGGCAAAAGACGCGATTAATTCGGCCGTTGGTAAGACTTCAGATCCCTCTTCAGCCTTTGCTCCTGGAGCAGAACCAGCTAATGAGGCACTGAAGGCGGAGGGTTGTGCGGATTTCTTCCATGCCCAAGCAAAATGCTTGTTGCGGTAGGTCTTATCGACAGCCGAATCCAACTGCACAATGGAAAAAATAAGAAAAAATTAACGATCAGCACCTTGGCCAAAAAAGGGAGCTATCAACCCATCTTACCCTGTATGCCTTGCGGTAAAGCTGCAAACTATCCCCAAGGCTACCCTCCTGTTCCTTTTGTACCGCTCTCTCAAAGTGTTCTACAGCTGAACTGGGCTCGTTTTGAGGCAACTGTGATTGAAAGGCATCCTCATCGGTAGGCTCTAAGCTCAGTTGCTCCACTTGTTGTATGATCTCATCCTGGGGAGCCACAGGAGGTACAGTCCTCTCATCTTCGTCTTCTTCCTTGCGGTCTGCTGCATCGTGGCGAGTGGGGGGAAAAGGACCTTGGGCTGCGGATGTAGAAATGGCTGACATACGCGCCGGTACCTTCGGTTTGGGAGGATTTGGTCTCGCCTTTCTCGTGCGTTGTGCAACCTCTTCACGCCATTGGCGCCGAAAAGACTCTAGCTCAGCGTTGTCATCCATGATTGACTGTTGATTGATAAGGCTGCCGCGTCTGGACCACCACTGGGCCGTTTGATCGAAATAAGATAATACCGTTAGTAAAGAAAAGAAAGCCCGGCCATCACACAAACAGAGCCATTGTGCCCTTAACAGTCGAATAGCGTCGTGTATACCCAGAGAGTAGTGCACAGTAAGACGAGTTGGTGTTTTTTGAGAGGGACAGAAACACTGATCGGGAGGAGGCAATGCTTATCTCCGGCACTAAACCCCTTTGGGACTAGAACGCCACCTGCCGGCTTTTTGCTTTTCGCCCTGGAAGTGACGCATGAAAGTTTGCCCTCCAAATACTCAAGCACAGCGGACACGATCGATAGGAAATCTCGCCAGTGGATCGTTGATTCAGCACTATTGTCAGCACGACGTCGCAGATAGGAAGAGGGGGACAAGAGCAACCGCCGAATGAATGTCCGGTACGGGGTCTGATCTTGGGCGTGGGGACCGATACCGCTCTGGCTTGGAGACATCAACAGAATCAGGGAGAGCAGATAATACCAACGAGACATGGCAGTATCCTGACAATTCGACGATCATGTCGGCGACTTCTGGAACGGACGCAGCTCCTGCCGCCAACCAAGCCACGGAGGGTATCTCGATTGCGCAGCGCATGGTGTCTGCCACCTGTGGCAGCATCCTGACGTCTTGCCTAGGTGAGTGGCTACCTAGAATTCAAACGTTTCTGGATCCTTGTTTGCTAATTGTTGAGCTGGCAGTGACTCCTCTCGATGTCGTTCGTGTTCGCTTACAATCCCAATCTACCACCAAAAACTATAATCCTACACCCTACACCTCCCACACGCTTCAGACGCTGAAGAACCCGCCTCCGAACCTTGGCGTAACGGCTTGTTGTCGAGAAGTATTCTGGATCGGTCAGAATGCTGAAATATGTGTGATCGGGCCCGATTCAGCACTAGGCTCTTCGTCTACGATGGAGTGCGCCGTTGAAGAAACCCAGCGGAGGACGTTTACGTCAACTTTGGATGGCCTACGAAAAATCGCTCGAAACGAAGGTCTCTCGACTCTCTGGCGTGGACTGAGTCCGACTTTGATGATGGGGATTCCAGCCAATATCATCTATTTTGCTGGATACGACTGGCTACGATCAGATGATCGGAGTCCCGTTAAACGAATCTGCCCCGATGTATATACTCCGTTTGTTGCAGGGTCAGTCGCAAGAGTTGCTGCTGCATCAGCTATCAACCCGATTGAGATGTTCCGGACGCGACTCCAGGCCACCGCCGGCTCTGGAGCGGGGCATTTCAAGACAACCTTTCAGGACCTATACAAGATGACCCAGGCTAAAGGGTACAGCTCGCTTTGGCGAGGACTGACGCTTACAATGTGGCGTGATGTTCCCTTCTCTGGCTTGTATTGGTGGGGTTACGAGGAAGTGAGGGATTTCCTCATTCAAAGTCGCATGGAAGCTCACGGGAATATCTTGTCTGCGATGCAACGCCAATCGCAAGAATTAGATGAGCCGACTTTTCTCGATAGCTTCATTGCAGGCGCAACATCAGGGTCTGTTGCAGCGCTTGTGACGACTCCTTTCGATGTGGGTAAAACCAGGCAGCAAGTATTTCGGCACATGGGGGATGATTTACCACGTTCAGCAGCAAAGACTCCTGGAATGTTAGTAGGGGAGCTTCGTCCCGAACAGCTTTCGTTGCCCAAGTTCCTTATGCATATTTTCCGCGAAGATGGCATGCCGGGGCTATTTCGCGGCTGGGTTGCACGGTGCTTGAAGGTAGCCCCAGCATGTGCCATCATGATTTCAACATATGAGCTCGGGAAGAAGATGGCACGAGGGGTCAACGAGCGACGGCAGTCTACGAGCGCGCCAGCGGAATCCAATTCTGATTCTACGTGAATGCTATAGACCTAACGGGTACATTGCAAAGCAAATACCTTTGTCGACTCTTCCTACCATCATCATATCTGCAATCATCGCAAACACTGAACGCAGCATACGCGTATTATGTCTGCTTACTTCCACCACTACCTCCCATTTTGTATCTCTACGACCTTACTCTGTATCACAAGGGCGGCGCGTTTTCTTGGAAGCCCTCGTTTTCCTATATTTTGGCTTTAATGTCTGATAACATCGCATTGGATTTTCTTTGACTCAGAATCCGTGGTAAAAAGGGAGTCTTGTGGTTTTCAACGTTCAAAAGCATTCGACATACTTGAAAGATCATGCACACATCCTGTTGATAGGGGTTGGTTGTATCGAGGGATTTCTTTGTCCATTTTATTTTTGTCATTCTCCTTTTCTCATTTTTCTCATTTCCCCCTCATATACAGGAATTATCTCCCCTCTATACCTACTTCTCTGTCCTTTATCCTCTGCTTCCTTGATTGCTCGACAATTCGTTTGACAGAAATTTTGCATGGAGTTGCAAGATATCAAGTGATCAATCTATTTCCAATTTATAGACAGACATATTCTCGTCTCATTGACGATTTGCCGTTCGAGACAACTAAGGACTTCGCAGCACTGATAGCTTGCTGTAAGGGTTCCTTTCAATCGGACGTTGCATCCTTCCATTAGTATCAATGTGCCTACGCTTCTATAACTCGGAGATATCGTGGACGAGCTGGAGACTATCTCCAAATTCCCAGACCGGTAAACGACGACATAATCATAACCTATTGCTACAAAGACAGAAGCCACGGGAAAATGTTCATTTAAGTGGTTCTATTAAGACTAGAGGATTAGCACGCTTAGATTTCAGACATGAAAGATGATATTACGGCGCAGAGGATATAGCCCTGATTGCGCTAATTCGCCGCAGGTCGTAAACCACCTCGGTTTGAAGAGCAAAAAACAGGCCAATATTAACGAACCAGCAACCTGAAGTCACCCAGACCTCGTTACAAGGTATGACAATTTCCATGGGCAATAACTCCATGGCCGTTATTGCCATGTCAGTTCCACCTTCGCCAAAAAGCCCTTCAAATCATACCTTCTGCTTACTGGGAGGAAAGCATACAGTTTCCTACCCTCCCCGCTCTTCGCAACTATTATTTGGCATCAACCCAACCCTTTGTAACCCACAGCAAGATGAAAAGAAGGGCAACTTTTGCTAATAACACCCCAACAGGACCAATGTCCGTCGAATCCTGGCAGAGGACTACTATTGCTCCGCTTTCGGAATGTGAAGGAACGGGATCAGGCGAGGGATATGTCGCCGTCATCTCGAAAACGGTTCGTCAGAAGGGGCATACGCAGGAGATTGAAGATGGGTGGTCGTTGTTGTTTGAGAGGGAGCCTTCTGAAATTTGATAGACAAGCTTACATGTCAAATCAGATATGTGCACGTACGTATATAGTAGGTATATGAACGAAACCATTCGCATTAATTTGTTAAAGACTGAAAAGCTGAGAGACCACAGAAGTACGTAAACAGTACATGGTATGATACACAAGACGCCCTAAGACTTTTCTTTTTCAAACCCAACATAGCAGAGTGGAGAGATATGAGATAATAATAAATGAAAAACGTGGAAAGCGTGACAAGGTATACTTAGGGATGGGTAGAGAGACGAGATGGGATCAATAGTCAAGGAGATAAGGTAAATGGCGTTTAAGGCATTAATACAAAAAAAGAGGAAGTAGTATAAAAGGAAACACACATGATCCAAAAAAACATGCTCAAAGTATGCAAGACAAACGCAACGCTCGTAACGGCAAAAAGCCTTGGGAGTGATGAGTAAGGAAAAAGGAAAAGGTAGACTTTTAGGCTAGGCTAGAGTGGACGTGAGAGAAGCAGCTTAGAACATGCCACCGCCCATGCCACCCATGCCGCCCATACCACCCATGCCACCAGCAGGGGGAGCAGGGCCCTTCTCCTCAGGGGCCTCAACGATGGCGACCTCGGTGGTACCGAGGAGAGAAGCGACACCGCTAGCGTCAACGAGAGCGGCACGGACGACCTTGAGCGGGTCGACAATACCGGCGGCAATCAAGTCGACGTACTCTCCCTTGGAGCTGTCGTAGCCACGGTTGAAGTCCTTGGCATATTCGTCAGTGAGCTTGCCGACAATGACGCTACCCTCCAAACCGGCGTTCTCAACAATGGTGCGAGCGGGACGGGTGATAGCGCTCTTGATGATGCTGACACCAAGCTGCTGGTCGAAGTTGGCAGGAGTAACCTTGTCGAGGTTGGCGGAAGCCTTGAGCAGGGCAGTACCACCACCAGGGAGGATACCCTCTTCAACAGCAGCACGGGTGGCGTTCAGGGCGTCAACAACACGGTCCTTCTTCTCACCGACTTCAACCTCAGAAGCACCGCCAACACGGATGACGGCAACACCGCCAGAGAGCTTGGCGAGACGCTCCTGCAGCTTCTCCTTCTCGTATTCGGAAGTGGTGGGGTCAGCCATGACACCACGGATCTGCTCGCAGCGTTGAGTGATGCTGTCCTTGCTACCCTCGCCGTTCAATATGATGGTGTCCTCCTTGGTGATGGTGATTGAGCCGGTGGAACCGAGCATTTCAGGAGTGAGCTTCTCGAGCTTCATCTCAAGATCGTCGGTGATGACGGTACCGTTTGTGAGCACAGCAATGTCACCGAGGATGCTCTTGCGGTTGTCACCAAAGCCAGGGGCCTTAACGGCAGCGACTTGGAGCTGGCCACGGAGCTTGTTCAGGATACAAACGGCGAGAGCCTCACCCTCAATGTCCTCAGCAACAATGATGAGAGGGCGGCGGAGAGTGGCGGAGGCCTCAAGGGCGGGGATGATGTCCTGGACAGCGGAGATCTTCTTCTCGGAGAGCAAGATAAGGGGCTTCTCATACTCGACCTTCTGGGCCTTGGCGTCGGTGATGAAGTAAGGCGAAGTGTATCCACGGTCGAAACGCATACCCTCGGTGACCTCAAGCTCATCTTCAAGGGTCTTGCCCTCCTTGACGGTGATCACACCCTCCTTGCCAACCTTCTCCATGGCGGTGGATATGAGTTTACCGACGTGAATGTCACCATTGGCGGAAATGGTAGCGACCTGGGAGATCTCCTCGCCAGTGGTGATGTCACGCTTGTTCTGCTGGAGGTAGTCGACAACGGCGTCAACGGCAGACTGGATACCCCGGCGCAAGTCCATGGGGTTGCAGCCAGCAGCGACGTTCTTGACGGTCTCGGAGAAGATGGCACGGGCAAGAACGGTAGCGGTGGTGGTACCGTCACCAGCCTGTTCGTTAGTCTTGGAAGCGACATCCTGAAGAAGACGAGCACCGAGATTCTCGAACTTGTCCTGGAGCTGAATGGCCTTGGCAACAGTCACACCGTCTGATGCGGTCAGTACCGCGCTATACTATCCGGAAGAAACTCGATGAAATGAAGGTGGACATACCCTTGGTGATCTTGGGGGAGCCATACGGAGACTCAATCAGGACATTGCGGCCCTTAGGACCAAGAGTGGAGGTGACAGCCTTAGCGAGAGTGTCAACACCCTTGAGGAGCTGGGCACGGGCCTCAACACCGAACTTGAGCTCCTACAAAGCGCATATGATGTTAGCGAGCTGCGTGGGTGGTGACGAATTGGTAGTGGGATTGGAAGCTTCGGGAGCTACGGAAGCGGTGACTTGACAACACTGTGCCGCCATCGAGACAATGAAGGAAGCCCTACCTTGTGAGCAAAACGCTGCTGCTGCAGGTTGAAGCCAGAGGTTCTGGCAATGGGGGCACGCTTAGCAGCGGCCGAGAGGAGCGAAGTCCTAGCCGAGAAAGCTCGTTGCATGGTGGGGAAGGGGGAGGTCTAAAAGGAAAAAAATGAAAAGAGGAAAAGAAGCTACTCAGCACAAGCTCCCAGAGCAGCAAGCTAATTGACAAAGGGAGAAAGAGGGATAAGAAGGGAAAGAAGGGGAAAGAAGAGCAAGAGGGAAGGAAAGAGGAAAAGATGAAGCCAAAGTTGAAATTCAGGCGGTTCTCGATCCCCGGATGTCTTGGCGGCAGAAGCGGCTAGAAGCGCACGTGACCCGTTCCCGAGGGAATGCCTCGGATGGTCGGAAATAGATGTTTCTGGAAGACATCATGGGTATGGAAGTGTACTCTGTATGGAGTACGAAGAAGAGTATACGAGCGAGGATTGTGTCCTTGATATACTGGAGAGGCAACGTGGTTGGCATGCGGACTGCTATATGAGAGTACAGGACAGGGCCGGGATAAAGTTCAGTGCGATTCCAATAACAGACTATCCAAAACAATGGCTTTCTGTGTCGTTATGAGGAAAGGTCCTCGAGTAGCGCCTTCAAAGACATGTCATACAACCACTCCGCGTTCACATAATCCCCAGAGAGCCACTTGATGTTATCCTCCTGGGAAACATCCGAACCCGGCGTCTCACCCATGCTGAAATTGGTCGGGTATGGTCGAGAGTAAATAGCTTTCTGGTGCTCGGCATATGAAAGGAGCGGGCGAGCTTTCATGGGAACATATGATTCACTGCCTGCAAGGGACATAGAGCTCGCAGATATATCATGAGTCTGGTAATTCAAGAATTCGTTGAGCTGCAAGTCAGGAGAGCCTTGGGAAGAATACGGACGACAATGGGAATAATTTTGGTCAAGTTGATTTTCAGAAGGCGTATCTGAACTTCTGTTAATGGTGTCATGGTGCGCAATATGGCCTTGCGAAACGTTGGTCGTTTCTTGTTTATATCTGAGCGCGACCACTTTGCGTGGTGTTGGTTCGATATCTGCGGCTGTGGAAAGACCTGTAGATGAGGAATCATAGGAGTCTCCTTGATGGTCTGAACGTTTGATAGAATGTGCACTAGGGGTCAATGAATCCGACAAGTTCACTGGATTGTCCACAGTCCATTCCGTTCCAATACTCAGGTCGTCCTTGACATCGACATTCGCTGTCTTAACAAATTGAGACATTGCGTGCGACTTCACTGCGATTTTGCTGTCTTCGAACGGCTCGTATTGCTACACTCGTAGTTGATTAACTTCTGATAGTCTGGGTACACGTCGACCAACGAATCTAGGCTACCAGAACCGGCGTATGTCTATCTTTGAGTCTGATCGAAGCAGAGGGACTACAACGACGAGTGACTCAATTTTCAGCAACCATGCGCATGTGGATGTTGACAGATGTATTGACGATGTCTCCTTGACGTGACCGCCTCGACCCGGGGTACGATGTGTCGATAGATGTTGCGTCACAGAATGGATGATGAAAATGAAGAGAAGGATTGGGCTTCCTGTTCGTATATTGTACATATCAAAGAACAACTCTGTTGGATTCTGCAGTCGAGACTTTTTTAATAATTTTATGTGGCAGAGTATGGAGTGAATACCCGGTATACCCTGTTCTAGTTGAAGCAAATGGATGGCTGGGTTGGTTGGGTTGAGTTGCAAACAATGAAGCCGAGCCAGGACCATAAGAAAAAAGCTTCTGGAACTATAAGTGAGTCATTGTAAAGAAAAGATGCCAATGGCTAACCTGCGTGAGGTTGGTTAGAGTACAGAATAGGGCTGGTTTGACTCATGCTGTCATGATGTCGATAGTCAGTGGCACCTTGAGCGAGTATAGGATCCTGAGTAAATAGAATGCGTAGAACAAATTGTTGCCAGCATCCATTAGCATAAATGAAGATTTCCAAACACTATTAATCTCCATGATCGATGGATATGTTCCTGCCGGTATGACCTAAGTTCATACTACTCTGTAGGGCTAAAACCAACAGCCTGTCAAACATTAGCATTGAGCTTGCATCACATCCAATTTTTTAGAAATAAGTCTATAACCAAACGGTTCCAATCAAATAAATAGACAAATGATGCAATCCAATCGTGACAATCCATATTGTCGCGGATCAGATGTCACGTGAGTCACATGACCGCCGACCCGATCCTCCGAACCTCTCCAAAGGCTTCACCATCAACAGCCCTCCGACGACCGGTTGAATCTCCCTGACTTTACTTCGATCCTCGCATTCTCAATTCTACCGTCAAAATGTCCTTCTGGAAAACTGCTGGCTTGACGTATGTCTTCCGTCTCGCTCCTCTATTCCCTATGACTGACGCTTGAAATCCAGCTACAACCGCTACCTCGCCGTCGCCGGCCGCACAGTCCGCAGGTCCCTTCAGGAAGGCCCCCGTGCCGCTGCCGAGCGTCGTGGTCAGATGGACCTGAAATTCGCCAAGTGGGAGGTTCGTATATAAATAGCTCTGTTCCAGCGCAGACACCGTGGATTGTGGATACGAGTTGGACTGACATGTTCGGTAACAGGACGGCAAGCAGGGTGAACCAGCGTCCCTTGCCCAGGTTAACCAGGACGCCATGGCTACTCAGGCCGAGTCGAAATAAGCGAATTTTGCCCCGTTTCGCGAACGAAAGTTGATGCGATGATATAAAGAAATTGGGAGGGGAAAGACGCGGGTGCTTTATCCGAGTGGAGGAAGAATCGGATATCTGTAGCAATATTGGCCTGTTTTGTCTGGCAAAATAGAGAATTGACTGACTCTTGCCATATATTTTATTCTAATACTGTATTTTCTCGCTAGATTCAACGCATACTTGTAGCCAGTACGCATATTCCTGCTTCGTGCATATATGACACTCCTCCGGCGGGCGGCGAAAACGACTGTGATTCCGCCCAGCTCCCCGCCTCCCCTCGATCGACTTCACCTCTACCCTTATCTTCATATGGGGGTGCTTTTTTCTGGAGCTTATATTGACTCTGCATTGTAATTGCAGAGTATCGTACGAGTCGTACCCATGCTGCCAAACAACCAGGTGCGCGTTTCGACAACGCGGGTGGTGTCGCAGTCCACCTCCAGCGACATCACCGACAAGTTCAACACAGCTGCTTCGAGTGAGACCTTCGCATTTGGTTATGAAGTTATCTTAATGGTTTTCGCTGCTCACCCGCTAACAACCAGCTCGTTGTAGGATTAAATACAGGACAACTCGTCAAGGATGAATACTTCACGCTGTTCGAGGCAGTGGGTGCACTGGAGGTGTGTCGTCGTTTAGATCTCTTGCCTACTTACATGGGGGTGCACCCTTGGTCGAGACTCGATCGGGAGAAGCTAATAATCAACCGGAACCGTCGCAGATCATGGACTCCAAGATGGACAGTGGCTACCTTGGGCCTGGGGAGAACCAGACGCAGGCCTTAGAAGACGACTACGATGTCACACGAGAACTGAGTGCGGAGGAGGTACTGGGTGTTATGGACGAATTGATTTGCTACGAGGTTCGTGCGCGACTGTTTCTCCAGTACAGGTACCGGGAGTTGGATTGCATGAGGGCTCTCGCTGAGATACTTTTTTGCTGTGGCGGTTTAGATGGCATGGCATAAGGGATACCCGCTTTCGCAAACGCTTTTCACGTCGCTTTATCTCGACAGGTTATTATGGCCAGTACCGAGGACTGTGGAGGAGGCTCGATTTGACCGTGGAAAAAGTAAACAGGAAGGCTCGCCATTGGTGCACCTTGTTCTGCGCGCGTATTGTCTTGCATTGGTCAAGGCTTGTGATTTTGTTCATGCGCGCATCAGCAGCGAATACTACTATGAGGTGGGTATGGGTATCACTAGTCTTCGACATGTCAGCTAACAATAGATAGGAGGAGGATTTCGTCACTCAGCTCTACAACCGTACTCTATTATCACAATTTGACATGATCAATTTCGTGAAACTGATTGACGAGGCTGTTACATGGGTCGACAAGCAAGAGGGGACAATCGACGGTAAATTGCGAGACGCTATCAGATGCCGGCTCGTTCTCCGGCGCAGTTTACTCTATGCATTGGATGAAGAAGAGGATATCCGGACCAAAGTTACAAAGCACTTTGCAGCTTGCTTGGCCCAAGTGCCATCTCTGGTGGATCCCGCCTCTCTCGGAAAGCGAGTACCTGAAGCATTTAGTGAGAAGATTCAACGAAAATTAGCGAGCACGGTTCCTCCCCGGCCTATCGTGAGGATCAGCTTTGAGGATGCGCTGGCGCATCTGAAGCAATTGTGTCAAGACGCTGTTAATCTTCAGGGGGTTCTTGACTATCGGGGACCCCACAATCTTAGAGTATGTATATTTGCGTTCATGATTCGGGTTTACTCTAACATGTGTAGGTTGCTCTTTGGACGCTGCTATCGAGGAAACCTCAGCCTTCGGTCTATATTCGGGCACTCACGCAAGTGATCCTCGTGAACGACATGTCAATCTTAGGGTCCATTCCAGTCAAGGATTTCCTCTACGATGAACTCTCAGACCTTGTTCTTCCGAACAGTATATTACTGCAAGCGAACACAGACGAGACAGAGATGCCATCTGACCCCCGATTCCAAATCGCAAAACACATGGATGGATTTGTTAAGCGATTTGGCCAGCCATTTGTGGATACTTATCGATGCGCGTGTCTTAATCGATGTCGGGTTCGGCGCACGGTCTGTCATACTGTGGTTGATTGGGATCAGCTTCAGATGGAAGTATGTAGCTATGTCTCTACTGTGGCACCGGAGCCAGAGCTAATATACATGACAGGCTGAAGATCTGGATGAGCAACTGCGCTCCCTGAGTAAAGAAACACCAATGCCCTTACCGAATGGTGACAGCACATATTCGTATCCGCTCAGCAGCTGGACGTATCATCAGAAATTAGGTCAATTTCGACAGATCATCCAACTGGGCTTCGAGCTCTCGATCTACTCGCCCGAAGAACTGCCTGGGATGTACTGGTACCTATCCCACATCTGCTCCACACACTTGGGCCATATCGACCGCATCCGGACGTTTACCGCAGTCACGGCAAAGCGCAACCTCTCATCAATAGCATCCAAAAAGCCCCACGCCCTGGAACAGCAACTTGCCATCAAACGCTCCCTCCGACTCCTCGAACGCTTAACCACCCAGATCATTGCCGTTGACGCCTTTGCAATCTCCCTCCACGCCCTGTATGTGCTCCTGGCGCGTCACAAAGCCCTCCCCACCGCCTCCTCAGCACAGGCCTACTCCAGCGATCGCCTGCGCTACGAACTCCGCATGAAACCCTTCCTCCCGATCTCCCTCCCCGAGCTCGTGCCGTACGAGGAATTCCACCGTGAAGCGATCCTCGACGGCGACAGCGACGTGGTAGTTTTGGACCGCGCGACCCGCGCAATCTCGGAAGCCCGGAAGGCGTGGGAGGCGACGCTGGCGCATGGAGCATTTCTGCCGGATTCGCAGGGCCAAACGAGCACCGCGCCGGCCATTGAGGAGGACTGGAAGCGCGAAGTCAAAGATACGATGCGGGCGTGTATCGGGGCGAGTATTGCGATCGAGACAGTGAAGAAGGCATTAGGTAGTAATAGTAGTAGCAGTGCTGCTGGGACGCAGCAGAGGCTGGCTGATATTCGCGTTGAAGTTCCGGGGGTCGGGTCGAAAGCCCGGTGGCATGATTGGTGGGCAGTTCCGCAGGTTGCTTTAGGTTCGGGGAAATAGGGAAATAGTACATGATTTATTACGGGGAATCTATGGCGATTATTCTGGACATTTTATTCGTGGAGTTACCATTGATTGATAGACCAGGGCACTGGGGTTTGTATGACGATTAGATATTCGACCTACAGTACACTCCGGAGTACATCAGACAGACTGTCCCACAAGAACAACCATCACGTTGTCAGCACCTCTCTTTTCCCTTTCTCTCTCGCATCATGTCATTTTCTTCCCAAATCCCCATCGACAATCCCGACAATCACTAGAATTGATTCCCAGCGGTTTGGTCCTTGTCCGACACCAACAATTGACGATCTCTACGGCATTTATCCTGACGAGCTACTGCAGAGCCACTTTTACCGTGGATGATTGCCATTGCTCGATAGTGCGTGCTAGTCTAGCCCGTCAGCTGGACACAAGGGCCTCTTGCCTTTCTCCATCCGGCCTGCGCTGTCTTCCCGGGGTTGGCGTGACTGGTCAAGGTCGGTGTATTCATCGGCTCTTGCATGGGGGAGGTGTTGAAGAAAGAGGCGAAAGAAAGGAAAGAAAAGGAAAGCGGGAGACATTGGGTGTCCTGTTTTGTAGGACTGGCCTGATTTTGTTCTGTTTTGCTCCTTTTATATGTGGTGACTGACTGGCTGTCTTCATCACGGGGGACGGAGAAAAGAAAAAAAAAAAAGAAAAAAAAAGAAAAAAAGAAGGCTCTGTGGCTGACAGCATACAGACAACAGACAGCAGACAACGAAATTACCTTGACACCAACAACATGTCCACCGGCCTGGCCTATCCTGTCCGACGCAGACCTCGAATATGCAAAACCTGTCTTCCCTGCCGAGCTAGCAAAGTCCGCTGTGATCGCAAAGTGCCCTGCACGAATTGCACCAAACGCGGCTTCACCTGCTCGTATAGTCAAGCACCATTATCTACTGTCGCGCCTCTTCGCCCTCCTTCTCTTTCTCAACCGACGACCGCGCATCACCAGCAACGCCAGCAGCAGGAATTGACATACCCTCCGTATTCGACTGCGACGCCCTCGTCGATTCCGTCCGCGCGGTTCACGCCCGATAGAAATACGAATCAGTGCCATTACTCCAATACCCTTACGAATGCTACAACTACACCGGGTCATGGCGATAACGGGTACAGTCGCAAGGAATATGCAGATAGCCAGGATTCCCTGTCCTCCACGTCGGATACCGTGAACATCTCGCAGGCGGAATGGGACGAGATCCATAGCAAAATGGGGACCATGGAGCACATCCTAGCCAGTCTGCATTCCCTATTTCAGTCCTACTCGGGTCGCCGCAAAGACCCTGATCCGCCGCCACCGCGAATCGAAGATAACGAGAACGAGAACGACAACGACAACGAAGAGGAGGCTAGGGGAAGAAAACAACAGAAACCGCACCAAAATCACGTCTCTCTGTCTGGAGCGTATCGGTCGAATCCATTAAAATCAGGCCCCATTCATATTGGTTCACGGTCTGCATTGGTAGATATTCTGGACAAGGCGAAGAAATCGGACGATACGGCCAGGGCGCTGCCCAAGGATGATCTACTGGCGGAGTTGGCGTTGGGGAATCAATCTGTTGCATATCCGTTCGTGGATCTTTGGTCGTCTGATCCTTTCACGTTTAACATCGCTGCGGTATGCGCCGTGCTGCCAAATGATGAACAATGTCATAGGTAGGGCGTGTCTCCGTCCCCCATGGCTCTTGACACATTGGCTGACGGGTGGAGGTTCGTTTCGGCAGATTTTTCGCTTTCTATAGAGATATTGGTTCTATTCTATACCCCGTCTTTTCAGATGTCGCTGAACTCGAACACGACTTGCGCCAACTGCTACAGAATCGAATCCAGGCAGGTGGGGAATATCGGCCGAATGCGAACGGGCTGGTGAAGCCGTTTGGTATGAGTTTGGGGTTTTTGAGTCGTCTCTTTGCTGTTCTGGCCTCGGGGTGCCAGTTGTCTGATTTATCTACCAATGAGCGGGAGTTGACCTCGTGGGTCTATAGTAAGTATTCTTTGCTTTTGATTGCTGAGTCTACAAGTAGCCTGACAGTCCTCTCTAGTCTCCTGCTCCTATCAGTGTCTGCGGATGATGAACTATGTTGCACAACCCACTGTAGAAGTGATCCAAATTCTACTAATCATCAGCAATGTCTTGTCCTATAACATGAATGCTGGTGCTTCGTATACCTTGCTTGGTGAGTCCGTCCCGTAGGTCCTTATGGATAAACCCTACTGACCTTGCAAGGCATGACGGAGCGAATGTGCTTAGTTCTTGGAATGCATGTCGAAACACCGGGGTTCTCACGGTGTGAGCAAACCGTTCGTAGAAGAGTATGGTAAGACCATCTTGGGGTTCGTTATGTTGACCCCATATTTACTCAATTTTCATGTAACAGGTGGATGATGGCTTTCCAGAACAGCCATTTCTCTCTCGCCTATGATCGGCCATCTATCACCATGGTCAGCCAACCCGAAATACCATTTGATCGTAAGTCGATGCCAGGACATCGATCCTATTTTGACTCCCTTTGTCGAGTGGTCTCCCTGGCTCTTGAGGTCCTTCGGGGACGATTGGACTCGGAGCAGTCGCATATTCGATCCTACGATATCCGCGAGTACAAGCAGCGCATGTATCGCATCCTAGCCGAGGCCGCTCCGCATCTGCGATTCCCGGATCGTTGCCATAAGCTAGCCGAGGACATCGAGCGAGCCGAACTGCGTCTGCACTCGTGTTACGTAGTCTCCGTTCTGTGCCGGGTCTCACTAGATCCGGACTCACATCTGGATGACCATCGGCGTGCCATCATTCGCGAAGACTGCATAGCCAATCTAATCGGGACCATCGAAGCCTTTGTTGAACTACATTCCATCCACTCTCACTGCTGCCGGTCGTGGATCAGCGTCCAACGAACTATCGCCTGCGCCTTCCTGCTCGTCTCGCAAGACGGCCAGTCCCACCCGCGGACGATGCCTCTCATCCAACAACTGCAACACATCCTCGCAGACCACGTGCATGCCAACAGTATCTCAGACCGTAACAACCGCACCGATTCCGCAAAGCATCTAGCGTCATCCCTCTGCGCACTCCGCGAAGTCAGTGCCGTGTTCGAGGCCCGTCAGATGCAGACACAGACGTCCGATAGCAATTCCAACCTCGCGCCCCCAAAACCGCATACCCCGAGCATGCCGTTACCACACGCTTTGTCCAACCCGAGGAGCTTTGATCTGGCGGCAACTTCTGTCACAGCTCCGTTAGTCGTTGGGAATCAAAACTACGGCCAGCGACCAGACATGCGTAACATTCTGGATAGCGTATCAGATGTGATGTTATTTCCGAGCATGAGTCCAGTATGACCCTGGTCTGATTGTTCGTGTTTTCATCTTTGTTGTGCATATATATCCCTATACCCTGATAATATCCCATGGGCCATGAATCCTTGAAATAACAGACGGCATACTACTTGAATACATCTCGGCTCGTCCGTATCGTCGCCGCTTCATGCAAGTGGTTGGAGCCAATTGGAGTCATTCTCTCCCTTCTTCTCCTACCTTTCCCACTGTATACGTCTACATTGACCTGGGTAGTTTCTGTTTGCCCTAAAGCGGCCCAACCCTGTATTGCATCACGTGATCAAACACGGGTCATGTTCCAGAGCAAGTCGAATACGAGGTGCTCCATAGTCATTATTCAAGGGGGCACAAGGTTCGCCAGTAGGAATTGGGAATTGTGCATATTGAAGGATTGCTTTTTCAAGTATATTAAATAGACTTGAGGCAGTGTATCAGTGTGGCAGTGAACTGACCTGAATAGTTTCAGCCCAGACCCGAATGGGAAAGGGACTGCGATGTCACAGCCGAACTGACTAGAGGGAATACTATTTAAGGATGCTGCCATCGCGGGTGACTACATCCCATCAAACAACCAACACAAACTAACGCCGCCAAGATGAAGCTCACCACCGTCACCTCCCTAGCCCTATCCCTGTGGCTACCAAACCTGGCAACCGCATGGCTCCCCTCCGGCAAAGTGCGCGGCGTGAACCTAGGCTCCCTGTTCGTCTTCGAGCCCTGGATCGCGGAAAGTTCCTGGTCCAAGATGGGCTGCGACAAGCAAAAGTCCGAATTCGACTGCGTGTCGAGCCTGGGGCAAGATAAAGCCGACAAGGCCTTCGCGCAGCACTGGGACACCTGGATCACCAAGGACGACATCTCGCAGATGAAGCAATATGGCCTGAACACCATTCGCGTTCCCGTCGGGTACTGGATGAAAGAGGACATAGTGGACCGCGATAGTGAGCACTTCCCGAAGGGTGGGTTTGAGTACCTGGCGCGTCTGTGTGGGTGGGCGCGCGATGAAGGGTTATATGTTGTTATTGATTTACATGGAGCCCCCGGGGCGCAGACGCCAAAAAATCCGTTTACAGGACAGTATGCTTCCAAGCCCGGGTTCTATGAGACGTCTCAGTATGACCGCGCGTTGGATTTTTTGGAGTGGATGGCTACCCAGGTGCATACGGATGAAAGGTTTAAGAGCGTGGGTATGTTGGAGATTGTCAACGAGCCTGTGCAGAATGCGAATGAGGTTCAGTCCATGAGGGAGGAGTATTATCCGCAGGCGTTTGACGTGAGTTTTACTCATCCTCTCCCCTGGCAGTTGTGGCCATATGCTAAACCAGACATATAGACCATCCGCGGCGTCGAAAAGAACCTCACAATCAACAGAAACAGCTACCTGCACATCCAAATGATGGATAAGAACTGGGGCTCCGGTGACCCCAACCAATCTATCAAGGACCTCTACTACGCTGCCTACGACGACCACCGCTACCTCAAGTTCGCCCCGAGCGTCAAAGTCTCCAAGGATAACTACATCCACACCTCCTGCAGCGACAACCTCGACAGCGACTCGCCAACCATCGTGGGCGAATGGAGTCTGAGCGTGCCTGACAATGTGGAATCGGACGATGAGTGGAAACCCGACTCGGCTGAGAACAAGGAATTTTATAAGAAGTGGTTTGCGGCGCAGATTACTTCGTATGAGAAACAGCTGGGATGGGTGTTTTGGACATGGAAGGCTGAGCTGGGTGACTACAGGTGGTCGTATAAGGGTACGTTTTCTTCTCTCCTTTTACGCTTTTCAGGGATTGGCTGACCGATGTGACTAGACGCTGTTGATGCCGGTGTTATTGGTAAGGACCTTGACCAGGTCTTGAACATGCATGTTTGTGGGTGAGCATCCGTTTACCTGACTCTCCATTGGATGACCCCGATGACAGGAAGGCAAGAGGGAGGATGTGATAATGGCAGAAATATGAAGATAGAGTACATAGATTCTTTTTTTATGATGTGAATAAATCTCCTTTTTTTTTCATAAATCCTCTTTTGTTTCTTCTTCCATGTTACTGTTCTCCAAGTTTGACTTCTGGGCCTACTGGACGTGGGGAATGCCCATATAGAATCATTTCATGCCTGAATATCACGCTTCAAACATCCCTCCAAATACCCCTCCACCCTCTTCACATCCCCCAATTCTGCTACAACCCCAATATACCCATCTGGCCGCACAACCGCCAAAGCACCCTCTGATGGATCGACTCCGTAAATCCCATAGACGTCTTCGAGGTCGAAGCCGTTGTAGAACCGCATTTCGGACTCCTGCTTCAGCTCTCGTGGTACATCACGCCAGGTGAAATCACGAGGAAGGCGTGGGTGGATGACAACCTGCTCGATTACGGATGCAGGGAAGCCGGGAATGACGGTTGAGCCGAGAGTTTTTAGGGCTTGGGCTGAAGTGCCGCTTGGGGTTAGGAGGTCGGTTGAGGTCAGACACAGGATGCGAAAACGGCCGGTTGACAAGAAATCTGTCATCTTTTTGTTAACCATTGCTATGTTCTTTTGATATCTAGGAGCAGTGTGTTGGTGGGCATACCATCCTGTAAGTTTCGCCGATTCCCATCTGCATGTCTCTTGACTTGCACGTTCAACAATCTCCGTCCCGGGTACAGAATCCCCGACAGCGTATCAGCCCCCTGTACAGGGTTTTTATAGCTCTTACCAAAGCTTCGATTCACGAGCCAACTCTCAGGATACTCGATCCCACAACCACTGGTGAAACCATTTCCAGTACGGAAGACATCAAGAAACTGATCGTGAGTCAGACCTTCGTTGCCTTCTTCCCCAGATCCGATTTTCCCGGAGAACATGGAGGAGAATGTCCGGTCGAAATCAATTAGCTGTTGGGCGATCGTATGTCGTTCTGTGTGGTAGGTGTCAAGGAGAGCGGTGGAATCGGGAGTGAGACCGTGGAGGGAATAGACCAGTTTCCATGCTAGATTGAATGAGTCCATCATCGACACATTCATTCCTTGTCCGGCCTAGGTGTCTGTTAGCTGATGGAGCCGTATATAACTTGGAGGCGAATTAGAGCGTACCTTAGGGCTATGTGTATGGCAAGCTGCGGCATCAGGTTAATATCCGGTGGTCACAATGGCTAGGTGACGACTTCACGACTTACCATCTCCCACTATAAAAACCCGATTGACCCCTTTCGAATCCTTCACCGTGAAACCTTCCGATACACGCTGCCCGATCTGGTACGCTGCCCACCAGTCCACCGCACCGTCCTTTTTGGGTCGGATGTAATACGGGCTAAAAGCATCCGCTGCATGTTGAAAGAGCCTCTCCATCGTAATTTTGCTCCTTCGTTCTTTGGCGCCGTCCTTCCCGGAGCCGTTAACTGGCGTTTCCGTCTCCAATTCTGGTACCTGGACGTAGAGCCTAGTGAGGTAATCCCCCGTGGAGATGCGCTCACGTGGGATGACCATGACCGATCCCGCGGGGGAGTGGATAGCGCAACGTCTTCTAATGTCGGGGAAATCGGTGTCAACCACCAAATCAATCACGCCCCAGATATGATCCGTCGATTCCCCGACTAATTCAACACCTGTGCACCGTCGTACAAGGGAGTGCGCGCCATCAGCACCAACCAGGTGCTTGGTGCGGGCAGTCCGAAGCTGCCCATCGGTTTCAAGCTCCACCACGACGGGGAATTCAGGATCACTCGCCTCGTCTATTTTGACGTCAAGGAGCTTGGTATTGCGCTGTATACCAGTTTTCGAATACCGCAATAAGTCTGTCTCGAGGATGCGCTCGATTCGCCCTTGGTGAATGGTCACCTCGAACTTATATCGGGCCGGTATCGCCACATCGGGAACCATTGAAGTCCGTTTAATTATCTCCTCCTTGTTGCTTGATGGGTTCCAGAAAGCTATTTCTTCCATATGACAGCCGTCCGCAATAAGCTCGTCTACGAGTCCAAGCGACTTAAACACCTCAAGGGTTCGAGGTTGGATACCGTCTGCCTGGCCGGACTTAAGTATCGAGGTCTTCGCATCAACGCAGAGCACTGAATCATCATTGAGGCCATATCGCGATAGAAGGAGCTTCAGCATTAATCCGGAAGGGCCTCCACCTGCGACAATTACTTCATGTTTGTCCGTTTGCTCACCGTCTGTGAATGGTGTTGTTAGGCGGGGCAGTGGAGGCGCGAAGGAAGGTAAGACCCGGAGCTCCCGTGATGAGGTAGCGTATTCTGTGAAGACGGGCATGATTGTGGTACAATGGAAGAAAGAATAAGTAGCCAGAAATCGATGAATGTTCACCTCGTCCAGTCGCGACTAAACCAGATATAAGAGCTGCTGTTGTCGGTAAATGAAGTACTACTACGGTACTTCGGAATAAACTACAAGACTGCCCTCTGCCACTTAGGTGGTCCATCCGAGGTCATCCTAACCCTCCAGGTTGGTCTCCATGAATACTGCCATCGAAGATAGTGGGGATTAGTGGGGGATTCGTGGGGTTGGAGTACTCCGCATTTTGCCCCCATCTGCTCGGACCGGCTTTACGGATATACGGGGATCCCCCGTTTTGTCCCCTGAGTCCGTCCGGAAATGATTCCGCGACACCAAAAATACATACTACAAATGCAAATGGCCCGAAACGGCAATTCAAAGACGTGCTGGGGGATTTCCGCCATCGGCGTAGGTGTCTGGTTTCCACTTGGCTGTCAGCAATATACGGGATCATATGGGAACAAAAGAGTCCTTACAGCCCGAGCCTGAATTCCAGCCAGGCCTGCCTGTCAACCCTAATGTTTAAATTAAAAACATCTGCATAATGCGGCTTGCCCCGCAAAAACAGTTGTGCAGTGGGGGTATTTCCGAGAGAAAAATTCCGCCTCAACCCATGGTAGTGGATCCTGGTACGACAACAGCCTGTCTATTGGCCAGTTTCCGAGGCATGAAGAAATGATATACGATAATCGGTTAGAAAAGACACGCCGGGCTTCCTCCACGAATGGAAGAAGCTTACGCCGTTCTCCTACGTTCGGAGGGGTCGGCCAAGCAGGACTACTTTTATTTGCAGGAGGGATCCATAGTATCGCGTTATTTGTGGCGATATGGACACTCGTCTACTTAAGCTTTTGAATCCTTCGCTGTCCTAGCCTCGTTCAAATAAACAATCGCTTATTCTGCAGCTCGTCCTGGCTGAGTGCTGATCTTCAACAACCATCTCATCCTGCTTTGCCGTTTGCTAACAAAATGCAAATATTTTCTCGCCTATCGGGCTTTGGCACAACCGGAGAGGCGCCGCCAGAAGACGGAAAATGGATTGTGGAAGAGCGATCGATCGATGGAGCACGGCCCGTTAGGGTTGTCATAATCGGCTCTGGGATCTCTGGGATTCTCGCGTCTATCAGATTTAGGCAGCGGATTCCAAATTTGGACCTATGTGTTTATGAGAGAAACCCCGATGTTGGCGGTACATGGCTGGAGAACCGGTACCCTGGATGCGCATGTGGTATGCTATCTATTCTACTCGTTTTCTTTTGAAAGGATGTCTGTGACACTGACTGCATGATAGACATCCCCGCACATACATACCAGGCCACTTTTGAGCCCAACAAAGAGTGGTCAAAGTTCTATGCATCATCCCCCGAAATCTTTCAATATTGGAAGCGCGTGGCGGACAAGTTCGGTTGTGGGAAACATATCAAGTTCAAGCAGCAGGTCATGCAAGCAGCATGGAGTGATAACGACAGTCAGTGGAAGCTTCAGGTTAGTATCCCAAGGTGGACGAGAAAGAGGCAGCAAACTGAGATTGCGTATAAAGGTCCAAGACCTCGACAGTGGCTCGGTATATTCCGACCAAGCCGACGTACTGATCTCAGCAACCGGGGCACTGAGTAATTGGAAATGGCCAGAAATCCCTGGCCTGCATGATTTCAAGGGAAAGCTGATGCATAGTGCCCGCTGGGATGAAAGCTATGATTATAGCGTGAGTAGTCCACTTAACCCAGAGAGAATGTCATGTTAACTCATTCGACAGGGAAAGAGAGTTTCTGTGATTGGAAACGGGTCTAGTGGCATCCAGATTGTTCCCGGCATGCTGCCAAAAGTCACGCATATCGACCACTACATAAGGAGTCGAACGTGGATCTCGCCAACCTTTGCCCGTGAGGAAGTCGACAAGCGAGATTCCAGGTTGGGAAATTGTATGTTTCTTTTATGGCATTCCAACTCTTATATTCTGACGGTATATGGCAGTTTCATTTTCCCCGGAAGAGATCGAAACGTTCAAGAGAGACCACCAGGCTTATCAAGACTTCCGTAAAGGTAGTCAATCCCTTTACCACGTCTAGACCTTTTGCTGACCCATGACAGGCATTGAACTGCAACTGCAGTCTGTCCACGGAGCAACCCTTAAGGGTACACCAGAACAGATCGGCGCGAGGGAAGTCTTCCTGGAGAATATGAAACAGCGCCTGGGAAGAAAGCCTGACTTTATTGACGATTTAATTCCATCCTTCCCACCTGTCTGTCGAAGACTCACTCCAGGCCCGGGATATCTGGAAGCTTTGACAGATGATAAAGTGGACGTCATCACGTCCAAAATCACTAGAGTCTATGCGGATGGAATCGTTACTGCTGACGGGAAACACCACCCTACTGATGTTCTCGTCTGCGCCACTGGCTTTGATACAACCTTCACACCTCGGTTTCCTATCATCGGCCACAGCGGAGTCCCCTTGGCGGAACGGTGGAAGCAGACCCCAGAGACCTATATGTCCTTCAGCACCGACGGATTTCCGAACTACTTCATTTGCCTTGGTCCCAATGCAGCCTTAGGCGAGGGCAATCTGCTCCTTCTGGTGGAAAAGGAAATTGATTATTTCACCGAATGCGTGATGAAGATGCAACGGGATAACATCAGGTCAATGAGTGTTCGAAGAGACGCTGTCAAACGCTTTACTCAGTATTGTGACCAATACTTTTCACGCACCGTCTTCAGCGAAAAATGCCGGAGCTGGTATAAGGGTGGAACTGAGGATGGAAGAATCACAGCTCTGTGGCCTGGTAGGTTTCTCTGTGTGGTCTAGTCCAGATTTCAATCCTTGGGAAGGCATGCAATATGCTAATATATGCAGGATCCTCACTTCACGCATTGAATGCCATGGCAAATCCTCGCTGGGAGGACTATGAGTACGAGTATGTCAACGGCAATCCAAGTGGCTGGCTTGGAGACGGCTGGACGGAGAACGAGAAGAACAAGACAATTAATGTGGACTATCTAAATGATGACCAGCTTGATTATCCCAGCAAAGTTGTTGAGGAATAGGATCGACTGAGTGTGCCGCGATTGTCGTTCATGGGCCATTAGAATGCTGGATAGCTCTATTCTGATATCTAAATCGCTGTACATATATGTGCCATTCCGGCGGATGGTGGCCTTTACAATAATGATATAAACGATGCGTTCTAAGACAAGGAACTTAAGTCGAGCTGGAGAAACTTTCAGGTTGTCCTGAAGTCTTCAGAGTCATTGTCATGGGGATAGATTTTTGTTCGTATGGCCTTGTTTGCGGTCCATCTGCTTCCTATTCCATAGGTTTCGAGCTAATACCGGAGTTTGACTGTTTGTTTATTGAAGATATATGTAAGGTGTGATGACAGGTGGTATGGCTGGGAAAAAGACGTGGCTCTGGTGAAGTCACGAATTTGGGAGTTTTCCTTATAACCCACGAGGGTTTTACAAGGTCGTTCTACGCACGTTGGCAGACCCAAAATGTATCTAGCTATGTTTTTCAAGGTATTCCAGAGTCCGTTTTGGCTGTAAGAGCGGATTCCAATTCATAATCAATGCTATTGACAGTCTGTTTGCATAAATCAACTAAATCAGTCAAATAATGAGGGTACATTCAGAATGGTGAGCTAGATTTATCTCACTAAGCCTTGGTTTCGGTGTGTTTCAGGGTAATCAGCGTTCTTCTTCCCATGCATTGGAAATTGCTGGTACTGAATGAGGCAGCATAGTTCGTCCGGTGTCAGCCTCTTCATCATCAACGCCACCTTCTTCATGTTGCAACTCCGGGTGTGTAATTCTCTGGTAATCACCCCTTGAGCTCGAAGCTGCAGTGCTCATCCAACTAGGCCGGCGGTGGCTAATTTGAATCAAACCAATCTTACAATAATCAGTACCACTTGAATAATCAACTACTCAGACAAAAAGCCCATGAAACTCACCTTCACAGCCCAACTCAGAGCAGCCGCAGCAAACACCATCCAAGAGGCAGTCTGTTGCTGTTCGCTCCACGGCATGAAGCAACTCTGGCGATAACCCAACTGTACTTCACATGCATTATCACCGTGATTTCGGTCTTTGAACGGCCATGCCCTATCACGAATACTGCGTAGTCCACAGCATTGAAAGCCATCCTGGATGGCCCGGATTGACTGTGTGTCTTTTGCTTGGAAATATGACTGCCATTGCTGTTCTAGGTGGCAAGAGAGAATGTTGTCTGGGAAGAGGTAGGTCAATGCCACAGTGGCGATGGCCGTTAAAAGGACAGAGTGAAGCTGATCGGCGATCGAGACGATTCGAGAGCGAAGGGTGTTAGGGACATTCGCCGTGCGTCTGCTGAGTACCTTGTTGGTGACTATCGTGATGGTGGTTAGAGGTGACAGGAGCGTAACCACCGCTGGAAGCCAGGTAGGCAAAGGAAGGAGGAAGGACGATGTGCGAGCCCAGGCCAATCTAAACAGTGGTATATATCAGTACCGGTGTATCTAGTCTTCTCCAGAGTAGGGCTCCGTGTCTCTTACGCTCCAAGGACCAAGGTCACAACTGAACACTGTAATAGCAGGGCGTCAGCAGCTGAAATACAAGCAGACGGCATTTGATAGTATCGACATACCAGGCCAATAATGAATAGAAATACAGGCACAGCTTCGATTTTCACGGCCATAATATCAGTATTAGGTATGTTGTCTACGAAATAGGACGTAGGATAAATCAATGACGGTCTTGAGATATGAGCAGACCCAAGGGTATGATGTATCTTTTATAAGGCGGGGAATGCATGAAAGAGGCATCAAACAACATTCCACCACAACTGCAGGACAGCTCAATCTTTGCGCTCATTTTGCTGATTGATTGACCAAATCACATTTTTCCCTAGTCGAAGAGTGTAGTAAAATTAGATAACTAAATTCTAGCTTTTGAACTACGACTGTTCGATCCCTGATACGGAGCTTATATACCTCTAGGGTGTTGTTGTGCATAATTCGTACTTATTACTAATGTATTTCATAACTTTATGCGACAGGCTGAACCGCATTGGGACTCGTTGACCCCGGATCAAAAAATGCTCCGTTCAATGCGGAGATGACTGCCAGATATGGGACTGGATTACCGGATCGGGTAGAGCTTCCAGAGCTACCTCGCACTAGCGCCGCATACCATACGTTATGCAAGATTATATAATCTCGCCCCCTCAAAGTCAGTGGCAGATAGAAGAAACGCATCGCCGGATACCAAAGGAAGGGGACGACAGCACGGGACACCAGTTTCCTGGTGTCTTCAAACAGTCGGGATCTTGGATAAATTACACCGGTGTGATCTTCTCTGCACAGGAATCATTGATCTCACTGGTTGCATTCCTACCCCGGACTTCTCTCTATAAGCTTCTCCCCGATGGATGCCAGTCCGCCATGACGTCGCCTTCAGAAAAGCACTATCGCTGCACCGTTTGCCAGCGTGGTTTCACGCGCATTGATCATCTGAAGAGGCACCAGCTTCGTCGTAAGTGATCCCAGATGCATCCTGCGGTTTTCCTTGGCTTGATTCCCCTGTTCGCAGCTTGGACGCTGAACTCATCCGATGTACCACACCAGATTCCGGGCTGAAGCCATACTCGTGCGTTTTCTGCAATGAGTCTTTTGCTCGTTGGTATGTACATCAAGCCAATTGTGCCAGTATCGCCTTATGGAGCGACTTTTGTTTGACCGTTCTGTGCTTCAGTGACAATCTCCGGGACCATTATGCGGTCTGCGCCAAGCGTGGAGATCGAAAGATCCCAGAAACCGGCCAGAGAGGCCGAAGACGGCATGCATGCCAATATGTAAATTGGATGCCCCTGGAATCGTTGATCTTGGGTCATGGTTGGACTGATTTTCTCTGCAGTGTACTTCAATGAAACTCCGTTGTGATGGGATGAGCCCCTGCAACTCATGTCTGAAAAGAAATATAGAGTGCAACAACGAGCGAAAGCCATTATCACAGGGCCATGAATTCGGCCCACAGGTGTTTACACCATCGGAAAATCAATCCACACGCGCTGATTCCGAACCAGTGCATCGTGATTCTGATGAACCATCGTCCGATCGAGGGTCAATTAAATTCCTCCTCAATGGGGGTACTGACAGCTTTACGGAGCATTTCCATCTGCCCCCGAACACTGACAGAGCCCGTGGTTTAGAGTATCATACCCAGAAAGGTTTCGAAGAGGCTGAGAGCTCAATCCTTGGATACCCCGTAAAAGAGAGTCAACCAGAATATGCACCGACGTCCGTTGAATCGGATCCTGCTGCCTTATCCTTTTTGCAGGATAATTTTACCAGTTTCTTTCACGGTCCTTTCGGTGACTCGAATAAGGCGTTGGAAGACCCATACAGCACCGAAATGGCCTACCAGGCAGTCATGCCTCCAGAGCAGGATCCGGATCTGACGTTCCCTGGAAATCAGCCACTCCATGGTCCTGAGAAACCGTTTGCCATGGCAATGATCCAGGCAATACTGGCCAGAGCATGGACAGTGCCACTAGACCCCAAGTCCCAGGAAGAAATCTCTACTAGCCTTCAATTCCTACTTACGACAGCACGCAT
Source organism: Aspergillaceae sp. MA 6039 (assembly GCA_003004485.1). Lineage (NCBI taxonomy): Eukaryota > Fungi > Ascomycota > Eurotiomycetes > Eurotiales > Aspergillaceae > Aspergillaceae sp. MA 6039. The sequence goes on along the minus strand of PQMF01000048.1, from coordinate 81,876 downwards.
TCGAAAATTTGTAACCTTATATTCCAAATTCTGGCAACCACACTGCCCCATTATCCATATGCCATCATTTGACCCTGAAACTGTCTCGTTACCGTTGCTCACGTCTGTGGTCTTTATGGGCTCTATGTATTCCGACGACTGGAGAGAATCTGGAGTCGCTAAGAAGGTCCTCGACTTTGCAGAGTTGTTTGTGTTCTCGAGCGATATTTTTGCACCTGAAGGTGAAATTGGGGCCAGCTTCAGTGCTGACCGTGGCGTTGACGAACCAAGTGACTTGGTTCAATTACAAAACCTCCAAGCAGGATATATCATAATGACCACACAGTATTGGGCGGGTAGTCATGTCTCACGCAACCGTGCAATGGAGAGCCGTTTTGGCGATATTGTCAAGGTATGTGTCTCACTACTACCGTAACGATATGCAGACGTTTACAAGTGCATTGAACAGGTTGCACGTAGGATGGGTTTACCCAAATGTCGTCATTTGGCACAGGAGCTGGAACATGAACCGTCATGGATTGAAAATGAAGCACGTATCCGGTATGTCTAGCAACAATTGACAGTAACAACAGCTATTCATTGTAAGAAAGTACTGACGACTGAACAGTACCATGAGTATAATCTCCCTGATGGACTCTGCGTTTTCATTCTTTCAGAATTACCCATGTCGTCTGGCACATATCGAAATTGATTGTGATCTCCCTTGTGAAGAATCAGTATTCAATTCCATCCACCCATTTGCAAAACCAGGCTTCCGCTTCTCTCGGGAAGTTACAGTTTCAGAGGCCTTTCAGAGCTTATTCGACGAGCGTCCCGAGGATTCCCCTCATCCTCCATATGACCCATCCTCAAAGCACGGGGGCAATCCCATGGGGTTAACAGTATATGACATGTTTCTTTTGATCCACCGTATGCACCTATTCCCTTCCCAAGCCTGACTATTATTAACCCGCTCCTAGTTTTGTACGCCTTCATCAACACACACATGACCCTCCTAGTCCCAGTCCTTCGCAGATCGCGAATGAAGAACCCAACGCAGGTCTCCGGCTCAAGTGAGAACAACTTACCTATAACCCCTGATGACTCTATCCTATCAGCAAGCCGCATAGCCCTATCTCGATGGCGAGACCATTGGCTAGCACTGCATAGCCAAGTACCCGGCGACCAATGGGCATCCATGGGCTTCTACAAGAACGGATATAAGTTCTGGCTTGTCTCACAGCTCCTTATCACCAAGAAGGAGAGCCTGGATGTAGTGATGCAGACGGAGGTGAAATGTGAGGATAAGTTGGAGAAACTCAAAGTGCTCCTTATGGATGATTGAGGTTATATACACCTATTGAAACTAGCTACATTTATATATTTTATACCTAAAACGGCCGTAAGCTTTTGGACAGTAGGAAATTTGTCGAAGGGAAACGGTGCAGAGAAATTGGTATAAATGGCGCTTGGGCGATAGATTCTTCTTTCTTCGGAAAGCCGAAAGCCAGCACAACAATATCGGTCTTTTGCTCGCTGGTCCAGGTAAGACCTATTGACTAGTTGGCCCCCTAGACGTGGCGAGTTTTCGAAACTCATGCGGGCCATTCTCTGTTTCCGCATCTGGGATATAGAAAAATGGATTGTCTGCATTGCATCCGGTGTCCAATACGGCGTTGCGCACTGCTCCAGTTTCACTAATCACTGTGCAAAGCCATCTGCTGATTTACTGGTTGCAGGCAAGCCAATTTCTGGCTCCCGTTGTCCCTTCATTGGGGTTTACTTTTATCATTGGCTCGTTGGTCAGGCACCTGTCTTCTTCATTGGTATATATGCCAGACATGTACAATTTTGCGTAACATGGCATACTATATTTCCTGGCTGGCCCTACATTTCTAAGACATACTATTGACCCAAGATAAGAGGATATACCCGCAAAATAATTATGGAAAAGGGCGATTATACCACATTTGCTCGAAGGCTCGGACATCATGGTGAGATTTGGGGCTATTATTCATGCAAAATTGCTGCACCTACAGGAGCTACAACCAATGCAAATGTTTGGTTTTCCTGTTTATGATTTGGTCATTGGAATAAGTGAGCCTAAAAGCAAGTAGTAATGTGGTGACCATGAGCAATGAATGTTGTCACATAGCCAGCCCATATAGACATGAAGCACCTTTTGACATATACCAAGGTTGATAGAATGCTATGAATGGTTGCTCTATAGCTTGATTCTGATCCAGCACAGTATCAGTTTGACAGTCATCAGGAGCATTGAAAGACTCTTGCTAATGCTAAGGTCCTAAGTCACTGAAACGGCATGAGGTATAGCAGGAATATATAAAACGTAAAAACCATTACACCCTTTCCAGACACATTGCACCCAGAAAGTGAAAATACCAAGAAACAAGATGAATTCAGAATATTAAGAATCTAAATACTCAACTTAAGAAGACTTCTTAGCAGCACCCTCCGCCTCAGACACCACCGACTTGGCCGAATCGGCAACGTCATGCTCCAACGACTTGGCAGCCTCCACGCTCGACCCTTGCAAGCTACGGCGGTACATGAAGATACGGGAGACCTGAGCAACACCGACGCATCCCAGAAAGAAGTTGACGGCGGCGAGACTAGCAAGTGATATTAGCCGGTCTTGTCTTGTACGTAAGACGGAGTTCAGGATAACAAACTCACAGCACATTGCGGGGTTTGATGATCAAGCACCAACGGGTCCAGATGACACCAGTGGCCATCAGGGCACCATTCTGCGTTAGGGAGAGTTTTTCGGCGGGACGACTAAGGTCAGAAATACCAGCAATGACGAGACCCCACTACCGACGAGACATAATCAGTAAGTTTGTTTGCTTTTGGCCAAGTCCACCTGCCACAGTGTAGGATTGATTATCATCTGTCCGACCCATCCCATGCGAGTCGCAATCCCACACCCGGGAGTATTAAGTCGGTAACGTACCTTCATAACAGGCGCCCTACCAACAAACAGAACAATTAGCCATTAATGCACCCAAGATACATCCAATGATACACAGCACAACAAGTCTCACCAGAAATGCACCGTCTTCACGCCCACAGGGCTGTTCCATAGACGCTGGAAAGTACTCTGCTGTTGTGACTCGGCGGCCGCTGCGCCCGCCTCCGAGCTCTGGAAACGGAATCCCTGGGCACCAGGCCGACGGAAGGCACCGGTCGCATTACGGAACGCAGCGCGAGTGTTCTGGAAAAAACGGAAACCGATGCGAGATGTTGACATTGTGGTGGATTGGCCGAGTGCACTGATGCTGTGCTGGGGAAGTAAGTAGTAAGAATAGGCCTTGACGGAGCGGAGAGGACTGATGGGTTTTCCGTGCGGGGGAAAGTAAACAGGTGGAAAACCGTGCCTTATGTAGGTTGAGAAAAAGTAAAATGGAGAATAAGAATAGCAGCAGAGTATATCCTCCTCCTCGTTGTTATGATATCGCGATAGTATCCAAAGCTGTCAACCAAAGTCAATCTCTGCTGGTCGTCTGCTTTCGTTCCCCCGACCTCGCATTTCCCAAGTCGGGGTTGCGCTGCGGCTCTTTTTCCGGCTGAGGTAAGCAGTGACAATCAGGCGGGATCGGATTGGCCTGTCGCTTTAACTTCATCATCACCGAAGCACACCCTTCCACCCTTTGCGCCTGGATATTTCGGAGTCTTTGCCGGCTTGTTTTAAAAGACACAAGGCAAAGGAAAAGCCCAATTGCAAGATGGCAAGCAAGTACGCCTTCGGAAAGGGTCTCAAGGAGCTGCGGTTCCTCTTCTGCCAAACATCGGAGCCCAGCGCCGCAACACGGTGAGTTCCACATTCAAGTCTGGAGAAAAAGACAAGAGAAAGAGACTGATTCATTATGACTCTGATAGTTCGTTCTTGAACCGCGCATATCCCACCATGAAGAAGCACAACCCTCACATTCCCATTATGATACGCGAGGCAGAGGGTACTTTGCCGCGGGTTTACGCCAGATACGGTAGGACTTGGATTCGACTAGATGTTGGATGAGGATAAATGGCTAACGAGCTTTCTATGTGGCAGACCTTGGACGGGAGAAGCAGGAGGTGCTGTTGGGTGAGTTGGGCCCCTGTTCTCTCAGCGCTACTTCGTTGCTAATGGATGTGTTTGGATATAGGTCTTTCAGATCAACAGATCGAAGAGAAACTCTCCGGTCTGGTCAAGGAGTCCTCATAGTGATATCCTAAGGTCTATATTTATGCATTGCACGTTATGGTCATTTCGTCTTCCACCGCTGTACCTATAGATGAATTGAAGAAAATATTCTATTGCAAACTGTTGCTATATGCTCGATATATGCGATACGACACTTTTCATCTACAGAGAACTGCTGCTATTGCTCAAGTCACCGAACCTGTACTGTGCCCAGCTCATACTCCCCTCTTTCAAGGTCCACAGTCTCTTCGCGAGATCCTCCCCCGCGGCCCCAGCACCAATATGGATTGGAAGCAGATGGTCAAAATACGGGTGTGCCTGGCGAGCATCTGCCCGTTTCAGCAAGTCCGCCATGGCCTTTTCACGCTCCGCCGGTGCAGTTGTTACCGCATCTTTCAGGGCCTCGTCGAAGCTGGCCGTGTATGGAAGCGGTTTCGGATCTCCGAATGAGAACATCATATCACGCAGGTTGTGGACAGCCATTCCCGACACAATGATCAAGATGTTGTCATCTCGAAGGTGGGAAACTGCTTGGCCAAGACGGTAGTGCTGGACGGGGTCTTCGGTTTTGAACAGGGATACCTGGACAATCGGGATATTTAGGGGGTTTGAATCGGGTTCGAATGCTGCCACACGCATGAGTATGCATTTTCGAAAATCGATATCGGTCTTGAAAATCAGCGCTTACCGCACTTGAAACTAGCCCAGACACCATGGTCCAATCCCCTCTTCACACCCTCGGCCTTGATCCCAGCAGCACCCAAAGCACCTAGTACCTTTTGAGCCACTTCCGCGCTTCCCACGTTCGGATATTTCTCTTTATAATAATGATCAGGAAAGCCATAGAAACTGGGTGGAAGGTCAGCCTCTCATTCCAAAAAGGATGCGAAATGCAAAAGGTAGATAAAACCTACTCATAGATCAAATCCGTAATCTCGGCCGTGTTCACCTGAATTGTATCCCGGGCTGCCTGCCAGTGAGCCGAGAAAACTACCACAGCTCGCGGCTTGACCTTTGTCGTGATCTCCTTTCCGATCTCCCCAAGTTTGCGGTATGCTGGGTGGTCAACTTGGTACATAACATTGGGCTGGTAGTCAATTAGCAAGAGCCTGTCTTGAATAAATCCAAGGCAGAGGGAAAGGTAAAAGGTGATACGTACGCCTCCATGGCTCAAGAAATAGACCGGCGTCCGCATGCTGGCCCTAACTTCGTCTCTGGCAGCAAATGAACCAGATAACGAAGAGGATGCCGGTGAAGTCTGATGGTGGCGTAGTGAAGGGATGCGAGAAGATGCCCCGGTAAGCCCTCCCCCGAAAAGCCGTCGTATTCCGAACAAACCGGCAGTTGACGTGTCTCCGATGAATATAGCAATGGTGATGGCCGCGAGGAGGGCCAAGACAGAAGCAATTAACACCGTAAGTCTAGATCTAGGTGTGTTGGTTTGGTTGTCAATATTGTCGGAGGATGCAGAAAGAGACATAGAGGACTCTATATTTTATATCCTATACAGGACTTGAGAAGAAGAAAAGCAAGGAAAAGAAGGGGAAAGCTGAGGAATAATGGACGAGCAATTGTAATAGTCAGCCTTTGGTCAGCGGAGAGCGGAATTCGGCCGCGTCTGTACAGATTGCTTCCTCAGCAAAATCACCACATAATCAAATCACTAAGCCTTGGCCCAGCCCAGATATGGTGCAATATTCGCTGTACATTCGCTTGAATTGCCACCTGATATACTCCATAGCTTGCCGAACACCATATACGCGACCAATTCAACAACTATCTCTCGTTTCTGTCATGATTGAGGGATCGAAACCAATCTTTCCTGATTCATTAACTGTCTCGAGAGCCCGATGCAAGGATTATAGCGTACCCCATTGGTGACATAGACACTGGGCCTCATAAATAAAGGAAAGAAGTAGCTCGATCACAGCCATTAGAAGTGTCTTGACACCAGTGACTGGAAGAGGCCTCGTATCTGAAACGACTCGAAAGTCTCTATGGGCAAATCCTCGCCACTACTTATTCTCCATCTTCACCAAATGGATATATTTCCCTCCATTGATATTCGGAAGGAGAATGCTAATTCAGTTCTATGGGAAAGCTAGCCTTGGTGACAGTAGAGAGGAAGAGAAAAAGGAGATGATGAAGAAGAAGATGATGATGGGATAAAAAGAAGCAGCGGCTTCATATATGCGGTCATGCGATGCAGCGTCGAATCTGGCAGTCGCAAAGAATGGACTACTTATCTGATGCTAGTTCTCAAATAGAAAGCAGTGATCCTAACCGTAAAACAATGTCCTGGGAGGCATGAATATATTGTAACATTTGTAACTTAGCACAATCATCAGTCAAAATGTTCATTATCTCATTCATGAGTTCTATGATATCAACAGTCTGTGTATGCTACCAAGACAACGCTCTATCTACAAATTCTCAATGACCGTTTCTTAGAGCCACTTTTACTCTCCGGGCTAAATCTCGCAAATAAGACCGCAACCAACAGGAGGCCTGCACCCAGGATAACACTATACACAATCGGGGTTCTCAACCAATTTACTGTGCGGTTATTATTGGAACTATCGAGTCACAGGCCCGCAGGCGTTTGGCCATCACCTTCAGCCGGAAGGACCTTTGCGAGGAACCGCTCTAGATCCTCAATCTCGGCAGGGTCGGCGGAATGAGGAAGATCGCTATAACCCGATTAGTCTCTAAGAGAGGAGATTATGAAAGCAGAGGACCCACGGGTAAGACCGGAAGTCAACGTTCTCCACCCCCAATTCCTTCATCACCTTAGCCGACATCTCCCCAAAGCTATGCGGCACAACCTCATCATCCAGCCCGTGCCCCAAGAAGAACGGGGTCTTCTTATTCGGCCAGTCCTCGGGGAGGTAATTCTTGATCCGGTCACTGAGGAGCAGGTAACAGGAGAGACCGAAGACACCGCCAAGCTTCTCCTTGTTCGTAATACCAGAGAAGACGGACATGGCGCCGCCCTGCGAGAACCCACCGAGAACAATTCGCGAGGGTTTGACGCCCTTGTCGACTTGCTCTTTGATCAGAGTGTTGAAGTAGTCTTGAGAGCGCAGAATGCCGGGTTCGTCTTGGTTGCGGATGGAGTCTTCGAAGTCGAGCTGTCGAATTCAATTGATTAGACACGCTACATTAAAGAACGGGGAAGAGGCTTGCTTACATCGCGACCAAGCTTGGTAAGATCATACCACCCGGGCATGGACATGCCAAAGTTCTATTACTCCCGATTATCTATCTTAGCTGTGTGCCCTTAACCTGCAACCGGCACAACTTACCACTGTGATAGGAATCATAGGAGCGTTTGGGAAAACAAAAGCGACTTCGTCAAACATCTCACGACGGCGCCAGGTCTGGGCGAGGGACATCCTATTTTAAGGAGAAGATGAGCGCCTTTCTCATGGCTTAAACACGAGTAACAAACGTACCATCCAGCACCACTGTATGCAGAAGGAAGAAATCAATTAGTGACAATTCTTCTTCGCATCAATCCGACAACATTGAAACTAACCTGTCACCCAATCCATGCGCCATAATCACCGTCGCGGTGTGCTTTTTCAGCGCCGGGACGATATAGGGAGCACGGGGCGGCATTTTGCTTCGGTCGAATTACGAACCCAACTGAAGAGGGAATGAGATGAGCAGAGAGCAATTGTCCGATGAGGACCAACAAGAAATGAGATAGAAAGGGGAACGAGGTGAATGTAGAATTGAAGGTCCCCCCGCGATTCTGCCACCGAGGTTATCGGCGGCTTCACCGCCTTCCGAGACATCGTTTTGAAGTCAACTTCATCCTTCCTTCCAGGGCATGTAGCAGGTCACTGCTGAATGTCCTGGCTTCTTGGCTCGATGATTTATCGCCCCGCTCAGCAGATATTTACTCCAGTAATCAATTGTATTAAGACAGTTAAGATATAATGGGGCCCTGTCTACGAGAATCAAGGGCAACTTTCAGTGCTATGTGCTATGCAGATGATATTAATATCTATTACTGACTATGCTTGACAACAAGGTTGGTTGTTGTATACAAAGTACAGACACAACTAGCCAAGCCATCAGCGCACAAGATCATGCAATTCCTTTTTAGTCGACTCAATGGCAGACGAAACTAACTCATCCTCCACAACCCCTTTCTGCCATGAGAACGCCAAAACCATGCACCCATCACCACCCGTTATAACAGAAACCTCAATAGCACTCCCGGACACACTAGCGCATTGAGAGAAGAGCATACGCCCGATCTGCGGCTTCGACGAATCCGACGCCAAACCAGCAGATGCGGCGGAGAAGATACCCACATTCGACATCTCAAAGGTAGATCCTCGCTGCTGGCCTACCTTGGATATAAACAGTTCTTGCTGGTAGTTGTTGATGTACTTGAGTAGGTTGATGGATGCATTCTTGCCCTGGAGACTTAGGACATTTTCGATTGTCTTTCGAGAGCGTGTGGCTTCGTCCCAGGGGAAGGAATCTCCTGCTAGGCTGGTGCGCATGTATAATTCACTGTAATCTTGTATCCAGACACCAATTGAATCATCGGTGATGATATCAGGAAGCCATCGTCGAGGGGAGAGAGGACCACTGCACTTAACCTGCGAGACAGCTTCCGGGACTTGAGCAAAGAGAGCGCGGGCGAAGAGCACCTGAAGAGCAGCGGTCATTGTGGTGCTATGTTGACGACAAATTACTTTTAAAGCGGTTGTGACAGATTTTGAGATAACGATATGCCGCATGTGAGTCTCCAATGGGATGCGTATCTCCGAGCCCGTCCATAACCCTGGATCCTTCCAGGACCAAATCTTCTCTTTGAACAAGGTGGTAGCAAGGTAGGGAATAGACACAGTCATGGGGTGAATAGCTTCCAGGTTGGGTAGAAGTGGCATCGTAGGTGAGGTGACCACTCTCTTCGTCTCCACTGACGATTCCGCAATAGTGTGCAATGCGTCCAAAAAGGTCTTGTGGAAGGCCTTGCCCGAAGTTCCATCCGCAAGGGCATGGTGGAATACAAAAGCCGCAGTGAAACGGCGCTCGTTTTCTGTATCAAGCAAGACACAAACTCTCCAGTGTGGAAGCGGCGCGCTGAAAGGCGTGTTATGCTGGACATTCAGCAACGCTTCTAGTTCGATATCTTTTTTATCCTCGTCTGGGAATTCACTGTTTCGTTTCTGGAAAGACACTGTATGGTCCAGGTCGACCTCCGGAAGGCGTGCGAAGTACGGCTCATTGGTGTCCTCGCCGACGGGAATAGCGGAGAGAATCGGATGCTGCTGGATAGCCGATGCACAGGCCTTGTAGATGTAGTCCTTTGTCGAAAAATCAAAGGTGTCTGGCAGAGTATAGGTTGCAGCGACTGCGGCGTTGAGATAGAACTTGATAGGGTGACGCGCAGTGGAGTATTTCTCCAGTCGACCTTTACAAATATAAGTGAGCACTGTCGGAAGCAAGATTTATCACTCACTCACCAACAGGGCGCAGCTTTTCTAGCTTATTGATATCCATTTTATTTGCTGTAGTCACTGTCTCACTGATAGCAGCAGGTCTCAGGTGGAGGTGAAGTGATCTTTATCTGTTTGACACGTGACTCATAGGCACCAATATACAAACTGATACTACAGGTCAATGAAATGCATAGATCTCTATTTGCTCTAGAATGTACAATGGTATTAATATAATCATAAAATCATTATTCATAGTCTTTTATTTAATGTTCATCCAACCAATTCCACAGGTATCGAACACAAAAAGCAGAGGTGCGAGCTGTGATAGCAAAGGCATTGAGCTTGAAGTGAGCGGCCAAGAGGGGGGCGACAGACATGAGGAAGAGGAGGAAGAGTTTTATTATGGCAGAAGGAGTGCAGATGAGTCATGAGCGAGGAATTGAGAGAGCTGAGGTGCAGAGGGTGCGACAAAAAGCGAGGTAAGGTTGGAGAAAAAGAAATGACTGACCCTACATACAAGTAACACATATCATTACTCCTGCGCGCATAAGCACAAGCTGTCCAAGCTTCCAACACAGTGCATGACACAACAATATGGTCCAGAGCCCTAGCACTTGGACCTGCTCGATCTAGTATCACATATACAGAGTAATTACAGTGCCATGCAAAAAGTTTGCATCAACCAATTTATTGCCAGCTCTGACCGCCCAACTATTCTGCTGGTCTAATACTTCAAATACCACCCATCTGCCTCTTTAACAGCCTGAACACAGTTAGGCAAGGTCTCTGATAGCCTGACTAGGATCCTATCCTCTAAACTCTGCCATGGAGGCTCCTTATTCCAGAGATTCAGAGCACCTTGAGGTAGGTGAGCACTATGAGGGTAGGCGGTGGGAGGATGGAAAATTGAGGGCGGTGAAGGGGTTGATGCAAACTTTTTGCATCCCACTGACCAGCGAAAACTAAAATAGATTAGAAAATGTGCTCATTTCTGCGCAGACCCACAGAGCCCACTGGGGCTCTGTGGGCCAATTACGGGGCGGTTAGGCGCTTTCCAGATCCGACGGAACCGCCATTAGGTTTCCCGATCTGGTTTAGACGATCAGGGAGCTCCTGGACATCACGTGGAATGCAAGCACCAATGGGTGTCACGTCTGACGATGCGACACGCTCGAGACTCAGTTCAGACAATGGCTGTTTCTACTGGTTGGAGAAGGGTGGCAGGAGAAAGTAAGGATTGACGTGGTTATGAACATCGTGATCATAAAAAGCGAATCATAAGCAACATTAGATATTAGGACGACTCGAAGAGATCCCTGCCGTGTATCACGTAGCTTCCACTCAAACACCAGAAACGCCCGCCCAATAAGACCGCCCAGCAAAGGGTATGGACTCTGTATGTATGCATCCGAATTAATGGTCGTGTTCATTCCATTGGATATATCGCCCGACCGCCAATTCTCCCAAGAATGCGCCTCCCAGCACGGAGCAGAAATATCCCACGTTCATCGTCATCACAGCCAACATCCTATGTGCGACGCAGGTTAGCAAAGCCGATCCTTGCATACATTTGGCAGGAGAGACAGAACATACAGCAAATACGACACGCCGACAAAACACAAAAAGATCAATGCCCGGGGAATGTCAACGCTTAGCCTCCATGGAATCGGTCCGCTGGACACTCGTCGCACCACTCTCACGTTTTCCTCCGCCCCCTGCGGATTCACCAAGGAGGCGGTCTTCGCGTCGAGATCCGGATCGATCCGTCCGGCTTCAGGGGCTTTGCCTGCAACAGCGATGTAACGGCGATCAAGGTGCTGGGCCATCCAGCGCTGTTCCATGATGGCTTTGAATGCGACGAGACATCGCCCAATAATTGCCAGGGCGATGAGGAAGATGCAGGTGCCGGCGTATGTGCCCCGTGAAGAAGGTGTCCATGTGTTGGAGAAGAGAGGCGTGTCATGGTTGTTATTGAAGACCATGGCCATAGACATGGACGAGGAGGACGAGGAGTCACCCATACCCGACATGCCGGACATGTTGCTGCCCATACCCATATCCATGTTTGTAAAGGGTGCGTAGGCAGGTCAGTCGAGAACGGGAGAATGAGTCCGGTCGTGAAGAATCCTATCCGGTGGAAGTGTGTCAGGTGAAGAGGGAAGAAGAGGAAGAGGAAGACGAAGGGGAAGAGAAGAGACAGAATGACGAATTGGTGTCTGAGATGACATGAAGGCGGCGGGCTTAGGGCCCATTTCATACTCCGTATGCCTGAACCCGGAAATCGCTGGCAGGAACACTAGAGCACATTTCTGCATGCCGGGCGGAGCGGGTGAGCAGATTTTCGTTTCTGCGCGCCAATAAGACGCTGGTCCTGGACTGGGCCTGCGGGCCGAGGTGGGTCTGCCAAGCAAATCTGTGGATGTTTTACTTTGGAGTTTCAAGTCAATTTGGGGGCTCTCTGCGCGTGATGGCGGCCGTATCATCCATCCACTTTGGAATGACAGCGGACTTGTTCGGCGCTTAGTCACACAGCATCATCCTTTTCTCCTGGGTTTCTTGTCTTCTTTTTGACATCCCACGACGGCCGACTTGGATCTCATCCACAGCACAACGAGAGCAGGGCATCTGACAGGATGGGGTTCTCTCCAACTACACCTGCATCATGTCTATGCGTGGCATGTCCGGTATGGGCCAGATGTCCATGGACAATGGCGTACCTGGTCTCTTCTATTTGCAGGGGATGTACTGGGCAATGGTAGGGACGCCATTGGAGCCGGGGCGCTTGTCAATGTCAATTTCTTCTACTACGTTTTGGCCCATCAAAGGCAGGGCTATCATCGGTTTTCGCGGAGGAATTATCATGCTAATAGGGCTATAGACTGCGAACTCGACCTACACCCCGCCAAACCTAGATCGCTCTTTTCGTGTTCTGTGCCACCGTTACAGCTCTGCTGCACGAGACAAGCTATGCCACGCTACCTCCGTTTCCATCGGCCGACGAACCGTGCACTTTGCCCCTCTGGGGTCCTGTGGCCATTCTCCTGGCCAATCTGAATCGTGGTTTTGGAGGTGTTTCTACATGTTGGATATGATGAACCAGTGGAAGTGGGAGAACGTGGGTTACCGCACGAGCTTCGTCACGATTTCTCAGCTGCCGTTGAGTTTCCTGCTGGCGAGACGACGGAATATCTTCGAATATCTGACAGGCATGGGTTATGAGCGTCTCAATTGGCTCCATCGCTGGGCAGTGCTGGCCCACGGCTACCATCCATATAGGCTTTTGGTTCCGTGACTGAGATCGATACGACGAAATAACCTACTAGTTGTACAACGATCCTTTGACGAATGGATTCGCCGCGTGGTGCATCCTCATATTCATTGTGGTCTCATCTGCTGCGCCTGTTCGAAAAATCACTTATGAGTCCTTTGTCCTGCAGCACTTGATGACCTTTGTCGGGTTCACTGTAGCTGTCTGGTTCCATGCCCCGGAAGAAGTGAAGTCCTGGGTGTGGGTACCAATTGAGTTGCTCGTTTTCGACCGTGTGGCGCGCCGCGCATGGGCGACATATGCCAGTCTGTCTATTTTTCCACCGTCGACCCAGCAAACATCTACTCTGGGCGAATCGTGCCTCGTTCACGCCATTGCCCGGCAATTTTACTCGCATCACGGTCGAGAATCCTGGCGTCGATGGGAGCCAGAACAGCACATGTTCATCGCCTGTCAGTCAATTGTGCCGCTACAAAGTCATCCTTTCACCATTTCGTCTCTCCCTAGTGATGGCAAGATGGAATTTCTGGCCCGCGCGGAGAAGGGCAGCACCAGACGCTTCTTCCGTTACGCATCCAAGCATGATAATGTGCTGGGAACTGGCAAAACATCGCCCGCCAACCAGGAGTGTACCGTCACCCGCAAAGTGCTGGAAAAGGCTGAGGGGGAGAGCGCGGTTGCTGTCTGTGGACCGGAGGGACTGTCAGATGACGTCCGACGGAGCCTGGTGGCTCTCAGCGACGAACGAGCTGTGCATAGGGGATTTATTCGCATGTGGAACGTTTTGGATGGTAGTGGTTATTCGGTAGATACCCTTTCTGTAAATATTCAATTACCAAAATAAGTAATTCATGAAGCTTAATACCTCTTGTATTTGTAATGCTTATTGCTCCATAGGTTGACAATAGTGCATGCATACTCCGTACAACCGTTGATACATCCGGGTCCTCTCAGTACGGCGTACCTATATTACCCGATCCGATGATGTAATTCCCGACCAACCACTAGTTAGTATCTCAACTTCAACCTCAACCTCACCTCACTTTTTGCTTACTCCCACGTTCCATACCACCACACACGGCATAACAGAACAGGGTAGCATTCAGTTCTTCGAGAACAGCAGTCAAGATGTTCAACTTTGTTCGTCTTCCCAGTCAATCCCACCGATCAAGCAGTTCTCAGACCACCTCCTGACTCACCAGACTCAATCTCCCCCATTCCCCATGCCCAATTCCCTACTGCACAAAAAGATAACAAAACAAAAGTAAAGAAAGAAGAACTAACAATATGAGCAGCCCAGACCCCTCAACCCCGTAACCCTCTTCCACAACCCAACCCTAACCTCCTCCACGCATGCCCTCACCATCCTTAAACAAGCCGCAACCATCGCCTCCGAAACCGCCACCGAAGACCAAGCCTCGGACTACTCCAACCACGCTAAGAACCAGCGTGCCGAATTCGAGCTCGAGGTCGCCGACTCCACCCCCCCGACTACCGACCAGCTGCGCAGTATCTTGGATTATGTGGCTCCTGGAGCGGCGGGGAAGAAGGGGATTGATAGGAAGACATATGTGCCGGGAGAGATTGTTAAGGGGGCTAGGGATGCGGAGGATGCATTGAAGAGGTTTAAAGAGGATCATGCGCGGTTTGTTAGGCCGGTTGTATGTTCTCTCTCTCTCTTTTCCAATGCCGTCTGTCGTGGTTGCTAACTTGTCTATAGACTGTTGACTGGATCGGGGGCCGCGCTGTCGTCGGTGACAGCGAGTCCGAAATCCTCGGTCTGCTGCGTCAGGTCGGCGAGTCGGATGTCGACTAATTTATTACCTTATCCGTATAGTACTACCATGTTTCATATAGAACTTGGATACCAATCTACTGGATCTATCGTATACCAGTCTATGTATCATACAGTATCAACGCACTGAGCTCTGAACTTCACGCCATGACCTGACACTTAACAAATAGAACATGCATAAAATTATTGTAGTCGCTCAAGAAAGAAGGAAGAAAGAACATCGATATAAAAGTAACCATGAAACCGAGATCCCGCTCGTTGCCCAGAAGAAAAGACCATCCTTGTTCTAAAACATCGTCCCGAATGTGCTGCCATCGTTATTCTGATGAGTCGGGATTGGCTTCCGTGGCGAATTACGCCCCGAACTCTCAACGGCCGGTTTCCGGTGACTGTATATCAGTTAGCCATGTGTCCAAAAACCTTCCAAGGGAAATGCCAGAACGTACCGGAACGTAAACCCGACAAACAATCCCTTGCTCATCTTATCATCGCGTTCCGCCATATCCTCCAATGCTCGTTGCTTGTCATGAACCTCTTTGTACTTGGCCATATCAGCGTCGTTGGTGAAGTCGTCAAAGTACCCTGCATCCGTTTCCGAATCCAGCTCGGGCACAAACGGGGCGCGCTGCTCGCGCAGACGAGCAAAGTCAACCTCGCTGAAGTAATCATGCGCATGGATCTCGTGAATATTTTTGAACCGGTGGTCCTTGGACGCCACCAGCTTGGTAACCAAATCCCAGGTCCGTCGTGAAAGGAAATAGTTCGGATCTTCGTAAACGGGCTTCCGGAGCACTTTCTGCCACCGCTTGAGGTTTTGCCAGGTCTCATCCACAGTCGAGCCGGCGAACGGCGGATACCCGGCCAAGGCCTCAAAGAGCATGCATCCCAAGCTCCAATAGTCCACCGTAAAGTCATACTGGTCTCCCTTAAGCACCTCGGGCGCCATATAGTCTGGCGAACCAACAATCGACTTAGCGTAGTTCACCTGGCGTTCTCGCAATGAACGGTACCCTTGGCGACGCTCAGCCACCGTTCTCTGCTCCATCGGTCGGCCGAACGGAACCGGAGTGTTGCCAACTTCTTCCAATTTGACACGCATCGACTCGATCTTGCCTGGGTTTAGCATGCCGGCAGCCAACCCAAAGTCTGTCAGTTTCACGTGGCCGGAAGAATCGATGAGGAAATTCTCAGGCTTCAGATCCCGATGAATATATCCCAAAGCGTGCAGCGCATCGACGCAGCAAAGCATCTCAGCCACATAGAACCGCGCATGACGGTTGTGCAAAACACCGGTATTGTTGAGTAAAGTGCGGAAATCGCCTCCAGGAACATACTCCATGGCTAGGTAGATTTGGTCGTCGTCTTGGAAAGCGTACAGCAGCTTAACCAGCCACTCACTCTTTGCCGCCGTGAGAATGTCACGCTCCGTGAGAATATGCCGAATTTCATCCAACTTGAAAAGCAATTTCTTACTCATGACCTTGAGTGCGCATACCTCGCGCGTGTCCTTCTTCTGCGCCAGATAGACCTGACCATAGCCACCTTGGCCAACCTGGGTCAGCAGCTGGAAGTCGTGCTGGCGCAGGCGGGTGCGACGCTTGCGCAAATGAGCGCGCTCGCGACCGAGATATTTGAGAAGTGCGGGCTCATAGTCTTCGGCCGGAGTTTCGGGGGGCTCGGGGTATGCAGCTCGAAATTGAGCCTGGCGGTTCTGACGGTTATGGACGTAGCTTAGGAGATCGAAGTAGTGGTCGAGAAAGTCTGCAATTAGTAAGTCACGAGTCAGCTTATGACATGTTAAAAGAGAAAGAAAAAGAAAAAAAGACAAACGTCAAAGACATACAAAGTTGGGTGACGTTAGCTAGTCGTTTTACTCGTGGGTTCTGCAACTTCTCCAATTCCTCCGCCGTCAAACCACGCATCTGGACCTGGCGTCTTCCGATTGGATCGGTGTCTCGTTGCTGGTAGGGCTCATGACGGGAGACAGCCGCGGCCGTGGGATTGGGTCCCAGATTCTTGGGGGGCAAGCGGGTAGGCGTCGGAATTGCATTTTCATTGTTGGCACGGCGGGCGGGACTACTCGATGGTTGATGGATAACACTCTCGCTGAAGTCTTCGACGGAGCCCTTGGGCGGGGTGAACATGGGATGATGGTAATGGTTGTAGGTGTCCTTAGTGGGGGAGGAGGGAGCGAGTTTCATGGCATTCTCGAAGACATTGGGTAAATCGAGGGAGCCAGGAGGCATGCGATTCTTGCTGGGACTTCCATGAGGTGTCTGCGTAGGACTGGTGAATCCATTATCGGAAGGGGTAGAAGGACGGTCGTAAGGCTCATTGCCAAAGCGGGTGTGTAGCAGCGGCGGGGGATCTGGCAGCCGGAGCCCGTGCCGTTCCGCGGTTTCAGAGCCGATATCGACGGTCATTGTGGAGGTTGGTTCGTTTGGATGGTATGAAGTATTGTCCAGATTTGTTGTTCGCTTCTTTCTTTTTTTACTTTTCTCAGCCTTTCCTTCACGTGATAAACTGAGATGGAGTGACCCTTGATAAGGGCGCGCAAGAAAGCAGTCAATCAGTGCCTCGATACGTGTCGATAATCCGCAAAATTCCGAGATTGCGAAGCAACAGAAGAGAATGACAGATGAAAAGGAAAAAGGGAAAAAGAATAAAAAAAAAAAGAGAGAGAGAGAGAAGAAGAAAATGGGCGAGGGAGCAACAAGGGGATAAGGCAGGATTGCAAGAGGGGGACAAAAGTGGAGGAGAAGAGGCGAGGAGCGACCAACGAGTGTCGCTGGTTGGTCAGAGAGCTAACTAACACGACGACGCGACACTTGGCGTTGCAGGAGACAGAGGAGAAGGTGTGAAAGAGCAGAGAAAAGGGAAGCAGAAAAAGAAAGGCTTTGTAGAGACAAAGAGAGAAGAAAAACACGACCACAGGGAGAAGGAAACAAAAGAGAGCGAGGGAGAAGCAAGAGAAGCCACTGGGGTGTGGCGAGTGCCCACCGGATCGGGGCGCAACTGAGCCGCGCCTTCCCTTTTTGGTTAAATCGAAGCCAGCGCAGAGCCGCACTGTACTAGTTGCCCTAGCAACTCTACAATGGCGGCTGAACAATGATCTCGCAACAATAACAATAATAATACGATATGCCGAGAGGGATGAGACAGCCACCACTTATATCCCGGCATCAACCAGCTTCATATTACGATCAAGCCTGTTCGAAGTTAATCGACCCGCGACAAGCCCACGATCCAGGAACCTTCGCATGCTGATTGGACTTCCACGGGGACAAGGATCGAGGAAGACGCAATAAAAAATGGAGCCAACTGCAAGTCATTGTCACTAGTTTTGCTTTAGGACGGTCCAAGGGACTGCATCATATCAGAGGGTTGCTGTGTGTACGGAGTAACTCTGGGTGACGGCGGAAAGGCCACAAAAATGAGGCCGCTTATTCTGAATAAATCTATGGGAGGATTGGATTCAATGACAATCGGTTGACGTAGTTTATTGCTATAAGAGTGCTTAATCTCTGATAGTGCGCCCACACGATTTGCTATATGTGTACGGAGTAGCCGTCTCGTATCGGGTTAACTTTAATCCTCCATTCCGACTACGATCCTTCCAGCCACGTGATACCTGCCGTGTGCATATCAGGTGACTTGCTATCGTGACACCATGTGAGCAGTGATGATTCGTTCTTCCTTCGCCGCGTTATGCGATTGTAAGCTCGGTTCTCGAGGTTCGTTTGTTTGTTTGCGACCACACTTACATCATTGACTTGAAAAGGGATCATCGTATCAATATCAACTGATCCAACTCGTCACCCGAATCCGTGTGCTAACTCTGAGTACGGAATATATTTTCATCCTCCGTCAGTTCTGCCATCTAGCGGTTCAGCCAATCAGGATCAAGAATAAGCGGGCGCCAGTTGTCCAGCGCTTGTACGAAGTAGAGACCGAACAACTTCGACCTCATCATTCGCAGCCATCCACAGAATGGGCAATCTCTTCTTCTTGCCAACTATGGCACCATCTCAGCGCAGGCTATACTGTGTTTTCTCAGATGATTTGAGAAAAGGAATCGCCCTTGACTGCACCACTGGTAAAGACGACATTGCCTATGTGCAAGGAAAGATTTGGGAAACGGACAGAAAAACCAGAGAGTTGCTTTCTCACCCTGGGGAGATTGAGCTGTACAGTCCTAAACGATCACTCGAATTTGGTCTGAGAGAAGAAAATCTTGAGCCTCTTTCATTTCATCAGTTGATTTCATCGTCTTTTCCTCAATCTGGAGACGAACACATCCATATTGTTATCAAGCGACCAGAATCGTATGCTAGTGAAGGTAAGACCTCATATCATAAATTGCCCCTTGCTCATGTAGCTGAGGGTGGCTCTAGAGCCACCTGAACACAAACATCCGGATTATAACCCCAAGGAAACATGTCGCCGAAATGCCACCTTGTCCCAGCTTGCGAGTATTCTGGACAAATATCAACTCATTCATATACGCGGTACACCGACGTCGGGAAAAACAACACTTGCATTTCTATTGCAAGAGTATTATCACAGCAGGGGAAAAAGGGCATTCTATCGTTCCAGCTGGAAACCCCTTGACGAAAGCACCCTTTGGCAGAGCTTCACCAAGCACTTTGGGTGCCCCGACGAGGAACTGGAGGGAACGGTGTTCCTTTTAGATGAGGCGCAACGCTCGTATGATGATGAAATATTCTGGAATAGGGTTGTTAAAAGCGCTCATGATCGAGCGAAAAACATCAAGATCTGCCTCTTCTCTTCTTATGGTAGCCCTTCAACAGGCCTGCCACAGAATCCGAAACTTATGACACCAGTTCTCATCCCTCCCCGTCAACGTGTCTCGATAACGCCGACATTTGAGACAGGAGCTCCAAAATTTGGCCTTTTTTTTGACCTACATGAATTTGATGATGCTGTCACAAGATTGAGTACTAACCAACCCGAAAGGTTCACCTTCGGGAAACAAGCCAAAGACTACATTTTTAAAATGACAAATGGCCATCCTGGCGCGGTGAAAGCAGTGGCGCTTTACGTGTTTGAGGTTTGCGCTACTCCATTATACTATGATATTGGAGCGAACGACAGTAATAGTCATGCAGATCAGAAATCAAAGGGGGTCATCACAGTGATATAACAGAAGATCACTTGCTAAGAGCACTAAGAGATGAGAATACAGTTTTTGATGAAATCGCGCAATATTCTATCGGCCGGTCTTTTCCAAATAAAGGCTCCAGGTACCTTACAACGGACGCTCAAGTTATATTGAAAAAGGTATTGGAGGACGGGAACATCCCGTTCGATATCGAAGTACCTGGTATCAAAACATGCTATGAAATGGGTTGGATGCAGAGAACGCTCCAGCAGGGTCAGGATGTTTGTGTTTCCCCGTCAGCCCTACATGAAAAGTTTGCCTAGTCTCTGAATACGTGATGCATTCTGCTCTAATATGGCCTAGATACATTGAGTATTTGTTTGGTGAGGACCTAGCGCGATTCCCAGATGAGAAACTTCCGACGATCCAGAGTTTGTGCAAGGCAGTTATCGAACACTTCTCCGCAAAGAATCTCAGGCTGTGTCAAGAAGGCAGAAAAATATCAACTGCTGGGAAAGCACGGCCTTTGGAGGCTCAGTACCAGGATGAGTTTTATCGAGCCTTCAGCTCCATAGTGTCTGGTATCCCTTTATCCAGCGAATGGTCTCGGACAGGGAACGGCCGTATTGATTTCTGGATTAAGGGGAAAAATTGGGGAATCGAATTACTGAGAGACCATAATCGAGTCGAAGACCATTGCAATAGGTTCAAGAAGGGCGGTCAATATTATCCGTGGGTCGAAGAGGATATGCTTAAGGAATGGATAATTATCGATTGCGCTACTTCGCCTGCTGGTATGTACTCCCATTGTGTGTTTCTATTTTTAATATCACTCACATCATAATAGCACCATATCCAGAGCAGAAGCTCTGGCGTGCTATTTTCAATCATGATTATTCCCAGGTACAGCTGTTTGACAACATGAACAGTCCGCTCACAGAGCCTATGGTCTTAGTGAATATCTAAGGGGCGCCATCTGAAATTATCATTATATTGCTTTAGCTCTGACATGCCTTGTGCTTTTCTGTTTCGATGGTTTTACTGCTTCAGCACTTGGGCAGTAGCTATCTCTGAACTATGTTGATTGCCTACTATGCAAGCTGCTCGAGGGAATTGTTCATTTGCCTATTATTAGTTCGGCTCTTAACAACGGCACAATAACAATACCCAAAGCTATCCCAGACTAGAAGTTATCTCCCCAACAATTGCCCACAGATAGGTTCGACTCAGATAAACCGCGGTTCATGGGGTTTGTTCCTTCGATACGAGATAAGCAAATTACCCTTTTGGGTATAGTTTATTGTTATGACGTAGTCTTTATTTACGGGTTTTCCGCAGATCTACTCTGTACTACGTACAGAGCAGATTCGAGATAATAGACGAATTCAAATCGTTTACGGAGTACTCCATACTTCGTATAAAGCAGTAGTGTTTTAGTGGACTTGAATAAGTCTTATCACGCATTCCAGAGCTGTTGTCCCGTCTACAACATCAGCAACCATAACAATGTAGAAACTCAATGCACAGATGTAACTCACGTAGAAAGTAAAAACGTCCCGAGCCTTGCTTGAACCGTCTGTCTGGTCATCGAGATCGCAAGTCGTCCTTCAGGGTACCCTCATCATATTTGTAAACCAGGTGCCTCCAGTCGGAAGAAACTCTGCGATAGTCTGTCGGTTTGTTTGGTTCACCGTACTCTGTAAATGTAGGAGTAGTAATAATACCGGTGCGTATGGTTAACGCGAGTGCACTGGACATATGTAGTAGTGTATTGTTCTGGAACACCTGGACAACATTTGTAACTGAACTATAACAGCTTGTACCAGTGTATAGAGTAGTACATACTCAGTACAAGGTAATACTTCTTTTACAGAATAGTCCAAAGAAAACCATTGCTTCCTTTAACAATGACGTCCATCGCATTGCCTGTCCGGATGTAGCCCTGATACCCAGTTACCCAGCTATCCCTGTCAACTGGATCCTCAAGAATACGTCTACACCAGAACAGGGTTCTTATTCCAAGTATGGCTAGTGGTTCCAGCGTATCTATGTATTATATGTATTATATGTGTGTACGTATATACGGTAATAACATACATGTATCCATTACCTGAACCAAGCTACTATTACTGGAAAAGGGCTCCAAATGTCATTCATCTCAGTCACATGACTCTCAACCCATTTCTTTTCCCTTTACGTACAATAGTAGCACCTTTCCTTTCCTAAACCATCCGACTATCAAATCAGTCATCTATATTACTATGAGGCAATCTATATATTGGATGGCGAAAACCCAGATTTCTACAGATCACACAGACTTCTTGCAGACATAATACGCACTGGTCCAACCCCGCCCCAACATATCCGAACCACCGACTTCGTATAAAGCCTTCCTTACCCCTCTTCGTCCTCGTCTTTCTCCTCTTTTCTTCTCCTCTTCTCCTCTTTATCCCATCGCCTCCTCGTATTTCTTGATTCTCTTTATTCGCCCTTGCTTATCTTTTTTGGCTCTCACTTTATTTTCTCGGTGTGAAGCAGAACCATCATCACACCCAGACAACTCAGGCATAGCAGGGCCGGCCTGCTGCATCAAGCATAGTGAAGTACTAATTATCGAACGCGGTCTTATCTAGCTCCAGCTAACCAGCACTAGATATCTATCTATCTATCTATCTGTCTACCTATCTATCTCTATTGAGACTTTCCCAAGCCAAGGGTTGTGGCGAAGAGTGCTCATTGAAGATTATGATGAAATAATTCTTGATTGAATATAACTCCCCTGATATCTACATTTGACGTTGACTTTCCATGCACCAAAATCGACACTCTGTAGCAGACAGACAAAATCAATACTGTTGGAAGTATCGCACTCATATCGGGATTTCACCATTGCGCCATCACGACCGCCATTGCGACAAGTTATTCCCTGATCTTGACTCTTACGTTGCTTATCATCCCATGCGCCAACCGGTCTGTCGTTATCTCACCAAAGCGCCATCTTGACTGGGACAAAGAAATACCGAGCGAGAAAAAAGAGAGAAAGCGATTGCGAAACGATCTTTTTCTTCTGTCCTGATCGAAGTCACATGTCCAAGCAGCCTTGATATTGTTAAATTCATCGTCATATCATCAAATCGAACCGAACGCCTTGCTGGCCAATCATCACATCGTAATATAACAATCAACGCTTGCAACAAAAGCTTTGCAAAACGTCCAGGAATCCAAAAAGCAGCAACAAAGAAATCACCAAGTGCATCAACCTGCGCCATGGCTACCGTTTCCATCACCAGTGACCTCGAGCCCTACTTGGCCTCCCTTCGATCGTATCTCGATGACCAGCACCATCAGCACAACCACCACCACCACCACCAGCAGACAACCCTGTCAGACCACGAGAATGCCACACGCTGTTCTAAGCGGGAAAATACAGCCAAAGAGCGATCAAGATTAAAAGAGGTTGACGGTGTCAGGGGCCGCCCTCCTGCCACAAAAAGCCTTGCACTGCGGCCCCGGGTTTAAACCTACTTCTGAGTTCAGCGTTATCCCAAAAACACTATGTAAAGAAAATTGTTAGCGCGTTTTATTCGATCTCTGGAATAAAAGTTTGCCGTCTGCTTACCCTCCCAGCCCCATTTCTCCATCACATTGACCCAATGCAAGCGGCCGCGGACGGTCTTTTCGTATTCAATATTTTCCAGTCCCGTCACTGCAGAGCCCGGTCGTGGACTTTGATTATGAGGTGCCGCAGTCGAGACTGCTCGCTCCTTTTTCCAGCCGGGCTCAACGTTCCCACTGCGACTACGTTTGTGTTTTTGTTGCTCTTGCACGGTTTGGAATGCATCTCGTCGAGCCCAGACCTCCCGAACAACCTCCAGGCATCTATCAATGGAGCCCAGCATCAACCGGGCCTGGATGGCCAGCCATCGGTTGAGGACCCACTCGCGATCTTCTTCTTGTTCTGCTTCACAGCCGGCGACCAGTAGCGGGAACTTTTGGATTATGATCGTCCGTGAGCTGGGTGGGACGGTGGCCAGCAAGATCAGGACACGCTTGGCCAACTCAGAGGTTGGCTGATCCGACGGCATCTCCGGAACTGCTTGGTGCAGATACAATAAGGTGGCCCAGCGATAGGCATGGGCCGTCTGGATGCTGTGCTGCACCTCAGATGTGGGATCTTCCGGTGGCTCAAACCATCTCGGGGGTTCCCATTGCTCCACGAGCCTTTTTAGCTCGATGGCATGAGATACCAATGAGATGGAGTTGGACTCACTCTTTCGGACGCGTTGGATCAGCCCTGCCACCCGGCTGATGAGCGGAAAAAGCGTGGTCGCACACCCCATTAAGGGGTCGATCTCGTGCACGACATCTCTCGGGAGATGGAAGACCGACATGTCCAATTCTGGACCTTCACACCCATCACGGGACGTCAGACGGGCAGTCACATCCATATACAGCCAGGTATTGTACAGAAACCGAACACGCTCCAGGTCCTCACCACATACATTGCCTTGGACAGCCAAGTCTAGGACCTGGGATACCAGTGCCTTGGCTCCCCGGAGGTGTTGGATGCAGGAACGGGTGTGTTGGTCCCATGTATCCGCAAACGCCAGTGCCAAGCTGGTTGCCAAAGCCGCATCGGTCCTCATGTTCTGAATGTCCTGCACCATATGCGTGATACTCTTGCGCATGTGATCCACTCCATGGACCCTAAAGGCCGGGTTCTCCTTGCAAGAATGGAATGCAGCCAGCGAGAAGAGGGCATGATACAGGGCTGGGGTGTCTTTAGCCAACGGCCAGACCAGTGTGCGCCAGGGGTTCTCATACATCCCATCCTTGACCGACAGGATCCCACAAGTAATTCTGTCGAACCGTAATACCAGCATCTCAGGGCTTGCAAGCCCTAGGTTGGGGTCCTGGGGGATGCTGGCCGAAAGACCGGGTGCATCCGCCGGCGAAGACAAGCTAATGTCTGGCAGAACGAGCCATGGGCCCGGACTGGAGCCCGACTGGCACACGATATCTCCAATACCATCACCATCACCAGCAAGCAGGGCTGAGAAGCTGAAGGTATCCGACTTAGAGGGGCTTAAACCCCACTCCAACCCAAGGGAGTTGCTGTCTACTTCCGTGGGAGAGGGGAACAGATCCGACAACCACGGAGTTGGTCCGGGCAGCTCAAGGTCTCCGAGCGAGATTCTGGGGTATGCTCACTAAGCGCATCTGTGTTCGGATTTGACTGGTTGGCCTGTTGCTCCAGGCCAAGAGCAGGGTCCTTTTGCATCAATCGATCTCCCACTGAGGAACCTTCTTTTGGTTTTGCGGGAGACGCTTGGCGCGGAGCAGTTGGTACCGCGGCTCCAGACTTGGGAGGACGGTCTGTGCTGGCGGTGGTGGTGATAGTGGTGGTCGGAACGCTTGTCCTCCTTTGTTTCCTGTTTGGCGTGGGCGGCGGCGGCGGCGGCAGGTTGGCTAACAACGATAACAACTGATGTCAATGGTTCATTTACAGGAAGATCTCTCTGATTTTTATTATACCGGGGAAATGAATACCTTTACCATTATGATTCTTGGCCTTTGCAGTCGTTTTGGTCGCCGCATTAGTCTCTTCGAACGGTCGCCATTTGAAGTCCCTCTTGTACCCTCCACACTGCACCTTACGCCTTCCACATTGCAGGCAGGCCGGTTTGGACTCGTCGCACTTCAAACGTTTGGTCTTGCAGGTGATACATCCTGGAGGAGCCACAGTAGGTTGAGAAAGGTCAGCGCCCTGCGCTTTCTGGACACGCCTAATATCCTGGCTCATTCGATCTTCTCCTCACTTTCCCCTCTTCTGACATCAACATATCTTGGTGTTACCGTACCGTTACGACTTTTGGATTGTTTTGGCTTGTTGGTCGTGTGGCAACCTGCCGTGCTTGTTGTTCCGGAGGGGGGAGCGGGGAGGGAGGGAGCCGCAGTGGCAGTAGAGGGAGGAGAGACAGAGAAAGATAAAGGAGGGTCTAGAATAGCGGATGGTGACGGGATCTTGATGTTTTCCATGCCCTGCCTTGACTCTAGTTAGGTAAATTGAATACAAGGGAGAAGATATGAGATCAGATAGGTGTAGGCGTAGATGTAGAAATAGATGAATATGAGATCTCAGCGCCACAGACACGGGAACCAGGCAAGAGATAAGCGAGAGGAGAATATAAGAAGGAGGGAAAGAGAGAGAGATAGCGAAGACAAGGAGGAGACCCGATAGATAATTAGTCCCCGTGAGGAGAAAGAAACGGCGATAAGCCGCGGGGAGGCAGCACTAGCAGTAAGTCACTAACAGTATTATATAGTTGAGAATTGTGGAACTGAAATACGAAACACTACATTCATGATAGGACGTCCAGCCGCATTGACAGAGTGGTTCCTGGGGTAATGCTGAGGGCCAATATGAAGCTCGACAATTCTCCCCATGGCTTCAGGGCTAACTCTATCCATGATGACAGCACTCAACACTGTTGGAATCATATATGTTTCTTTATTCAGTGGACCAGGAGCAACTTCTCCGTTCTGTACATCCCGTCGGGTCTCTTATAGATAAGATGTATTACAGCCTACCAGCGTTCAGTGACATACATGGCTCCTTATAGCAGCCAATCTTGGGAATAAGTTTAATTGGCACCACTATTAGTTGTTAGTTAGTTATAACTAACTTTAACTAATATACACAATACAACAGCCACAATTGACGCTGTTTTTTTGGTGCCGGTCTTTCCGCCACGCACTCCAGCATGTTACCCACATCCCTCCGCGATAGATGACGTATTAATTATCGTTCGTTACATTGAGTCTTGATCTCACGGAAAAGCTAAAACGGCACCCTCGAGGCATTTGGGTTAGAAAGTGCAACTCCTTATCAGACGCGGCTGTCAAGATGCTGATTACCAGTCCGTTACAGTTGAAGTTGTCAGAGCCAAAGTAAACTTGATGGTGATATTCCAGTCTCATCCACTACTTTCTACTGCATGATTCTTGTCTTACTTATACTCAGTAGGACCCGCACTATTTCATGTACAGGTTCAAGCAAGGGCATTGAGCTCCAGGGCTATTAATGAATAAGATGATACATCCTAGTTATCTTGACTAGTTCTGTAAAGTAAGTCCCTCCCAGTACCCACGGGCGACAAATCCTCCCTACAAAATTAGCTCGATCCTGCACCTCTGGGAACCTCTCATTCTCCCCACGGGCCTCATTCATGATTCTCTCTCTTCACCCAGACCATGGACTCTTTTCATTTTCTATCTCCTCAAGTCTCCCTACCGAGCGACGTATCCAGGCATGGCGTTACGCCCTACATGAGAAAAGACAAACCTTGTATCCTTATCGAAAAGGTTGTTTGGTGGCACCTCGATCACCTTTTGACGAGCCGTATCCTAATGGTCCACCTATGGTGTCTCGTCACCATTTATTAGACAATATTCAAATCGAGATATCATTGGCCCTTGTTAGCCATGAGGCCCGTGACATCGCACTTGCCTGGATGCGCGGACAGGATATCAAGATGCGCTTTAGCAACAAAAGACAGTGCTATATCTTTATGCGCCCATTTGACCCAATGCGTGACACGTTATACGTCCCGCTTGATCAAAAGCATGACTTTTTCAATGAGCATTGGGATAGAATGGACGACCCAGGTCTCGAGGACTGTTATTTTACTATACAGCCACAACTTACATATATTGCTATGCCGGAAGCCCTGCTTCAAACCGATATTACTGCAATATGCGAATTTTTCGAAGTTTCCTTTGGGCCAAAAGGGCTCTTTATCATTGTCGACGCGCAGCCCAACTTTGAAGACAATAGCACGAAGATGCAGCAAGAGTGGGAGCTTGGGAGCTCTCAAGGATCGACTCTCTCGTGAGATTATAATCGCCGCAGATTCGAATGGAAGATTGGCAAGAAAATTGGTGGCAAGGCCTTATAAACGAACAGAGACCATCAGGATCTCGACAAGACATTGACCCAGAACTGTATCCGCAGCTTCGAGATCCGGCCTGTTCTTGCTGCGAAAAGATAGACGACTCTCTCTGGGCGCATTTGGTAAGAAGGGCAGGGCTGTTCAAAAGTTCATGATCAATTTGGCCTGTCATGCAAACTTCTTGAAATCAGCATGTGCCGACGCGTTGACTGGGCCCTCTTCAAGGACAGCTGCCTTACTCTCACAGGCAAGCTGCAATCACTGGTAGATCCATACAAGACCCCACAAGCAATTCCCAACTTGACGAATACAATGGCCAAGCAATGGACATAGTCTGAGACGGTTCTGAGCTTTCAACCGCAGCCGATGATTTGTTTTCGCCGGACCTGTTCACTTAAAATGCTGTAGCCGGTCGATCCTGAATCACAACATCCATACGCGAACCACTGAGGCCATGACTTGAGCTAACAAGATTCATCACGCCTCATTATAATCAAATTTTCCCTTAGATAAAGCTCTATCCCTTATTAATGGCTATACGGTTTGTCCCTAGACAACTGCTCTTATATTAGTTGTATGCCTTAGAAGCTCAACACAATGAAGAGTCTCTTGACGGACGGAATAAGAATTGAAGAGAGATATCTATCCAATAGAGATTATATTTGAAATCCGCATTTGCTTTCCACCCGGTTATAGGGTATTCCCTATGCATACAGCTGCTTTTTACCCAGGGATTATCGATGATACATTATAGGGCCCTGTTATTGATCAAAAAGACATCATAGCAGAAAAACCAGGTTGCATCATTGCTTGTCACATATATTGGAGTTTGTGCTAAAGAGTATGTGTGGGGATTTGAATGTATAGGATGAAAGGAAGTATATTATTGAAAGGCAGCACAACATGTAACTCTAAGTACACAAACTGGGAGCACAGTAGCTAGTCACATGTGATGGCAAAATCTAGCACTATGAGTGACAACTCTCATAGTTGCCTTCCCTCTCACAGTGCCTGGCCCAGGCCTGGAGCATGGTAATAGGGCTTCACTGGCTTCCATTAAGCACCACATTCAATAGTTCTCAGGTCTCACTGGAATTTCCCATTGATATCTAGAGACAATAGTGCTGCCTTTAGCTTTCCCATTGTTTCTGAAACCTAATGGGATAGGGCTGTCACTGCTGTTACACTGCACTGAGTTTCCATAGGAGGTGAATGTCTTCCAATGGCTGCCTGTTCCTTGCTCACTCTTGCCCTGAGCTCCTTCATCTTTCTTTTACTCCCCGGGTTCCTTCTCTTCTTTGACTATTCCTTCGAGCCCTACGTGCTCTAGATATCCTGCTGCTTGCTTCTTTCTTAATTCCTTCTTTGCTTCTATTACATCATGTCAACTTTCACGACCACTTCTCATCTTTCTAGGCGCTCTCGCGCAGCTGTATCGGAAGAATGCTACGCGTCTTCTCGTACCCCTCTTCGGCTAATCGGAGACCCAACTTATCCAATTTACCGCTCGAGTGAGCGCACGAGAACGAGCAAAAGATCGAGTGATGACCAGGACCCTGTTCAGGACGATGGATTTATCAACGAAGCATTTCGGGCCGGAGGGCCGCAACTGTGTACCGTTCCTGTGATCACCGAGCTCCTTTCACCGGATCATCCCTCCTACCATTTTGTGACCGATAACCTTGACCTTCTGACGGCTACTGTTCTGTCTTTGCTTACGAACGGAGGCGTCCGTGGGGTGAAGGAGATGTTTTTCTGCATGCGCCAGTCGGTATTTGACAAAGAGCCAGAACCGATAATAACTCTGCTCGTTGAAGCAGACAAGACAGCATTCGATAGTACTTGGCTCAACGTGAGCAGGGAAATCCACTCTTTTTTTTGCAGGCAAAACATTCCTCAGTGCTCTATCGAAATTGCGGACAACCGTGCATTTGATATGGACAAAATCTTCCCTTTGGACCCCAGTGATCGCATTTTTGCGCAATGGTACGAGGTTGTTGATTCCATTTGGACACATTGTCATCTCGAGGACGTCAATACTATTGACTGTTTCAGAATAGGTAGAAGCGATAACTGGAGGGAGAACCCTCCAACCGTCTTCATCACGGTCAATCCCAATACGGGCCTAGACTGGAAGATGATGAGAGAAGATGTTATCATCATTCTAGAGAACCACTACCTATCAATGGTCGCCGTTAAAATCCAGCGGGACCGCATCATCCGCGGCTTTGCAAATACCAGATGTCCCGACATGCCCCTGGATGTCCTTCTGGGACCAGCCCTTGCCGGCCAGAGCTTGGGTCGCCAAGGACTAAATGACAAGCAGGGAACATTTGGTGGCCATATACAATTGCAACATCCTCATTCGCATGAATGGTTTACTTTCGGGATTTCTTGCACCCATTTTGTGTTGCCAGATGATGATCAAGTAGGCACCTCCCAAGTGCAAGGTAAGTCAAAGGTACTCCTGCTTTTCTATACTATTCTTTAATGTGTTTCATAGGTATTCAAATTTGGCGAATGTTTGGGGTGTCAACCAACGATGAAAAAGCACAACAAACCTTAAAATTGGATCATCCAAGTTTGAAAGACTTGGGAGATGCAATAGTCTCCTATAAATCCCAAATTTCCTGGCTCGTCAATGAAGACTACATCAAAGTGCAAGCAGCACTCAACGCAGAGGAATATGTCATGGACCCAGATAAGAAACGTTTTCTCAGGACGAAGTCATTGGTCGACCAGTGCGAGAAAGGAATATCCAGAATTGAGCAGTTCCGCGCATCCAATGGTCACTACCTTGGGTCTGTTTTTGCAGCGTCAGACCTGCGAATTTTAGAGCCGAAGCCTTATCCCGAGTGCAACATGGACTGGGCATTGATAAAACTTCCAGCTAGTAGGATTGGTGATAACAGAGTAACCACCACCGACTTTTAAATATGAGTCTATTCATTAACTGACATTTTGCAGATTATGACCCCTGGGCCGGCTAAGCACTTATTCCCAATCGAGCTCCGTGATCAGGTTGTTACGCCCTTGGTGCCGAAGCAGCCCCTTTTCAAATCTGGTCGAGCGACGGGCTATACTACGGGTTATTACGCGGGGGTTAAAACAGCCCATGTAGAACATCACCTTGTCAATGGCGAGATGGTGCCAATGCGCACCTGGGAACATGCTATCACAAACCACTTCGAGGGATCATTTTCTCGAGGTGGAGACTCCGGGTCGCTTGTATTTGACATTGGCCACAACGTCGTCGGACTTCTATATGCGGGGGCTGAAAGGTCGAACGTCTCTTACTTCACGCATGTCAAAGACCTTTTCGAGAGCATTAAAAAAGTGACGAAGGCCACGGCAGTCCGGATAATGGAATAGGGCATTCCGACTATTCTACTAGCCTAACTATCTTGCTTCTTCTTGCGTTTGTTTTGTTTGTTCTTTAGCATATCCTCTTAGACCAAGCCAGCGTCCCAGTAATTTTGGTCTCCAAATTGCCTCTATTAGTTACAGCGCTCATTCTGAAACATGTACTTCGGTTTCATGACTGCAGCGTCCTCCCTTTCCAACCAAAATAATAATCAGGAGTGCTGCCGGAGAACTGAGATGTGGTATGTTTTCTAGAGTTTTTCTTGCTTTTATATCTGACTGAGCCCATTCGTCATTACTCGAATTTGGGACATGCATAGCAGCCAAACCTCATGTAATTTCAATCAACCCTTGATCACTCTATAACCGAGTTCTTGACTATAAGAAGCCTCTTCGCGTTTGTCGTTGATAACAGTCGTATATACGCTGCTGATTACCACCTGCCCGAGAACCGGTCGATCGGCCCGGCCCGGCTCTGACAAATCCACATGGGGGCGTGTTTACTCCACACGGGCATTCTCTGGCATTTCCCCATTTGGAATATTTGACAGCTGGGCAGATATCATTCAAACTAACCATTGAATATATTGATTATGCAGTATAACTAGACATACTGTCCATCACGCCACGTCTTCGTAATGTTGGGGGAGATCATCTTTATCCCTCCCTCAGGGTCTGTACTGTGCACTGTGCCCAACTTCAATTCCAAATCCTCCCAGCGTGCGAATTCAGCTTTGTGGTAGGATAGCCAAGTCGCTCCGAACACAACCCTTCATGGCCCTGGCTATGCTTTTATTGGCCCAACCCGAGTTTTAGGCTAAGGTGAAGCCCACTGCGCCGCGAAACATCGACCCCAGGCTGCGCCTGGAGGATCGCCTAGAGATTAGCCTCGCGAAAAAGAAATGTAGTCTTAGCGGATTGCTTAAACTATCTTATTGCGAGGTACTCCATATTGCTGTCCGACTCAAAGGCCAGTCTGCCTTGAAGGATGCCTTTGGCCCCCCGCGAGGAAGTCTGCGGGCCCCTAGTCGGGGAGACTTAGGGCTATACAAGTACACGACCATCACCACCAGGACCAAAGACCACACACAACACCAGACATCTCTACTTTGCTCTACCCAATTAACCAAAGAATTCCTCAATCTACCTATATAATCCATCCTGCCAAAAATGACCAAACACCACAGCACCTGCTCCGCAAGCATCCGTCCCCCTCCCATCGGGATCTGGAACAGCAGCCAAGTCGTCGCCTTCCCTAACAACCATGCCAATACTCAAAAATACCAAACCTGCTGTGGCGTGGCCAACTAAATGACTCTCTACAGCCACGCTTGCTTCGAGTTCTGCAACACCCTGAACAACCAGACCGACGTGCTAAACTGTATCCTGGACGCGGTCGACGGGAAACAGAAGGATAGTAAAGTCGCCGTGGCATTTAACAATACTAATGGCGGGAAGCATCAGGGCCCAACGGATGATGAGTCGTTTGCAGCGCCGGCGGCGCTGATGTCCAAGTCAGCTGTAGGGCTGGCTGTGATGATGGGGCTTAGTATGGTGGTTGGGACGTTATGATCTTTTGGATATAGGATATTGGATATTGCCAAGGTGGAGAGGGTGGTAAAGTTGGATATATGCTTAATATAGAATAGAATAGTGTATATAAAAGCAACTCAAGAATAGTTGCGAGAGAAAGGTGCAACCTTTAATGCTTGCATGAGTCACAGTCAGAATCAATCAGAGTATAACCCGTTGTCTCCCATAGTATGCAGGAGAGTATGCCTCAGAGACTGATGAATAGGGATATCAGTTTATATCTTTAGACTGCCAATCAATGGCCAGATGCCTTTTATACCATATGCGGTAAAGGATGGAAACTCGCCAGACTAACACTTATAGAAGCTATTTCAGTGCTCGGAATATCTCCATCTATTATGCTTATGGCTCACGGATAGCATGTCTGGTCCTGGTTCCATGCGACTTGGGCGTGGATCTCATGCAGTGGGTTCTCTTCGATATCGCCCTGTAGCAGGACTAGTTACCTGGACCAGGGTAAGTAGTGGCAATTGTTCTGCCACCACTTGGCCAATTTGACTTCTATTACTCCATACTAGGGTTCTCTCTTCTGTTGTAGGCATACAGCTCTTTTCTAATCCTTTATTGATCCTGATCCAAGCATTATCTAAGGGTGAAAAGAAGCGGCAATCGGAACCTATCCCAGACCGAGGTCCGAATAGCGGGGGAGAGCATCACCATCTCCAATCCTCCCCCACAATCTTTCTCTCTTACTTACTCTCACCTTCCATTCCGATTTTGTCAACTGGATAAAACACCAGAGAATGCTTCGTTCCGTACCTCGTCGTTTCCCCCGTCGTTTCCCATCGCTCGCGTCCTCGACTGCTGGCAGTCCCTCCCGTGTCGCCCTGCGATCCTTTACCTGCGGTTGTCAGCGGATGTCGCCTTCGTCTCTCCCCCCGGTCCAACCCCCCGTGTCATCTGCCTTACCCGGCGATGCGTACCAGCTCCTTTCCACCGCTGACAAGGCCGGAGCCGCTGAGGATGCCCTGTACGAACAGCAGATTCAAGATGTCGAAGCGTGGTGGAACAGCCCGCGGTTCGAGGGGATCAAACGACCATACTCGGCCGCGGACGTTGTGAGCAAGCGCGGATCGTTGCAGCAGACATATCCTAGCTCGTTGATGGCACGAAAACTCTTTAACCTGCTGAATGAGCGGGCTCATCAGGGACAACCGGTTCATACAAGTGAGTGTCTATCTAGGATGTTAACCTGCCTACATGGATAGGGATTCTGACGTTGGTCCTAGTGGGTGCCATTGATCCCGTACAGATGACCCAGCAGGCTCCCAACCAGGAGGTCCTGTATATTTCGGGCTGGGCATGCTCGTCCCTTTTGACGACGACCAACGAGGTCTCTCCCGACTTTGGCGATTATCCTTACAACACCGTCCCGAACCAGGTCCAGCGATTGTTCAAGGCTCAGCAGATGCACGACCGGAAACAATGGGATGCCAGGCGCAAGTTGACACCAGAGCAGCGCAAGTCCACTCCATATGTCGATTTCATGCGGCCCATTGTGGCAGATGGTGACACCGGGTATGTCCGACAATCCTTGACAAGGAGCGCTAGACCGGGGCTAACATCATTCGCCACGTTAGACACGGTGGACTGTCTGCCGTGTTGAAGCTGGCCAAGCTCTTCGCAGAAAACGGCGCTGCTGCGGTCCACTTCGAGGACCAGATGCATGGTGGAAAGAAGTGTGGCCACTTGGCAGGCAAGGTGCTTGTGCCTATGGGCGAACACATCAACCGGCTGGTTGCTGCCCGCTTCCAATGGGACGTGATGGGCGCCGAAAACCTGGTGATTGCGCGGACGGATTCCGAGAGTGGCAAACTGATCAGTAGCGCCATTGACGTGCGCGACCACGAGTTCATCCTGGGTGTTACGGAAGACGTCGAGCCTCTGGCAGAAACTCTCCAGGCGATGGAACGGGAGGGCGCTGTGGCGTCGGAGATTGATGCGTTTGAATTGGACTGGGTCAAGAAGCACAAGCTGGTCTCCTTTGACGAGGGTAACTTTCCCCTGCCTCCTCCCGGCAATACTACGAGCGTCTAACTGACGCCATTTAGCTGTTGATGCCCACCTTGAAACCGAAGGCGCCTCCCAATTGACCCGGGACGCATACAAGCAAAAAGTTCAAAAAAGCCCAACCTCTCTATCTCGCGCCGTCGAGCCCTGGCCAACGACTACACCAAAACCCCCGTGGTCTGGTCCTGCGACAGCCCGCGTACGCGCGAAGGGTTCTACCACTACCGCGCAGGCTTTCCCGCAGCGACCAAGCGCGCCCGCGAATTCGCTCCGTACGCCGACCTGCTGTGGGTAGAAACAGGCGACCCCAGCGTCGCCAAGGCAGCCAAGCTAGCAGGAGACGTGCGCAGCAGCTCACCAGGCAAGAAACTCGTATACAACCTGAGCCCGTCATTCAACTGGATGGGCCAAGGATTCGACGAGGCTTCGTTGAAATCGTTTATCTGGGATCTTGCCAAGAATGGTTTCGTCCTCCAACTCATCTCGCTCGCGGGGCTGCATAGCAACGCTACGATCACCACGGAACTGTCGCGCGCGTTCAAAGACGACGGCATGCTCGCATACGTGCGGCTGATCCAGTCGCGCGAAAAGGAGCTTGGCGTAGACGTCCTAACACACCAGAAGTGGAGCGGCGCGCCGTACATGGATGGTATTCTGGGGGCGATCCAGAGTGGGAGTAGTAGTAGTAAGAGTATGGGCGAGGGGAATACGGAGAAGGGTATGTTCTATCTGTAGATCTGTCTGACTATAGGGATTGGGTTGCTGACTTTTACAGGGTTTTAAAAGTCGTATACTCGTTATATAAATACTCTTAACTTACAGTAATAGATCTTACACCATTCCTAAAATCATAATACCCTGACAGAGTATGTATGTGTACCTGTAATGATAAGTACAGTTACTAGACTATACACTGTACGAAGTACCGGGTATTACCTATATTACTTGGGAGTACGTTCATACGTCCATACATACAGGTCTGTATATACTACCTACGACGATGCATGGCCATCTATATATCTTTAAGACTGATTGATTGATCTGTAGAACCTTGTACTCCGTATAATGAATTAAGAATATTGACTTCAGAACAGAACAACGAAGATAAAGATACAGGATATCCAATCAGAACATATAGTAAGTAACCAGGACTGACTTGCAAGATGGGCTCAGCCTTGCACTGGGACCGAATAGAAGAAGAAAGTAACAACAGAAGATGATATCGCGTGTATGTGTATGTGCATGGCACTGCAGAAGACGATATGGTAGCAGGTTCATAATTGGGCATTGACATATCAATCACCAGGCTAGCGCAACAGTAACAAGGAATAGGGCATTGGAATAAGGCAGAGGCCAACAAAAAAGAACCAATTTTCTCCATCGAAACGAATATTGCTCGCTCAATAACCAGACAAGAAAAGAAAAAACAAATAAATAATAGAAAAGAAAAGTGAAAATAAAATAACATATTATACCAATATCGCGATACTAGTTGACGCGGAACGAATCGAAAATAACTGCGCGTTGTTAGTGATCATGTATTGTCCAAGGATTCTGGCGGCCGATGGCCGCCCCAGACTGACCTTCGTGATTTCTGCGACATCCACTGGCAATCCACATCAATGTGTTCAGAAAAGCGTAACGTTCGTCTCCAGTTTCCATGGAAAGATTGACACGATACTTGTAGGAGTTAGGATTAACAGGATCCGCGAAGTTCGGGTCTTTAACCTTATCAAGTACATCCTTAGAGCCCGTTAACCACCCCTTTGTTCTCACGATAATATACGCCGGCGGGTCGTCGGCAGTCTGAAGCATGTACGTCGCTCGGAGGCTCGTAATGGATTCTTTCGTGGCGACCTGCGAATCTTGCCCTCCAGGCTAAAACCTCGTTAGAGAACGATACAGGTTGCGAAAAGGAGGAGAGGGCGAGATTGAGTGATTACCAAAATAATACCCTTGCCCCATCGGCCTGCCCACTGCCCACCGATAAAAGAAACCCAATCCCTCTGCCCCCATAGACTCGGTCCTACCGATACTCGGGGATTCATCTTGATGCTCATGCGAAAATCCAGCTCGAGACTGGGCGCGGGAATCTGCAACGATCGAGCAACGTCTCCCTCGGGAAAGGTATGAAGCAGGTTGTTGGCGGGGATGGAATCTTTCATAACACTGAGGTAGGTGGGACACTCCAGCAAGTGCTGGCGCTGACGGCTGGTGTTCTTGGCGCGGACCTGCTGGCAGTAGATGCATTGCACGGACAGACACTGTGGATCGCCAGTCAAGTTATTATTATTACTACTCTTCCCCGGTAGAGAACCAAAGCCTCTTCTTACCTTGTCTTCCTCTTTGGCTCGGAACTCGACAAAGGCAGCATGGACGTCATCCAGCGGCGGCGCTGGGAGACTCGGGGTCGACGTTTTCGGCTTGGGCTTGGGAGTCGGACGCGATCCTTGTTGCGAGGCGGTCCCCGAAGACGAACCGGGACCCCCGGTAGGAGGAGCGCCGGGGGTGGACAACGCCGCCGCCGCCGCGGCCGCACCGCGACCTGACATGTTGGGCAGCGGGGTCTGCATTGGCGTAGCATGAGGGTTGACCCCGTTGGACATCATGGGGCCGTTAGGGGTGGGAAGCGCACCCCCGGGACCAGGGCCAGCGCCCGTCGCGGCGGCAGCCGGACCGTTGGGAGTAGGAGGATAACCATTTGCAGCGGCGATGCCGTTGGCGGTGGGCTGAGCCGGTTGAGATTGCGGCTGAGGAGCACTGGGATGACCACGAAGACCGGGACACTCGAGGAGGTGTTGCTTCTGACGCGAGGTATTCTTTGCGCGGATTTGCTGACAGTAGATACACTGAACGGAAAGACACTGAAAAGCTGTAAGTCTTTCTGTATATACGTATGTGGACAGAAATATTACAGGGAAATACACAAAAACGCACCTTGTCATCTTCCTTGGCGCGGAACTCGACGAACGCCGCGTGAACCTCCTGGTCGACCGTCCGACCCATGTTCGCGGTAACCGAATCGAAAAAGTCGATACTGGACGGACCAGGGGAAGTAGAAGGGAGTAGAGACGAGATGGTGGCGGTTTCACACGAAAGGGACACGATATAATGGACAAGGACGGTAGGGGGGTTCGAGATGGAAGATGGGGGAGAGGCCGCCTGGTTTTTTTTCTGGGAGAGAAAGGTGGAAAAGAGAGAAGAAAAACGAGACGAGGCGGTTAATTACGCGAGCGGCTTACCGCCCGCGTAATTTTGCTGACTTCTATTTTATTCCGTGGATACATGCATTTATTCTACTACGATGATGATGATTATTATTATTACTGTTCTTGTTGCGTATAACTCAGAAGGATTTATTGGATACTCTGTACAGAGTAGAAGTAACAGGATATTGGATGCGTGCGTTATCAGGCACCAAGGCATGGAGGCTTCGCGGCAATTGCACTTATGCATCTTGCATAGTCTCCAGAGTATAGTACTACACTAGCAGTACAGGGTAGTTAGTAGGCATACCAGCCGAGGCAGAGCACGCGAGCTATCCCTGAGTATACCTGCCTTATGCTCGTATATGTAGACACCGCCAATCTCGTGTCATCTGTCTAATGGTAGACTGGAATGACGAGAGGTAGGGTTGAAGGAGCGAAATGTAGATGCAGAAGGAAATCCATGTGGTTCTAGAAATATATATCTATACCCGTATACTCCAGATTATATGGTATTACTGTACTTACTGTACGGTATAGAGTACAGTTTTACCAGTACGGCTTTCGGTGCCTGAAATTAACGGCACCAGTATATTCACGTGATCCGCGTGGGATCTGTATGGAGTAGCAGTTGATTCTGAAGATACAAGCAAGATTAAACAACCATGAAATAAACACTCACAAAAACCAAGAAAATAACCAAAAACGTCAATATCCAAGCTCCCGCCCGATCTCCCGTCGTGATCGCATTCCGCAGCCCCCCAATTGTTTGAACATCCGATGAGCCCGTCCCTGCGTTAGGGTTCCCTTTACTGGTGCCGCCGGTGTTGGCCGATACCCGTTTCCCAACATGATCTACCAGGTTCGTCTGGAAGATCTCCATGGCCGCCATTTGCTCCCCCACGCCCGCGCTGCCGTCGTATTGTTCGCCTTGGGTCCATTTGAGGCCGCAGGCGTTGTTCGCGCCGCTGCACTGCTGCGCGGCCGCTTGGGCCGAGGCGCGCAGTTTGGGGACGAGCAGGTCGTGCGTAAATGGCGCGATTTGCGTCGTCGCTGCTATCCAGCGTGAGGAGTACGCTTTGAACGAGCGCTGGTCGACGTTGCAGCGGTCGATCGGCTCGCAGCCGACCTCGCTCATCACGTTGGCGTTGTTAGGGAAGAAGATGTCCAGGCTGGCGATGACTTTTTCGACGCGGGTCTTCCAGGTATCGGATTTGCTTGTCTGCTGAATGTCAGTAATGGATGCCTTTCACGGGTATGTCTGAACGGAATACAGGCAACGCACGAAATGATACATGTTGGCTGCTCCAAGCAACATGGCCCCCGCGTTATAGGACCACTGCACACGGTTGATCTCCGTGCAATTATGCAAATCATCAGTACCATCGAAGAAGCGATAGTCTGGCCCAGCCAATCCAACATCGAACATCCAGTCCCAGGCGCGCTCAGCCCATTCCGCATACGACCCATTTCCCGTATACACCGCCAGCCGTGACGCCAGGTTGAAGAAGCAGCCGTTGGACACCGTATTCTTATAATTATAGCCACTGTTGAAGGTAAACACCTGCCATTTCAGACCCCCTCCGCAGGTCCGCTCATCCCATCGCGACACCTGCGTATTAAATACCGCCTGGGCCAGTGCCAGCCATTGCGGTTGGTCGTCGGGCGGGTTCGGGTACCGCACTTCAGCAGCAGACACCACCGACAGAGCCCAGAACGCCTGGTCGTCATTCCCCAGCGTGCGGGATTGGTTCGCCGGCATGAAATCGTTGCCAGACCCAGCTTGGTGCAACAGCGCCTGGGTGGTTATATTGTTCCACTGCGAGTCTCCCGTGTAGTACCAGTATTCCACCAATGCCCCGAACATAGCACCGGCTTCCCACCAGTAATACGGAGTGGGGAGGTTGCCGGGCACATCGCCTGGTTTGTAGCCAGTATAGTACTGGAGCATCCCGGTGGCTGCGGTTCTGGCGGCGTTCTTGATGGAGTCTGGACGGTCAGCGTGCTCAGCTCTCAAGGAACACTTGGGACTTACCTTGATTCTCAAGATCTAGAGTGATAGCGGCCTGCACCAGATGAGACCCTAGAAGCGTTGCAAGCAATACCAGATTGCCGCAACAGACCGGCAGATGTCTGGATAATGATAACACAGACCACTTCATGATGGTCAATAAAATATGAGGTCACAAAAAACAAGTGAAAAAAGTGAAGAATATAAAAGAACGACTGGAAGCGAGAGCAAACTGAAAGGAAATAGGTTACAGTAAGAAATCATTTTGAAAGGATAATGATGATAAAAGTGACAGGCGTCAGGCAGCCCTGAAGGCTTGTGGCCTACAGCGGACGGTGGTACAGCGTCAGAGAAGGATCCATGATCCTACCCACAAGAAATCTGGGAGCTAAATACAGAAACGACATATCAAGTATTATAATCAGGCCGATTTCTTTTGGTCCTTGGCTGTTAGTGTCTACTGGGCAGATCCAGGGTTTTCGAATCTAGAGAGGGCTAATAGACGGACAGAGAG
The DNA here is from genome assembly GCA_003004485.1 of Aspergillaceae sp. MA 6039. Lineage (NCBI taxonomy): Eukaryota > Fungi > Ascomycota > Eurotiomycetes > Eurotiales > Aspergillaceae > Aspergillaceae sp. MA 6039. The sequence goes on along the minus strand of PQMF01000048.1, from coordinate 41,394 downwards.
TGATAATCATGAAGGAGGACCAAACCCTGGGACCAGTACCAGAAAAAATGGCTGGTAATCCCCTGGTTGGCTACCTGCATGTCAGTGTCATCTTACATGCATACAATTCCATTACCTGCATGTAGAACATTGCTGAGCACGGCGACATACTCAAATGAGTTCTGATCCTCCACGATGACTGACAGGATCCACGTCTGCTGATCACAACCACGTGATGCTGTGGCGGTGGCTCCAGCTGCACTGCCGCTTTCCTTTCTTGGGAAATCTTGCTGACTGTCTCTGCAGCAACCGTCAAAATGACCGCGATCCAGAACACTTGTACAGAGTAGTTATAGCACCCATATATAGTTATCTGTTGTAGTTAATAATAAGGGCTTCTTATACGTCCCTGCCTCCTCCGCATTGTTTCGCATCATCCGTCCTCACTCTTGCTCTGCCCCTTTTGCGCTCTCCTGCGACTGCGCTGTAGCAACTTGGAACAGCCGCCTCCCTAGCCGCCCGCTGATTGGCCCATCCGCTCAATAGCGCTGCTTCTGCGCTATTCTTGGGCGGTCTCTGGTCACGTGCATCAGTCGGAACCGATCCAGTCCCCAGGAAGAAGGCGGCGGCGATTTCACCACGACAACCCGTTCATTCATCCATCCTCTCCCCATTCGACCCTCTTCCCTTTCCTTCTATCTTTCTCCCCGTGAAGCCGTGGACCGGTGATCATTGAAGGTCTCTGTCGCATTTCCTTTCACGCATAACGTTTCGATACGGGTGTTTTTCTTCCTTCCTCGACCCCCTTTGACAAACAGGCAGCGTCGTCTTGCCAGTTCCGATTTTCAGAGAAAACTAGCGTCACCTTTTACACCTTTTACGTTTTACGACCATGGCTTCCGAACATCCTTACGACCCCTATATCCCTTCTGGCTCGAATGGAGCCGCCGCTGGCGCCGCTGGCACCACTACCCAGGGTGGTGACCCGAAGACGCAGCAGGTGTCCAGGGTAAGTTTCGCCGGTATCCATCGGGAGGAAATATGATATGATATTAACGTGATGCGTTTTGCGATAGGAAATTGACGACACGATCCGGGCGATGCGTTCGAACATTATCGGAGTCTCGGAGCGTGGCGAGCGTCTAGACTCCCTTCAGGATAAGACGGACAACCTGGCAGTATCAGCGCAGGGATTCCGCAGAGGCGCCAACCGCGTGCGAAAACAGATGTGGTGGAAGGACATGAAGATGCGCGTATGCCTGGTGATCTGTATCATCATCTTGCTTGTCGTGATTATTGTTCCTTCTGGTAGGTTCCACCCTTTCTTTATTTTTCGGGTGGTTGGACAAAGTCGCTGACCTGGTTAAAGTTGTCGCAACTCGTTAAGCGCCCTTTTCCGGTTTTAAAGGCAATATATTCAATTCTTCGCCAAATGGGATTGATTGCCGGTACCACGGAGCGTTGTGCTTACTTTGATTTCGTCTGTTTTCTTTTTCTTTTTTCAGCCTTCAATACCTCTTGATGCTCTCTCTGTCTCTACCTACCACGTGCGCACTTTGTCAAAGCACTTTGGCAACGGCCTCTTGATCTTTTTAACGACCCCAGTCTCTTTAATCTTGATACGCCTTCGACTATTTCCAAGTTGATCCTGCTCCTCGCATGAGCCATGACACGATCCGTCGATGGGTGAAGATGTAAATGATACTCCGGTGCTGCCTTTGTTCTCTTTATCGTGTTTGAGTACGGTTACCGTGTGTTGTTGTTGTTGCTGTTCTTATTTCTCGTCCGCTTTCTAGCCTTATAATGAAGCATGCCTATCTCTGGGATTCTCAGGTAATTTCAGCTTCAATGTTATAATTCAGTATTATCCTTTTTAGGATATTGTTAGGCCTACGACTCTGGCCCTAATTTCTTCCGCGAACAATTCGATCTAGACGGGATAACCGCCAGGAATAGCCGTCGCAATGGGCCGACCCGACTACACTGAATGGGGAAAGACGAAGCCATAGTGGAGAGAGTTGCTGTCTACATACTAAAGGACTGCGCATTAATATTACGTAGCCTGTATCGCCTGGAGCAGGAAGAAGATCTGATAATCAAGATAATCAGTCTGTCAATTCGCTTCGTTAAGCCGAAAGATGGGGGAACAAAAGAAAAAAAGAAAAGTGGTAGAGATTCATACATGAGAGTCCGGTCCCGGCTATCTTCGATAACTCTAGCATTGTATTACTCTGTGCTTGTATAGCATAAGAGTATGTAGTCCTACCCCTTTGCTGCAGTATGCAGCAGGATAGATCAACTCATATCGACGAACGAAGGGTATAATAGTAGCGGGTGTGCTCAGTGTCATCTGTCTATATACTAACTAACCCTCGCCATCCTGTCTTCAATTATTCCTTTTTCGTCTGAGTCACCCCCGTGGGAGTTCAACTTCAACCCGGCTCCGAGAACGGTTCTAGAAATCTTTTGAAAAAATTTTCTCTTGATTATCTTCCTTTTTCTGTCAGCCGTTTTCTTTCCTTTTTCTTCTTCACTTTGCTTCTTCTTCCGAGACTCTACTCATTCCACGCTCTTTTCTCTGCGATTTGGCCCTCGGCCGCTATCAGCCCTCATCATTGGCCTAAAATTTCTCCCTCACACACTATCAGCCTGGGTGAGTACGAATAAAGGACATAAAAGCCTCTCCATCTCCAATTTCTCCAGTGGAACCAGAGAATATCTTCCGAATTCTTGTCGAACCTTGGACCTGGCTTTGCGGCGATTTGGTGAGAATAATCGCTCCCCTCCGCACTGCACGGGGTTAAAGTCTTTTTTTTTCCCTTCCTCCATTTGTCTTGTCTCTCTTACTCACCACACTACCGCCACCGATAACACACTCTTCTCTTTCTCTCTCCCTCCAATTGCTAATCTCTTGTCTGTTGCGTTTGTTCTAGTCTCACGACTTGTCAATCTTATCTTCTGAATTCATATACAGCTGCCGCATGCTAGGTTGCTGAAAATAAGAGTCACCATGCTGTCCCTTCGCACTGCCGTGCGGAGAGCTTCCTCTTCCACCACCCGCAAGCAGCCCCTCCACTCGCTCTCTTCTGCACCCCTCGCCGTTTCCCCTGCTCGACGATGCTCTCCCGTCGCCCGGAATGCTCTCAAGGCCTCTGCGCTGCAGAGCCGTCAATATTCCCGTGCAGCAGATCCTCAGTTGTCCTCGACTCGGTCCACCGTAGTGCAGCTGTTGAGTAACATCGGGTCAAAGCGTGAAGTCCAGCAGTACCTCTCGCATTTTACCTCGGTGTCTTCGCAGCAGTTTGCCGTGATCAAGGTGGGAGGTGCGAACATTACACATCAGTTGCAAACGCTGTCGTCAGCCTTGGCTTTTCTGAACCATGTCGGATTGTACCCGATTGTGGTCCACGGTGCGGGACCCCAGTTGAACAGCTTGCTGGAGGAGGCGGGTGTGGAACCGCAGTTCATTGATGGGATCCGCGTGACGGATGGCAAGACACTGGCGCAGGCGAGGAAGTTGTTCTTGGAGGAGAACATGAAGCTGACGGAGGAGCTGGAACGGATGGGGGTGAGGGCTCGCCCGCTCACGGCCGGTGTGTTCCACGCGGATTATCTCGACAAGGAGAAGTATCAGCTGGTAGGAAAGATCAATGGGGTGGACAAAAGGCCCATCGAGTCGGCCATTGAGGCCGGCTGTCTCCCCATTTTGACCTCCATGGCCGAGACTTCCGATGGGCAGTTGCTCAATGTGAATGCGGATGTGGCCGCCGGTGAGCTCGCGCGTGCTCTGAAGCCGCTCAAGATCGTCTACTTGTCCGAGAAGGGCGGTCTGTTCAATGGGGACACGGGCGAGAAGATCTCCGTCATCAACTTGGATGAGGAATACGACTCCTTGATGCAGCAGTGGTGGGTGCGCTACGGGACCCGTCTAAAGATCAAGGAGATGCACGACCTCCTCCACGATCTGCCCCGTTCCTCGAGCGTTGCCATCATCCATCCCGCCGATTTACAGAAGGAGTTATTTACCGACTCCGGTGCCGGAACGCTGATCCGTCGTGGTAACAAGGTGCACACTACCACTGCTCTGTCTCAGTTCCAGGATCTGCAGCACTTCAAGGACGTGCTGGTCCGCGATCGCGAGGGACTGGATGCGCGCGCCACCGTCGACCGCTACGTTGATGGCTTGAACGAGCGGGAATTCAAGGCCTACTATGACGAGCCCATGGAAGCTCTGGCCGTCGTGCTGCCTCCTGGGCAAGGCTCGACATTTGCTCATCTGGCTACCTTTACCATCACCAAGTCGGGGTGGTTGCGCAATGTGGCCGACAACGTGTTCGCGGCCGTCCAGAAGGACTACCCCAAGATGGTGTGGTCCGTTAAGGAGGACGACGAGAATCTGACCTGGTTCTTTGACAAGGCCGACGGCAGTCTGAGCCGCGACGGGGACGTGCTTTTCTGGTACGGCATTGAGAACGGCGATGAGGTCAAGCAATTGGTGCAGGAGTTCACCAAGCATGGTCGCGATATGTTTGGTGAGATCAATCTTGAATCCCGCCTTGTGCGCGCCGCGCAGGCCGCTTCCAAGCTGGGCAAGGGTGTTGGCGTCAGCGCTGCCTCCACCGAGCAGACCCGTGCCTTTTCTTCTACCACCAATGTCCTGCGGGCTGCTCGTTCCTCGACCCGCCCGGCCGTGTCGGTCCGCAACAGCAGCGTCCGGACGTATGCCACCACCAACCCGAACCCTCCTCGAGGGGAGAAGAACGTGTCGAACTCCCAGCCCTCCAAGGTTGCCCTCATTGGCGCCCGTGGCTACACCGGCCAGGCGCTGATCAACTTGATCAACGCGCATAGTCACCTGGACCTGCGCCATGTTTCTTCGCGCGAGCTAGCGGGCAAGAAGCTGCAGGGCTATGACAAGCGGGATATCACGTACGAGAACTTGAGCCCCGAGGATGTCAAGCGCATGGCCGGGAATGGCGATGTGGATTGCTGGGTTATGGCCCTCCCCAACGGCGTTTGCAAGCCCTTCGTCGATGCTGTTGACCAAGGAGCTTCCGATAAGGGCAACGTGATTGTGGACCTGAGCGCCGATTACCGCTTCGACAGCAACTGGACCTACGGTCTTCCCGAGTTGATCAACCGCTCCGAGATTGCCAAAGCCACCCGCATTTCCAACCCCGGATGCTATGCCACCGCTGCCCAGATTGGCATTGCTCCCCTCGTCCCTTTCCTCGGTGGGCAGCCCACTGCCTTCGGTGTCTCCGGGTATTCCGGCGCTGGCACTAAGCCTAGCCCGAAGAACGACGTGCAGTTCCTGACCAACAACATCATTGCGTACAGCTTGACGGATCATATTCACGAGCGGGAGATTAGTTCGCAGCTGAACACCAGCATTGCGTTCATTCCTCATGTCGCTGTCTGGTTCCAGGGCATTCATGTAAGTCGCCCGTCAAGGATATCCTGTTTGCGTCGCTGACTCGACCTAGCACTCGATCTCTATCCCTCTGAAACAGGAAATGAGCTCTCGTGATATCCGGAACATCTTCCAGGAGCGGTATGCCGGCGAGAAGTTGGTGAAGGTTGTTGGAGAGGCACCTCTCGTCAAGGACATTGCTGGTCGTCATGGTGTTGAGGTCGGTGGATTTGGTGTGCACTCCAGTGGCAAGCGGGTAGTGGTGTGTGCCACTATTGACAACTTGCTGAAGGGTGCGGCCACACAGTGTTTGCGTAAGTTTTCTTCTTCTCTTGTTCTATGTCATTATGCATGACGCTAATTGGAGATACAGAGAACATGAATTTGGCCCTTGGCTACGATGAGTACGAGGGCATCCCGCTGGAGTAAAAAGGCCTGTCTGTTATCTGATGAACAACAGACAGACAACTGTAGATTCGGTCTAGTAGGAGGATAAGGTTTGTGCAATATGTTGAATATGGAGCCATGTCTGTCTTTTTATTTTCTTTTTCCTTTTTTTGAGCAAAATTTCGGAGCTTAGATATGTCTGGTTCAAAAACACTTCTGATGCTGTTTCTTTTTCTTTTCTCCACCTTTTTGCTTACTGACTGGTTGACTTATTGTTTGATTGATGCGCTGGCATGTCTCATACCCTTCCCTTCGTGCATCTTCATCGGCTGTCATGGGTTGGAGGTTTGTGTAAGGTCTTCTTCGTTTCTTGTGTCCCTTTTTACATACTGCTACTACTTTTCCATAGCCAACTGAAACGTTAACGACCACTTGTCTCTTTCTATTCCGTTGCTTGCTCTTCTTACCTTGATTTCTAGCTTTTTGGTTCCTTGGGATTGTTTGGGCTGTTTGGGCTGTATGGCCTGTATGGCGTCCTTATTTACAGAGAATATAGACATTCTTAGATTTGTGACTTTGCTGTTAGTAGTAGGACATGCTTAGATATCCTGTATATCAAGAAATATGAGCTAGAGGAGGCACTTGCGGACATTCACTGAGGGCCATGAGGCAACAAGCCCTAGCGCGCGTTGCCTTAATAGTTCAACCCCATCAGTCATCACCTCCTCTTTACTTTCTGCCTCGTGAGGCCTCACTCATTCGTCCCACCCCATCCCATCTCATCTCGTCTTCGTCCTTAGATCACCCGTTTCGTCTGACGATCTGTTCTTACCTCTGACGGCTCAACGGGCTTGTCGTTGATATAGGAGTACGTGCTGTACAGACGCGTCACGCCTTGCATTGGGTTAGATAGACCAGATGTTCTACAGCCATGAGAGTAAGTTTTCCTGGTATTCTACTCAAATGGTTAAGCTAATTGCTGCTCTAAGTACTCTCCTCCCCCGAGCATGGGGTTGCTACGATATGGTACGTTCTCGTTCCTCCTAAATCACGGAACCTAATAGGACGGGCTGAAGCTGATAACCATATCCCAGGCTTGCTGCAACGCTAGGTACCCGATCAATCACAAAAAGGCTGAACAAAAAAGCCATCTTGGATGTCGATGTGCCTAGGGCTTGCGATGTCATAACCAATCCTGAGGCTCCCATGGCGCTGCGGCTTCAGGGGAGTTTGCTGTGAGTTTTCCAGGAGAAAGAATAGGGCTTTGCGAAGTATAGAGAATTCCTGCCTAACATAATGGATTAGATACGGGGTGTCAAGAGTCTATAGTCAGCAGTGCAGATATACCCTCACAGACGTGCAAACGATGCATGATACGATGAGGACGATGTTAAATGTCCTTCCGGGAGGAGGGCTGGACCCTGGCGCTGGGAAGACTAAGTAAGTTCCTTTCTGTCTCATTTCGATAGCGAAGAAAGCGTACACTAAAATATTCAGGCCGGAGCAGCTGATCCTTCAAGATGATCCATCTTTCATACCGGAAATCAACCTTCCAGGCCTGGATATAAATATCTCAGCCCTCACCCTTGAGCCCCAAGCAAAAATCAGGCACCAGAGCAGTTTTCTGCTGACCAAATCGCCCGATCTTAGCCAGACCCTTCCTGAGAGTTTCAATCTGCAACTCGATCTTTCATCCGATGATGTCCTGAGAGACTTGGGCGACTTCGGTTCAAAATATGGCAACAGCAGCTCTGCGCAACGCAAGGATCCTCTGCGCAGGATTTCTGCTTCGGCTCTTGACGACGAGGCTGGTGTGCTGCTGCAGCCGGATTTTGAATTCGACGAGGATGGCAGCATCATTGAGTTCTCGCACGAGCGTCGTCCGGCTGATGGTCGTCAGATAAGTGAGACGCCTCGTCCGGGTGAGATGGGTAATGATCTCTCTTTGGATTATCAGGTACAGTATTATTTCTGTCCTATATCGGAAGCTGAAGTGGAGTTTGGCTAACGGCACGTAGCCAGTGTCTGTGGATGATGGAGATCACGATATTCGTCCTCGCAATGACCCTGCGACCCCTAATGCCCAGCAGTCCGCTAGATCAAGACTGCCTGCTGATACCCCCCTAGAAAATGGCAACGTACCAGAAGACAACAGCTCAGGCACACAGCAAGTGACAGTCCGACAGTCTCGCAAAATAACCAAAGCTGTTCCAATGGACGAGCAAACTGCACTCCGCAACACAGAACTAGCCCATATAAACAACGAATACTTGCAGAACATGGCTACCATGACAAAACAAAAGTCGCAGAACAAGCTCCCCGCCCAGGCGAAAAGGAATGCTGCCTTTTGGGTTTTAGGTCAGGGCATTGGATCTGTGGGCGTTGGGTTGGGCGCTTCGCGCCTGTTGCATCCTTTGCATCTCTTCTCTGGGGCTGAATTATTTGCCTCTCTGCATCCTGAGGTGGAGAAGAGCAAGCGGAAGGCGAAAAAGCGTGGTCGTTCGCAGAAGGAAGGGGAAGACGAAAGTGGTTCTGATTCTGAGGGACGACGTGTTCGTGCTAGAGGAAAAAGTGAGGAACAAGTCATGCGTGGAGGTGGCCCGACTGTGCACGGTGTTCGTATACTGACTCTCTGTCCTCCCATTTGCGCCTATTCTAAAATTATGATTTCAGGATATCGAAATCGGCCGCCGTGCTTCTTCTGCTCTCCGCGATGACCACTCTTCCCAGATGCCATGGAATATCACAGCATCTATCCAAAGCTCCCGACACGGATCCTCCGCGACTAATATCTTCCGTGGCGCTGGTAGTGTCAGTGGTTTCTCGTCCCGTGGCATGCCTGACTCGGCAAGCATGCATTTGGGAGTATTCGGTGGACCCCGAAGTCGACTGACGAGCGCGAGTCCCCTCGCTGGACGAGGGTTTCCATTCGACCTTGACGCGCTGAACGGTATCGAAGGTGATGACAACGTATATGGCGACTTTGATCTGAGCAATTACCTGCAGACTGAAGTTGACGGTGACGGGAATGTTACCCTCCGGGACGATGAAGGTACAGCAGACCCTGCTTCGCAGGAAAGGGCCCGGATGAAGAAGAGCGGTACCCTAGAATCCCAATTACGCTTTACACAGGACCAAGTCCTGCAGTCCTCCCTGGACCAGGAGAGTGTGAACTTCCTCGACTTCATGTACGCCGAGATCATTGATCTGTCCCAGCACGAGAAAGACGACGATGACGAAGACGTGAAAATGGCTGACGTCTCAACTCCGCCGCGCCAGACCTCCGGGCCGAAAGAGATCCTCTTCTCATCTCTCCTCGCGCCGAAAGAAACCACCCACACGGTTGCTACACATGCTCTCATGCACATCCTCACACTTGCCACGAAGGGCTTCGTCGAGGTCCACCAGGATGGATATCAGGATCTGAGTAATGACGACTATGGGACTCTCTATCAGTTTGGGGAGATCCATGTGCGTTTGCTGGGGATGTAGTCTGGCTGGTCCAGTTGTGCGGGCTTTTATTTGTACGGGTATGCATATGTCTGTCTGCTTCTGTTTATGTGGCTGGGATCTTTATTTCTATTTATGTTGCATATTTATGGCTTATCTTATGCGGAATATTTATGGCGGAATTCTAGTTGATACTAATGTTAGGGCTGAGGGCTGAAAGCTAGATTATTTCGGCGTTTTCTTCCCTGACTTCATTATTCAAATGATGTACGATTATCACGACTTCTACTAGGCTTCCAGATTGCCAGAGTGCTAGAATTGCAAAATATAAAAACAGCAATAAAGATGAGAAGTGTCATGAACTTTTCTAATCTTACAGTCCACGTATTATACATAATTCCATGCAGCCCTATAAAATGAGCATAAGATACAATATCAACAAGCCGTAAATCATCACAGCATAAGAGTCGAGTTGTATGATGTAGCCATCGTCCCACTGGCCACGAACAGGGTATAATTCTCGGGACGGCGCGCAAAGCCCTGAGACGTTATGCGCTCATCTGTCTGATCGCTCATTTTAGAAGCAAAGAGGCCAGACAACCGGCCTATTTCTCCCCCAGCAACTCCTTCCGCATGGCTTCGCGTTGTACCCGTGCCTCTTCGTTCGCCTTGGCCCGTTGCGCATTGGCCATCGCACCAGTCGAGGGCTTCTGCGATTCGTCTTGCTCCTTTGCCGCGAACCAAACTATCCCGTCGTCAGCCTAACATACACACATACATATACCTTATAACAGGGACAGGGAACAAACATACTCGACTTATCCGACTTTGACCACTCCTTCAACCGATTCACGTAGCTATCAAATTCCTGCGCGCGCCGATCGCCTTCCTCGAGACTGCGCTTCTGGAGCTCCGGGTTATAGCGTTTGAAGAGTTCTTCGTCCGATGGGCGGAGGGATTGGACGAGGGCTGGGCCGCCGATGCAGATTACGATGCCGCTGTTTGAGTCGGAGTTAGTTAGACTGAGATCCGTATGTATGTTCGAAGGTGAGTGGGTATGAGCGAGACGCACCTGCCCAGCATTTTCAACCAGGTTCCTCCTGATCCTCGCGACATGGTGCTGGTAGTGGTGGTGGAATAATAAAAGCGTTGACGGACGTCGGCGAATAAACGGGCGACGATGAACAATCGATGATATATGTGGCTATTGTGGTGTGGCTGAAACCAAACGGACACATGAGTGTGGCGCAGTCATGTGACCTGTGTCTCATACATAATTCCTCTTTAGTACGGAGTATTACTCCGGGCATCGTAGTCCATATTTTGTTTGTTTGAATATTGCTTTTTTCTGCAATTGCAGTCCATAGGGACACCGCTAATAATGAAGATGATAGACAGTGCCTGTACTGTAACCTGTAACCTGTAAATGAAGTAATGCAGATCCAATCAATGCCCATCACACCTTCACACACTCCCCCCCCCTGTGTTTCGCCGGAAATTGGGCAGGAGAGGGGGAGGGAATTAAGATTGATAGCGAGCGAGATAGGAGGATCATCAGGAACGGCGGCTTTGGTGTCATTTCATTCGGTTATTTGGTTGGGTTTAATTTGCGGGCTGGTTTGCGCCTCTGAAGTAGGGAAGAATATCGAGACGCAAGAGACAAGAGCTGATCCGTGTTGTTGTTGTCTCGATTGTTTTTTTGGTTTTCCTTCTCTTCTAAGACCATAATAAGATAATTCTCATTAGGTTCTTTTTCTTCTTGCTTCTGTCTGTCATTCTTGTGGTGGTTCCCTGACTCTGCTTCTGCGGCTCTTCCTCTCTTCTTCTCCCCTCCTCCCGCTTTTCGCTTCGACAACTTCTTCTCTCATTCCAGTCCACCCCCAAGGGGTAGCCTTTACTTTTATTCCTATTACTGCTACGACTATTCTTCACTTCTCTTCTTGTCTCTCATTTATAACCCTAGTACCTTTTTGTCATTATTATTATTATTATTATTATTATTATTATCCCTTTCCGCTACGTGAGTGACGCCCCCGCGAAAGATTCCTCGATCGCATCTCTGGCGTTGCGCCAACAACCAGGACCGGCTGACCATGTACAATGGCACTTGTCTCCTTTGAACAGTTGCCTTGGAAGACGTGTACAAAGTCTAGTTGTTTGTCCGCTAACGAAAGTACATGTGCGACTGAGATCCGACTTTAGCTCGAGGCCTTTCCCGTATGCTTCTCACCTGAGTCGCGCGCACATCTCCCGTCAATGTGCCGTCTATTCATTCACTAACCAACTATTATTGGCTCTATATCGAAGCAGGTTGCTTGTTTCAGACAAATCTTGATCTTCTGGCAAGAATTGGGAGATAGAAAAAGAGGGAGAACCATAGTTTATCATGGCATATCCTCAGCGTCCTCCGAGACAGCCGCCTCCCATGAGAGGTGGCTATGGCCCTCCTCGAGCTCCTCCGGCTGGTGACGGATATTACGATTATGGATATGATGACGGCTACCAGCATGGTGACAGTGGCTACAGTGACGGTGGATATGGCTACCCTGGTGATTATGCGTCTCCTCGCTCGCAGGGACCGCCTCGGGGCCCCCCGCGACCTCCTCGTGGAGGCTATGGACCACCGCCCATGGATTATGGCCAGAGTGGACGGCCACGTAATTATGGATATGACTCTTCACGTGGTTATGGATCTAGCGGTGGCAGGAGACCTCCGCCTCCCAGGCAGGATCGTATGAGGCCAGGTGAGTGGGAAAAAAAGCAAAAGCCGAACCCAGTCGCTGAAGGCGATACCGCGCGTTGTTGTCAGTATTGTTAAATAATTCGCCTAGGTCCACGACGTCCTCCCCCGCCGGACAGGATGCCCTATGACAATCCGTATCCCTCTTTCCCCGACCAGCGACCCCGGAAAGGCTCCATTCCTCCCCCGGTCGACGAGGCATGGCCGCAATGAACATCGATGGACCACCGCATGGAAGGCTGCCCGATAGGCCGCATACGTCAAATGGGAGACGGCCGGGTGCGCCACCGGATGCTCCAGGTCCAGGAAGAGCTCCTTATCCGCCCCGGTCCGCTAGCGCAGGACGTCCGACACCACAACCGTACGACCGCTCCTATACCGATCCTCGCGGTCCACCAATGCCGATAAATCGCAGCGCAACCATGCCCCTGGAGCCCGCGGGGTCGCCCATGTCCGGACCTGCGTATGCTCAGAATCCCTATCGGGAGTCTAGCCACGATGCAGACGAGCTGGTGGATAGTTACTACGGATCTGCGCCGGACGATCCCGACATGCCCAATTTCGATGCGATGGCTGACACAAGTAAAGGCGGAATAATTGATGAGAGCTTACCAGGGCTGGAGCAACCGAAACCGAAGCCCAGAGGCCCGCCTGATTCTGACGGTGGTCAATATGCGGCTTTCACACAACACTCAGAGTCAGGCCCTACGAAGGCGAGCGGCCCAAACCAGTTTGCGAACGCTGGGTTCCAGTTCGATCTCCCCAGTGATCCTTCGGGCATGCATCAGCCTCAGGATGACATGGGATACGGCTATGGCGAAACTCCGTATCCGCCACGGAAGGGAAGCCACAGTCAGGGGATGCCGGGATACGGAAACAATGGGCCTCCGCGCCCGTATCGCATGAACCAGGCGGCTATGGGCAACGAGATGGAAGCGGTTGATCCGCAGCAGAACCCTGATGCGTTGCCCCATCACCCGGCGCCATTCCGCCCGGGACATGATGGCAGTAAACCGGCACCGGTGCGTCAATACAACAATGCCGCTGCTGCCAACACTCCTACGTCGCCTACATCGGCGGTCCGCGCGACCAGCAAGTGCCTCAACAAGTGACGCGCGAGGAGTTGGAGCAGCTGCAGCTTGCCGCGAAGAAAAAGCCATCCGACCAGGCGACGCAGCTTTTGCTGGCTCAGAAATTGGTGGAAGCGGCTACTGTGTTGGTTGATGCAGCCCATCTGGATCTCAAGTCCAAGGCTAAGGCCCGAGAGAAATATGTCATAGATGGACACAAGATCGTGAAGAAGTTGGCCTCAAATGGATATCCCGATGCGCAATTTTATTTGGCAGACTGCTACGGTCAGGGTGCGTTGGGCTTGGAGGCTGACAACAAAGAAGCGTTCAACTTGTACCATTCTGCCGCCAAGTCGAACCATGCCCAAGCCGCCTATCGTGTGGCTGTTTGCAGCGAAATCGGTCATGAAGAAGGTGGCGGAACCAAGCGTGACCCATTCAAAGCAGTTCAATGGTACCGGCGCGCTGCATCCCTGGGCGACACCCCTGCCATGTACAAGATGGGAATGATTCAGGTCAAGGGACTGCTTGGCCAGAGCAAGAATCCCCGCGAGGGAGTCACATGGCTGAAGCGAGCCGCAGAGAAAGCCGACGAGGAGAACCCACATGCACTCCATGAACTGGCGCTGATGTATTCCCAAGCCAGCCCCAACGAAATCGTGCTCAAGGACGAAGAATACGCCAAGCAGCTTTTTTACCAAGCTGCGGAACTGGGCTACAAATTCTCCCAGTTCCGTCTCGCTGCCGCGTATGAATACGGACTGATGGGTTGTCCCGTAGATCCCCGGCAGAGTATCATCTGGTACACGCATGCCGCCGCACAGGGAGAACACCAGAGTGAACTTGCCTTGAGCGGATGGTATCTGACTGGCTCAGAAGGCAACCTGCAACAGAGCGACACAGAGGCTTATCTCTGGGCGCGCAAAGCTGCTAGTGCCGGTTTGGCAAAGGCGGAGTATGCTATGGGATACTTTACGGAGGTTGGAATTGGGATTACGGCTAACTTGGACGATGCGAAGCGGTGGTATTGGCGGGCAGCCGGTAAGTTACTTCCTTCCTTTTTCGAAGAGCTATACATTAACTTGTCTCTCTTTCCTTACTGTAGCCCAAGGCTTTCCCAAAGCCCGTGAACGCCTGGAGGAACTTAAAAAGGGAGGAAGTCGGATGCAGAAGAGACGTCTGTCGCGTTCTGCGGTCAATCGACAGAACCCAGGCGATGGGGACTGTATCGTAATGTGATATCAATGTTGTCTATTTCTATGATGATGGGATTTTTTTTATCCATTTTGGTTTTTCTCTTGTTCTTTTCACTGCATATACTCTTTCTTTCTCCCCCGTATTCTATCTATTCGGGTGCCTATCCCGGGCTTTGATTTGTTGGAGTATAGGATTTGGGTCATACAGTAGGGTCACATATCTATTTAGACAGGGAATATACAGTTTGCATGGTCGATTATTGTATATGAGGGCATAATCTATTATTATCTTGTTGAAGATGCGTTGACGTCCCTCAAGTCACATGACCAGACATCGCTTCTTCATCTCAACATCCCAAGTTCATGACGGTATCCAAGAGTCTGAAAGTCTTCTATCCTCATCAACTCGAGAGATACGAAGCATTATATCAGGATTATCACACCAAAATAGCCACTTGCACGGCATTAAACTTTCATCTCATTTGCTCGTCTGCTGTAGTGGAGATTGGCAATGGGACCTCGGTCTTCTTTAGCTGACGATGGTGGGTATCGACATCATTTACCCCGTACCCTTTAAAAAGGCCGTTCGTCGCCCATTGGAAAAGAGAGACAGGCAGAATCATCTCTGCTGGATTCGCGAGATTCCTGACTTGACAGGTTTGATCGACTCTTCAAAGACAGGCAGCCTTCAACATGTTCAATATCCTTTCCTACGCGCTTCACCACCCCCAGAATCTATTGACCAGCGTTGGTCCCACGCTGAATGAGGCTACTTTCGGAGTCTTGGGATCATCTTTTGATCCCAAGCGTGACATTGGGGACTTATCCGGGAAGGTTATCTTTGTCACTGGAGGTAGTACCTTAGCCCACTCCCCTGTCCTTGCCTATCCGCTTCTTGAGCGCTTGACTGCATGCGCAGATGCTGATATACGTTCTTCCTACATACAGGCAATATCGGTCTTGGAAAAGAAACCATCATTCAGCTCGCTCAGCATAAACCAGCTTGTATATACCTAGGCGCACGCAACGCGGCCAAAGCCGAGGATGCCATCGCCTCGATTCAGAAGACCCTCTCCTCGCCCGTGGATATCAGACATATCTCCTTGGACTTGGCGTCTTTTAAATCGATCCGCGCTGCTGCGGAACGTTTCGAATCGGAGTGCGATCGATTGGATACCTTGGTGCTGAATGCGGGGACCATGGCAAACCCCCCGACCAAAACGGAGGAAGGATACGAGGTCCAGTTTGGAACGAACCACATCGGCCACTTTCTGCTCACAAAGCTGCTGCTTCCCACACTGCAGAAGACTGTTGCGAATGCGTCGCCTGCGGCTCCGACGCCGGATGTGCGCATTGTGGTTCTGAGCTCCATGGGCCACCTTGCTGCGCCTTCTTTCGACGTCATGACATCCACGTCTGCGCTGCTGGATGCTAACACGTGGGCTCGCTACGGTGCGTCCAAGGCCGCGAATATCCTCTTTGCGGCGGAGCTGGCACGTCGGTATCCCGAGATCCTTTCCGTCTCCGTTCACCCGGGTATGGTGTCTAGCAACCTGTACGAACACGCCAAGGCCGCGAATCCTATTGCCAGATATGGGTTTCCTCTCATGACGCTCAGTTCGCGGAGTGTGCGTACAGGGGCGCTGAACCAACTGTGGGCTGCGGGAGTGAAGAGTGAGCTTTTGGTGAATGGGGCCTATTATGTCCCCATTGGCAACCATGCTGCGACTCGGTATTCTCATGATAAGGATATGGCTAGGAAGCTTTGGGATTGGACCGAAGAACAGGTTGCTGAGAAGGCCGATTCATGATCTACCTTATTTTATATACATCCCTTCTTGGTTTTGAAATTCTTTGGATTTATTGTGATATATGCTCATGATATGTTCGATACCGTTGAAATACCATTTATTTGTCTGCTTGAATCCGGTTCGACCTGCACTCGTCCGATTCTCAACATCACTGCATGAAGTCATGGAGGCATTATTCGTTTATCCGTGTACTAGTCACCACCGTGCCCCGGATCGCTTGCCGGCACTAAATATGGGGGATCGAAGCGGGGCATGGAGAGGCGGGTCCTGGGGTCAAGGTCGTAAGTACTATGTGCTGTGCATTCCCGCTGAGGCGACATCCCTACAACTCAACCTCGCAGCCGGGCTGCAAAGACGTTCAAATAAACCCGCAAGAAACTCAGCATGGGCCTTCGGGTCATTGTTACCGGCGGATCAGGCAAAGCCGGCCAATATGTCATCAAAGAGCTTCTCAAAGCCGGCCACACGATTCTGAACCTGGACCTAGCACCCTGTCCGATTCCAGAGGCTTTTACTGTCCAGACCGACCTGACAATAAGCGGCCAAGTATTCAGTGCCTTCTCGGGCCAATTTAGACTGGGCGAGCCGTTTCCACCAGGCCTGCCTCCAGTACCCGATGCAGTTATCCACTTGGCTGGCTACTCTCGCAACATGATAGCCCCAGACGACGAGACCTTCCGAGCAAATATACTCTCCACCTATAACGTGATCGAAGCTGCTTGCAAATTCAGCATCAAAAAGATCATCCTCGCCAGCAGCGTCACTGTCTATGGCACCAGTTTCGCCCTAGGAGACGTCGACTTCCCATCTTTCCCCGTCGACGAAACTCTTGATACCAATCCAACAGACACCTACGCCATCACGAAGCTCTGCGGCGAGCGCGTGGCTCGCGGCTTCGCCGCCCGTTTCGGAGTAGACGTCTACGTCCTCCGCATCGGCCGGATCTTCGCCCCGGAAGAATACAACGAGGGTCTGTTCGCCAGCTACGTACACGCGCCCGAGCGGTGGAAAGCGCACGGGTGGTCCTATATTGACGCCCGGGACTTGGGCCAGATGTGCGAGTTGGGGCTGCAGAAGTCCGGACTGGGATTTCGCATCTTCAACGCTACCAACGACACCATTACGAACTATGAGTCGACGGAGTTGTTCTTGAAAAGGCTTTGTCCAAATACGCCGTTTACCAGACCCATGGGGGAGGTCGAGGCCCCCATTAGCAATGCTAGGATCAAGGAGGCCCTGGGGTTCAGGGAAGAGCATCCATGGAAGAAGTATTTTGTTTTGGGGAAAAAGAAGGATACTTCGAAGTTGTGACCTTGTGACGCAGGACATTTTGTTGGATTCAGGGTTATTATATATGTTCGAACGAGGACTAGACATAGAGTCGTGCACTATAAGCCATATAGAACTCCAATCAATAATGGGTTGGGTCGATGTAAAAGGTCGCATTGAATGCAGTACTTTCAACGGTGGATATCACGTGACCGTATCCGGGCTAACGCTCTGTTTATCGCCGCAAAAGTTTCGATTCACTCCTGCTCTCTGCTCAAGCCAGGTCCATCGCAGCTGCCACGGTCCGAGACAGAGTCCAAAGTGGACTTCAAATTTCGAACACGTTTGCCAGTCAAAGATTCGGATATATCATCACGTTCTCGGATAAGTACTGCGAAAGTTGCCAGTTGCCATGGAGTATCACTTTGTTCCGCCAGAGGAGCGCGCACGGGATGAGAAGGGCAACCTTTTGCCTTGGGGATATGTCTACAAAGAGTAAGGAAGATCTTAAATGGACTATTGCTGGTTTTATTTTATTTATTATCTTTTATTTATTATCTTTTACTTTGCCTTTAGGCAGCTTTAGCTGACATGGACATTTCCACGGCAGTGAATCCCGCAACCCACGACGACCACCAGAGGAGACAGGCCCCTTTGGCCGGAGGAGAAACGCGCGCTACGAAACAGCTCGTTCAAGAACACGTACCGGCACACCAGCAAAGAAAGAGAACCCCAACGTGGCTGAGTTCGGACGCCTATTCGCACAGCAGCAGGATGAGGAACGCGTGCATAACCACCACACGCTCCCCAAGTCGTCGTCCGCATCCAACCTCGATAACCCCTTCAAGCAGACGGAGAAAGTCGCGACAGAATGCATACTCTACGGCTACCGGAGTAAGGACTCGGAGTGGAAGGTGATTGATAAGTACGAGCGGATCTCGAAGGGCTTTATCTGTGAGGACTATCCGCGCAGCGATCCAAACTCGTTGAATGGGAGCTCGCAGTTGTTGAGTGGGGGGGACGTCGTTATTCGGGCGAATCTGTCGGCTGATGCGAATCGCAAGTCGAAGCGGTACGCCGGTGGGTTTCACTGGATTAAGATCACGTTTGATTCGACCAATGCTGCGGATCGGGCTTGTTTCTTCTCTCCGCAGGAGATCGACGGGTATCTGGTCCATTGTGAATTGTATCATGGCTCGGGTCCGACGGAGGATGTCCCAATTCCTAAGGACTCTGTTGCTGCTGCTACGACTGGTGGTCGTGCAGCTGCTGCCGGAGGATCTTTCCAATCAAAAACCCCACGGACCTTGACGACGTCTCACTCGGCTGCCTTTTTGCAAACTCAGTCTATGAGTAAAGATCGGTCGACCTTACCGCGTTCCTTTGCGATGGGCAACCTTGCCAGCGTTGCCGACGATGAGGAGGAAGAATCGCAAATATCCTCCACGAACACCGCAAGCTCCGCGACGGCAACGGGTATCGATCAACCATCTGCTACTCTCCTCCAACGACGACCATCGTCGCAGCAGCAACAACAACAACAACAACAAACTCAACTTCAATCTCAAGAACCCAAGCCTGAGTCCGAATTCATGACACACATCCCGACAGTGCGTCGGGCGAAATTACGACCACTCACCGAGGCCCTCCCTCCCCAGCCCACCGTTACGGAGCGTGTTCTTCGATCCATACCGATCCTCAGCTGGTTCACCGGTGACATCGTCGGCGATGGCCCGCAGCTTCGCGAGGATGGATCCTTCGACTACGACAAGTCCAATACGTATTGGCGATTCTGGTACATGATCGATATGATCATTGGGACGGATATGTGTGGACTGAAGGAGGAGTCGTAAAATGCAGCCAGTGACTTATATAGCCTGCGTGTTTTTGTGCAGTGGGACTGAAAGAAAACATAATTATTGGCACAACAACAGATACCCTTGACTTCTATGTATGATATTCTCAGCATCTTTTTTCGTTCTTTGGGAGAGGTAGAATGGGCCTGCATTCTAATTACGGTTGTCTTTTTCTGTCTTTGGGGGTTTGGCATTGTATTAGATTGCATAAGGGTAGAATGATCAATTGGCGTTGCTCCTCTACTATCTCTTGGTTTTACTACTCTAGATTTGCCAGTATTGGGCACGGCATGATGGTCATCCAAGGGATATACCTGACAACAAGTAAGCTGAGACTCGTTTGGACTTGACTTCGTGGTAATTCATATATATCATTGTAAGCGAAACTCCAAATGATCCCTATCATACTCTTGTCCCGAAATCAAATTCGTGAAGATGATGATGATGACGATGATGATATCTCTCACTTCTGCATTGCATTAAAGCTTTGCTTGTGTGTATTTTTTTTAGAGCCCATTTTTTACCTTTTTTCTTTACTCAACATTGCTCTCAAAGTTCTCACCCTCCACCAAATCAGGGATATCATCCTCCTCGTCGTCCTTCTTGCCCTCACCACCGGCCTGGCTCTTCTGCATGTTCTGGTAGCTCTCGGCAAGCTTGCGCAACGACGCGAGGCTGTCGGGACCCAACTGGTTCAAGATACCGGGGACGAGCTCAGTGAGTTCCTTCTCTTCGCCGTTACCGTAGAGGGCGAAGGTGTTGGAGGGGACGGAGGCGTGCACTTTTAACGATCGAAATCAGCATATACTAAACACACATAGAGAAAGTGTGTCGGGAGGGCAGGTGTGGGAAAAGTACCTCGGGGAGCACCAAAGTGGATGACATTGCCATCCTCCTTGAACATGTTGACTTCTTCGATGGCCTGGATGGGCTGGACGTTCATCTTCTTCAGCGTGGCCTGCAGCTTCTTGTCGTCGGCGCCGGACGACTTGTGGACCTTCTTGACCTTGCGGCGGGGAGTGCCCTTGCCTCTGTCGCGGTATTAGCTTCGCTTCTTCGTCAGGTATAATATATGGTTGTCGGATTTCGCAATTCGACATAAAAGTCATGGTCGTCGTGGTCGTAGGTGTGGGAATTCCGGGAAATTAAAAACAGGAAATCTTTGAAAATACGTACCCTGCAACCAGACATCAGCAATGATTATCAACGCATCAACTTGCCTAGCAACCCGCAAAGCTGCGAAACAGCACAGAAAAGAGAGATTCCACATACCAATCCGCACGCTCGCCTGCATTCTAGCCAACTTTGCGTGATCCATTATGACGGGTATTCTCGAGTCTGCAGGTAAAGATCAAAAAATCAACAACAAATCCATATTTTATAGCCGTGAATTCGTCAAGTTCCTTCTTCTTCTTCTTTTTCTTTTGGTCGAGTTGTGCGGTGCCGGATCCTCACCCGACTGCGAAGAGGGGAAAAGTCCCACGACCAGGACAAAAAGAAAAGGAATACGTACACGACGGGAAAAATCAGCCGAATCGGTAGTCTCGAGAAATCAAAAAGAAAAATGTGTGGATACGAACGAGGAGGGAGAGGGAGAAGGAGGGGGGGAGGAAGGAAAGATGAAGTAGTAGTGAAGATGGATGATTGACGATGCGCATCTTCGGTTTTCTGTGTGGGGAGGAAAGAAAGCGGAAGCGCTCGCTAAGCAGGTTTCGTTGCGTTCTCTGGGGGGAGAATTGTTGGTTCCTTCTATGGATTCACTACGTCTGGGCTCACGGCATTGCTACTGGTGTCCTACAGGTGGTTCTTGTTGTCCTTGCTGGGAGATATTCTGGCGTGGTTGTTTTTTGGTGGTTGTGGGCTGATGCATCACGGCATGGATTTCTCGGCTAAACCCTAACGGACATCCTTTCGTTACTGTCCTTGACCGGCTGCCAGAATATTCGAGGATTACTCGAGTTGAAATTGAACATGACTATCATTTTCAGCTATCTAGCCAAGCAGATTTCAACAATGGCAATTCGAGATAGGGCTCCAAGCTGGCGTTCTACAGTGGTCGCGAACTTCACCACCTGACCAACGGCATCCCATACCGAATCGGATAATCAGATCACCACCGGTACACGAATAGCCATCCCGCCGTAAGGGTAGTTTTATTCTTGATGTAGGAATGTGATCCCTCCAAGTTCACCATCCAAGCCACATGTTTCACCGAAATCCCCCGTTTCTAGTCCCCGTCGACGCACATGGGCCGCAAACTCTGCCAACGGGCAAGAGAGCCCCGGGCCTGATCTGCAGTATGGCAATGGCGTGACCTTATCATTGATATTGATGCGAACATATGTGTTCCCATGTTCTCCATGGTTCTCTGTCGAAGAGGATTGGCAGGTCATACGCTCCAGAGTGACCCGGGCACTCATTGGCAAGACAGAGGAGGTACGCCAGATACGATCTTTTGCAACATGTGTGGTCGGAAGGTCTGGGTCATACTTGACATCCTTGAAAAGGTCCAGAGCAGTTAGGAATGGTGCTAAGTCTCCATCGTGGACGCTAATGGCTTGTCAGCTATTCACCATAGGGACAAGACCAACAAAGCAAAATGATATATACTCACAAGCTGAAGAACATTCTACCAACCTCAGGGTCTGACAGCAAGGTAGATGCGGTCGCATTCATCCAAAGCCAGCCCATTGCGCCAGCGTAGGGATTCCCAGGGCCCGCGCGGTAGTAGTGGATTAAATCGCGTGCGTATGCGAAGCTCTCCCATTCTTCGCGGGTGAAAACATCACACCAAGGACTAGACCCTCGAACGGTGGTTTCGAACCCGCACATTTCCTGCATACTGAATATTTCGGGGGCTGCGAATGTTCCAAGAGCAGTGTTCTGTTCTTCTAGGAGTAATCGTTTTGCGATTGCTGGTGCATACGCTTCCTGAAAAAGGGCCAGCATATTTACGCCGTTGTCATGGCCTTTCAATGTGTCTTCAAGATAATTGAAACACGTGTCGCCGGGTGTCAGCGTATTCGCGCGCTGGTCAAAGGTCTCTGGGATAATCTGCAATGCAGCGGCCCCGTTACTCTCCCAGTTCAGACCAAAAAGTCCTGAAGCGAAGTACTTAGCCGTCTCGATTACACGGTTCGAGTCGCTAGCCCAAAAGCGCGTCCTGAAATTGCCCGGAATGAGTTGTCCATAGCGTGTTCGGAAGCGCACACCTGTTGTGAAAGCTTGGAGCGTGCCTGCATAGGGGCCTGTGGTGGTCAATTGGTCGAAGTCCTCCACTGGATTATCCGTGAAATAGGTCCAATGGTTCAGGAACGAAAGTGAGCCGTTTAGGCGCACATTCGATTCCTTTATCCGCTTAACGAGGGCAAGGTGGCCTTGTAGTGAAAGAGGGGAAGACCCATAGAGTTAGATTTATACGTGGTTGTTTAGCCCTCTGCCTGTGGGCGAGGCGATAGTGAAGTTGTCTTGACCTACGATGTCCGACTGATTTAGTTGGATATCTTTCTGCATGGCGCGACATCTGCGATATGTCAGATCATACGTGCAATCTAGAGTAGCCTCGAGTTTTAATCTCAGAAACCATACCATATGCACCTGGTCAACAAAGCACCCCTCGGGAGGGTGTATGCCCCCCAAGTTCAAGTTTTCATCGTCAATCATCTCAACCCACGGCCCATTACCGCCCAAATAGTAATGCTGATTCCATCCTTTGGGCTTCTCCGTCGTAACAGTTCGAGAAGGATGGAACCAGGTGTTCCAACTTGCATAATGCGGCGGGATCGGTTGGTTATAGGAGCTTAGGAGCTGTGTTACCGGGAATGGCAATATGGAAGAACCACGGTTATAGCAAAATGTACCAAGAAACGCGGCAAGAAGAGGGATGGCAAAGGTCAAAATAGGAGGCATGATCTTGGAAAATTGGCCTGCACCATGCCTTAGAATTGGATATAGACAAGAGGCTTGACCTTCTTTACTGTCTTTGACATGAATGGAATGCGCTAAACTCGAACGGGAATGATCATGTGATATCTCGCATAAAACTGGACAATTGAATTGGCAGGCATACTTTATTATAACTTCGAGACATATCTATGATTATAGATCTAGCGAGGACGATATTTCACTGCCAGAAAGATTCTAATTCTCACAGAAGAATACTTCAATGATATACTCTACTATTGGCATATAATTAAGACGTTATTTGTCTTCCGTGCCACCTAAATCTTGCATAGTGATGCTGATCACAGAAGGGAATCACCAAATTCATACGCTAAACACAAACCGGGGGCTCTTTTCCCCCATCTCTTGGATATCCTCCTCCGACATGCCCGCGACCTTGTCATCATCGCCGCCTTGAGCTCTATGACGGTTTGCCCAGTGGTAGTGAACCCACATGAGCCCGAAGACAATCCCACCAAACCCCACCAGAGCCAGCGTCACAGCGTTACCACGAACATAGCGCGGTGCTTCGTTCGTTTTGTACAGGAAAGGCGCCATGACGCCACTCACGTTCCCAAAGGTTAGTTGGAGACCCGTGGCAAACGTCCGCTTGCCGTATCGGGGTAGATTGGTCGGTAGCCAGGCGAGCGGTAATCCAACCGCTACGTAGAGACCCATGGCGACGAGCAGAGCGCCGAAATAATGCACTCCCGATGGGGTATCCGAGATGAGGATGCCATAGCCGACGACGGAGATCACTGAGAAGATGCAGGCAAACAATCCACGACGCTGCAATCGATCGCTAAGCCATGCCACGGTAAGGTATGTGATGGCGCCCAATGCGTAGCATGGAATCGTTAATGCCTGGACTTCTGCGGTGGACCTGGAGCCCATGCCTTCGATAATGGTGGGGAGGAAGGTACTGTAGCCATAGAGCATGGTGTCGACGCCGAACTGGCCAATGGAAAAGACATAGATCTTCCAATCCATCATTCCTTCTTTGACATCGGCCCAGTGCAACTGCTGCGCTGATGTTGTCTGACCCACGTGGCGCGAGCGGAGTTGTACGACCAACTCTTTCTCTTCTTCGTTGAGGTAGTATGCCGTGTCTGGGTCGTCTGCGAGGAGGAACCATGTCACCACGCCGATGATTACTGTTGGGATTCCTTCGATGATCATGATCCATCGCCAGCCGCGGAGGTTGCAAATACCATCCATGAATCCGATGCCGTAGGCCAGGAGGCCACCGAAAGCGCCGGCTGCGGCAGCGCTGCTGAACAGGTATCCAGTGCGCAAGGCGAGTTCGCGCTTATTATAGAACATAGTAAGATATGTCATCATCCCAGGAAAGAGCCCAGCTTCCACAAAACCTATTAGAAGGGTCAGATCTGAAGTTCGGACATAGTAGTTGCGCGACGTGCTTACCTAGAAGCAGACGACAGGCGATCAACCCACCATAGCTCTGGCAGATACCTGTTAGTGTCGCAATGATGCCCCATACTACCGCAATGGATGCGATATAACGCGACGGCTTAAGTTGCTTGAGGACCAAATTTGATGGTACTTCGAACAACTACGTTCTGTTAGTCCTCTGAGCCGTGCTCGCAATGTCTGATTTTGGATGGCTAGACATACGCAGTATGTGATGAACAAGAGAGACACAGCGACCTGGTACTGGTCTCCAACCAAGCCCAGATCCTCCTCTAGTCCGTACAATCGGGCATTTCCAATGTTCACTGAGAATACTGGTTAATCATCGGTGTGTCCAAATAATGCGATGGCGACATACCTCGATCCAGAAAACTGAATAAATACAACAATACTACGAATGGCAGAATATGGAGATCCATTTTCCGGATCAAACGCTGTTCTTTCGCATTGTGAACAGCAGTAGCCGACGTTTGGGATTTCTCCTCCGCTGGCTGCAATTCCTCCGTCTTTGGTTCTCTGCGGTCCTCCATGGTCGCATGGGCTGAGTGTTGTTGTTTACCAGAAGCTCTCCATGCAATGTATTTTTTTTTTTAAGCTGAATTAAGTTTATCAGCTGGGGTAATATTAGCTAACCAGATATCATTCCCCGGTATAGGAAGAAAGATAAGCACCGGCCCCAACAACCGACACCCACTCAATGCGCAAGGTCACGGCGGGGTCTTTGCCTATCGACATGAAAGAATAGGGGGTAACAATGGCAATATGCTCATGCCCTGTTCTCCGTACTTGTACAGAGTACAAAAACTTCGTACGTATCCCAAACTGGTTTCTGTGGGGTGATTTTTCTTGGCCTCGTTGTCCTTGCATGCCAAATAAGCTCATTGGAATCAACCTAATAGCTCTGACGGGTTCGCCGGTGAATCCCCACGCGTCTCTCAGCAAGCGAAGCCAGCGAAGTCGTTGTCTTTGACGTGCTCCGTCCCCTTCCTGACATTGCCCGGGTTTATTGCAGCAAGAATGCTGGCCTTTCGGAATGTCATGCTGCTGAAGGCTCGCTCAGTTGTACCGGAGGTACTGAGGACTGCGACCTCGGATTTCTTTTCATGGCAGGCATGATTCGGTT
This sequence comes from Aspergillaceae sp. MA 6039, assembly GCA_003004485.1. NCBI lineage: Eukaryota > Fungi > Ascomycota > Eurotiomycetes > Eurotiales > Aspergillaceae > Aspergillaceae sp. MA 6039. The sequence goes on along the minus strand of PQMF01000048.1, from coordinate 15,727 downwards.
GTATATTTTACACAGTTGATAGGAGCTATGGTAGTTCTCAATGCCTTTATTATTGTCGATATTATTGGAAAATGCAATGCTGTTCTGATATGTTAAATTCGTATCCTGCATAAAGCAAGATCCGAGGCAGAGTCCGGCAGAGTCCGGCTCACGTGGAACCCGCATGATATCATCCAGACATCAAGTCAATTGACCTGGAGTGCTCTTCAATTCCTCATTTATCACTGCTTTCTGTCAATAAAACAGCCATAGAAGCTAAAGGAAAAGAATACCATCGACCCTTCAACATGCCAGAAGACTACGGGGCTTATCAGGCCGAGATCTACGGCCGAGGTGCCATGTCCGGCACCATGCCCAACGTCACTACTGACCCTCGGCTTCTGGAAGAACAAGCGCGTAAGGCTCTTGGTGCCCGGGCTTTCAATTATGTTGCCGGAGGAGCTGGTGAGAAAGCCACTATGGCCAGTAATCGGCTGGCTTTTCGCCAATGGAAAATGTAAGTCTAACAACGCCCTTTGGAAGGGAGAATGCGGAGTACGATGAACTAATCAGTTAAACGATGCTTGAAGAATCCCCCGGATGATGAGAGATGTCAGTTTATCCCAAACTGCATAGCTACAACCTACTATAGTCGCAATAGCTGATATTAAGTGGAATTGTTTAGTTGGCTGGTCAAAGTGTTTCGGTGAACCTATTCGGCCGGGAATACGATAACCCTATACTCATGGCACCGGTTGGTGTCCAAAGCATATTTCACGAAGATAAGGAACTTGGGCTTGCAGAGGTGTGCGCGGACACCGGCGTCCCATATATTCTCAGCACCGCCAGTAGCAGTTCTATCGAAGAGGTAGCTGCCGCGAATGGCGATGGCAAGAGGTGGTTCCAGCTTTACTGGCCAGGAGATGACGACATCACCATCTCCTTGTTAAAGCGTGCCAAGGACAATGGGTTCTCCGTCTTGGTGGTCACTCTGGACACATTCTCGCTGGCCTGGCGACCCGCTGATCTAGACAATGCTTATGTACCTTTTATTCGTGGTGTTGGAAACAGGGTGGGCTTCACTGATCCTGTGTTTCGTGCCAAGTTCGAGAAAGAGTCGGGCTCTACGGTAGAGGAAGACGTTATTGGGGCTTCTAAATCATGGATTGGCCAGGTATTCTCCGGCCGGCCGCACACATGGGAACAGCTGTCTCTCCTGCGGAAACACTGGGATGGCCCAATTGTGCTCAAGGGAATTCAACATGTCGACGATGCGAAACTTGCCCTCGAGTCTGGGTGCGATGGAGTCATTGTTTCAAACCATGGCGGTGAGTCATTGTATCTTCCCAGTTCACATAAACATCATTGCTGATTCTTATATGTAGGCCGACAAGTTGACGGTGCCATTGGCTCCCTCGATGTCCTACCAGAGATCGTCGATGCTGTTGGGGATAAATTGACCGTCTTATTTGACTCTGGCATTCGCACTGGCGTGGATATCATCAAGGCCCTCTGTCTCGGGGCCAAGGGAGTCCTGGTCAGTCGGCCAGTGATTTACGGTCTTTCCATCGGAGGGAAAACGGGAGCTCAATCTGTGTTAAAGGGGCTGCTGGCCGACTTGTGGCAAAGTATAGGACTCTCGGGGATTCGGTCGTCGCAAGACTGTGATCGAACCAAGATCCGAAAGGTCCACCACCCTGGCGATCAGGCGGCGATGTTGTGATGGTGATGTTATCTAACAGATCAAGTATATTCCGTACTATCTCTCTGTCAGTGGGTCTAAATATTATAGACGAATGAAATACTCCGATGTCTGTACTACGTACTCTGAACAATGGGGATTCATGGATTATTCAGCAAGCATTACTTATTCGGAGAATCACATGCCATTCTCGCCTTACAACCTGAAAAGAAAACAAAAAACATGGATTTGACTCCTGACAACGTCGACATCATTGTTTGAGATTAGACTACTGGGATTGGTAATTCCCGACTCTCGTTTGCATCCTGTCTTCACTAAGACCTCCTCAGTCTCGATATACTCCTTATCTGATCATTTTTATCCCCCCCACGCGCGATTGATCTATATGACTAATCTCTATTGGGCTTAACACTATTGCATCATTCCTTGTGGCATGCCTGGCTTTTCACACTCAGGATCGACCACGCCCAAAGAGCCCAATGAAGTCGTTACGATCGAAAACGGCCAGGAAGGCCTGGTCCAGCAGAACGATAATGCCAGCCATGTGCCCGCAACTTCCGGAGCGGCAACGCTTCTCCCACGGCCAGTCGCCTCCTTTGTGTCGCTCGTGACCCAGTCGACGTCACTCTCACTTCGACTGGGAACGTTCTTTGGAGGTGTTGCGCTAGACAGCGCACGTGCAACAACGCTGACGGGACTGGAGCTCAGTCGTGCCGTGATCGAAGGGATCTTGACCAGGGCTGGGCGTGATGTGGCCGTCAGAAGTGGCGGGGAACGGGGAAAGACAGAAGCAGAGTCACTACTGGAGCGGAGTGTAAGCCGTTGCAATTACTTGTTCTCTGGGATTTCAAGCTAATTTGTGTCACAGCTAGCTATGCTGCATACAACTGTGACTTCTGCGTCATTCTTTGCGGCAGCATCATTCCATTTCTCATCAACAACGCTATCATCCGTTTCTCATATGTCCCAGGCTCTCTTATCAACCCTCGATGCTATTCTCGGTTCGACAGAATCCTCGAGGGCGATAGCAGCCATCATCACGCTCATTCGAAGAGAGTTCAGGGGTATCGTGCCCAGTCCTGGCTCTGAAAAGATAGGGGTTGGCGATCTTCTTGTTGGCTCCGTCGGATTCGCCCTGCTGCAAAGCTGGGGAAGAAGGAACACCGAGCGCTATTTGCATGAGAACGGCGGTGATGAGACGGTCTGGGATGTAGTCATCCTAGATAACGGGTTGAGAGCCGATGTCGTCGGAACAAGCCAAATCGTCTTCCCGGATCCACCTCGCGATGACTTGGACGCAGAACCTAAACATTCGTCATTTATGTCAACAAATAAAGATAAGGGGATGGTAGACACTGTGCAACGTCGGACGAGCATCATCGATGCGCTCGACAGCCCTCAATTATCACTTTCGCCGGAAAACCAGCACAATGCCTCGGACGAAGATATTCGGCTGTATATCATGAAGCAACTCCCTCGAGGCTGTCATGCATCTATTAGGACTGATCTGGTCACGGCTCGCACCATCACAGTGGATGTCTTCGATGACAATAGCGCAGAAATAAATGCACCACCTGGTACCATGGTGGTTGAGGAAAAATTCCGTGACGACCATGATACTGGCGATAGTGTCACGTTAGGGAGTCAAGCACACGATCTTCCTAAGCATACTGTCGTATTCAGGACAGCGTTCAACCAGTCACAAAGTGCCAATGTAAGGCCAGAGGATGGACATGATGATCTATCCTCAGAAATTACAGGGCCAAATGCTGTCCAGGAACCACAGGATACCGCTGGCAAGGGTCCGTCCCATGGTAATAAGATATGGGATACTGGAAATTATCGATTTAACCGCCAACGATCATCCGAGGACGGCTCTACGCCAAAGGACACCATTGCCAGCCCCAATTTGCGTCAGTCGAAGGTCAGAGGGGCTCCTCATACAGCAGAGAAACCAGCCAAGATCCCCGTTGCCAAGCAGCATCATAAAAGCTTGAGTTATCCGTCGCAACCCAAAACGGATACAACTTCCAAGGATTCGTCTGGAAAAGGTTCATTATCGAGGCTTGCTCAGAAAATAAAGCCACCTGTCGCTGATAATAACGGAAATTTCAAGCACTCGTCTTCGAAGCCGATGCCTGAGAAGTCAGCACTGTCCACCTCGTCTCAGTCCAGAAAGGCACCTTCATCACATGCGCATTCGAAAAAAGCATTGCCCCCTCCGCCACGAGTTTCGTCGTCTGCTGCAAATAGAGGTGTACCAAGGTCACATTTACATGGTGCATCTGAAGCAAGGTCCTCTACTTCTTCCCCAGTAGCAAGGCGCACAGACCCCCACGATACTCGACGTGGTAAGGATGCAAAGAATGATCGCTACACAGTAAGTAGAAAGAGCCAAGAGTCCCTCCTGATACAAACAGACGCATACTCTGCACGACCTACGAATACACGCCCAGGATCGACTGCCAGCATGAGAGGCCATGTGCGCAGCAGTAGTGCCCTGTCTTTGACAACATCTGAAGCAGATATGTCTGTATCTGTCAACAATGATAGCCGGCCTGGTTCATCTTCACACCAACGATCAAAATCATTCACTCCCAGCATATATTCCCTAGCTACTGCAGGCTCGGAAACATCACTCATACTTGCTCACCGCATGCGAAAAAGCGCATACGAAGACACTGAGACAGTACAAGCGCTCAATCGGGATGGTATGATCCCGGGTATCTTTCCGGAGAACCATTTCGTGTCAAATATCCGTCGGTTTTGTCGATTTTCTTCGGCGTCTTACGGATCGAATGCCCTTAAGGTGATGGGAGTCCGCAAGGGCGACAAAGTCCTCCCTTCTCAGGTATCCGACAGCCAGGAGCACAGTGACTTTTCGGACCATGCAGGTTTGCCACCATCAACAATCCTCTTGTCATCCTTTGTTGATCCGGCTGGGGGCTCTAATGCTGCTGGAGAAACGGAGACCGGATTTCCTCTCGTGCACTACCTTTGTCTGGATCATAATTCAAAGGCTGTTGTTCTGACACTCCGGGGGACATGGGGCTTTGAGGATATCCTGACGGATATGACCTGCGACTATGACGATCTAGTGTGGCAAGGGAAGAACTGGAAGGTACACAAAGGCATGCATGCGTCTGCCAAACGGCTTTTGGAGGGTGGAGGCGGAAGAGTCATGATTACCATTAGGGCTGCTCTGGAGGAGTTCCCAGATTATGGCGTGGTTCTTTGTGGACATTCCTTGGGAGGTGGTGTTGCTGCGCTTCTTGCGACAATAATATCTGAGCCTACTCATGAAACAGCTGCAACATCATTCATGACTGCGTCGTACCAGTCTGCGACCCAACGCACGCTGCCATCGAAAAACACCGCATCGAGCAAGCAGCACCCATTCTATTTCCTTCCTGCTGGCCGTCCCATCCATGTATATGCATACGGGCCCCCGGCTGTGATGTCTCCATTCCTGCGCCGTGCAACTCGCGGGTTGATCACCACCGTTGTCAACGGGCAAGACGTCGTTCCGAGTCTCTCTCTTGGCATCCTCCACGACATGCACACGGTCTCCCTGGCATTCAAAAGCGATACTTCCGGCGCCAAATCCAACGTACGTTACCGCGTCTGGGAAAGCCTGCGGCAGAGCATCTTGAACAAGTTCTACGTCAAAGAGGCTCCTATGCTTGTCCACGCCGGCGACGGCGTCGGAGAAGACGCCTGGGCATGGCAGACACTTATGGGACTTCGCGAAGAGATGTGTGCACCTAAACTCATGCCCCCCGGTGAAGTGTTCTTGGTCGAGACGATGCGTGTTCTTCAGCGGGACGCGTTCACCTCCAATTTGGGCAATGATGGACATCCATTGCTTGGGCGGCCTGCAACACGGGTGCAATTGAAGTTCATCCGAGATGTTGAGGCTTTCTTCGGGGAGCTCAGGTTTGGTTCCGGCATGTTGAGTGATCATAATCCGGCACGATACGAGACTAGTCTTGCCGCTCTTACGGGGGGTATTTTGGATGAGTGATTCAACGCGTTACGATATTTCACATTTTTCACTCTATTTAATAGACGAATGGATGGATTGCGTTGGGAACTCGAGATGACGCTGCCTGTCCATTCATGATGCCCTCAGTCCCAAATTGGAAACACGGCAAGAGATTTGTGAACATTCTTTTTTATTTCCTTTCATTTCTTCCTCGGTTTTTATATATGTTCAAACTGCACATGTAATATACCCCAATAGTTTAGATGTCATACGTTGGATAAGACTGAATTAGATTCCATTCTTTTGCCCTCCACCTCCTGCAGATGACTGAATATAAGTAATCTCGGTAATGTTATTGCAAAGCCTTCATAAAGGTACAATGCCAAACCCCAATGCACATAGCTTCACAAGCATATGATAGAGTTCCAGTCGATGTTGGCACCTGGGAGGACCTTCGTGCATGCTACCATCAAGTGGTTTCACTGGTACCCAGGTCGAGGGGACACGGCCAGCTCTTTAGTCAAGGTGGCTTGCTGACATCGCGAGGTCACATGGGCCTTCAAATTGTCGCGCTCTGTTGCATTTCCCGCTCTCCCATGTCATTGCCAACCAGTCACTGACGTGTGCCGAGGTCGCAAGCAATCTCAGGCCAAGTCCTGCAGCAGATAGGTATGGTCATCTCGACTTATCGACTATCAGACACATACCCCCGGCCAGACCCTATTTTGAATGGCCACCGATACCCTTCTGCTTTCTGTCTTCTATCCGCATGTCAAGGTCTCGGATCTGCTTCTCAACGAGCTCTTTTCGGGATGTCAGGTTTTGCCGGGTTCCTCGAAGATCTGCGATCCGTTCGTCGATGGTTATTTCGCGGGTTTTCTGGGCTGTCTGTACAAGGCAAGTCATGTCAACAACGAGCTTCCTCAGTCTGCTTGGTCATAGATCCATAGATTAACCGGCAAGCAATCATACCTGGGCCACCTCTCGGTTCGTCTTCAATCCCGCACCATAGAGGGTTCCTGCGATGGTGATTGCCGTTACGGCGCCGGCCAGGACAAGTCGCCGTGGGTTCTTAGGAGCTCGCATGGTCGAGCCCTTCTATGTTGCACCTATGGTTTTTCTATCCAACGAATTCTCCGCTGTAGTGACAGGGATTTAGATCATTGATATCCGTGCCTCCGCCCAAAACCATCCTATATTGTCATAATACACCGCCTTCCTGTACGGCAATCAATATTGGTTAATATCTATATTAGTCATCATATCGACAGCCGCGTCGCGTCCCTCGCGTTAGGCCGATTCATTGTCGAGGTTATTGCCCTGCACAGAGTACCAGCAGCAGGCTCTATAGAGCAGGGAATATTGAACTAGGCCCGACGCGTCGCGCCGAGCAGCTGCTCGTTTGCTACAACGATGCCTTCTTTGCCGATGGTCCCTCGCCGTCGACAACGAGCAGAAGAGGATGACGATGCACCATCCCCCGCACCCCTCTCGCAGACTTCGAATGCCAGCAAACGTGCTCGACTAGAACCGCAAGTGAAAACGGAAGGGACTAATGATGACGAAAGTACAGAGGACAGTAGTCAGGGTACGGAAGGTGGAAGCGAATCTGATGAAGATGGTGCAACCCAAGAGCCTTCTACGCAACATGAGCCCTCAACACAAGTCAGCATAACCGGCGAACAAAGTACACAGGCCAGCAGTATCCAAAGCGAGCCCGAAGCGAATGGTTACAAACCAGGATCTATCGTGCGTATCAAGGTCAACGATTTTGTCACGTATACATCGGCGGAATTCTTCCCTGGGCCGAAGCTGAATATGGTCATCGGGCCTAATGGAACAGGAAAGAGTACCCTGGTTTGTGCAATCTGTTTGGGTTTAGGCTGGGGTCCGCAGGTATGAAGGTATTCCCTTTGGACTGCGTCTCCGTTACTGACAAAAGACTGGTGTAGCATTTAGGACGGGCCAAGGACCCCGGTGAATTCGTCAAACATGGATCTCGAGAAGCTAGTATTGAAATAGAGCTGGCAGGCGGACGACGTTTCCGCCGGAATCCAGTCGTGCGTCGCCTTATCAAACGAGACGGCAACAAGAGCCTCTTCTTCCTGAATGACCAACCTACAAGTCGCAACAAGGTGTATGAACTTGCTCAGTCTTTCGCCATCCAGATTGACAACCTTTGCCAATTCTTACCACAGGACAAAGTCAGCGAATTTGCTGCGCTTACGCCGGTTGAACTTCTACATTCTACGCAAAGAGCTGCCGCCGGGCCGGAGATGATTGAATGGCATGAGAGCTTGAAAAAGCTAAGGGCGCAGCAAAAGAAGCTACAAACCGACAATCAAGGCGACAAGGACCTCTTGACAAATCTCGAAAATCGACAGGAGATGCAAAGGGCCGACGTTGAACGGATGCGCCAAAGAACTCAGATAAAGAGACAGATTGAGATGCTGGAGACAGCAAGGCCTATCACACGATACAAAGATCACCACCACCAATATCAGGCTGCGAATGACAGGAGGAAGGCACTCAAACGCGAATTTGATCAACTCGAAGCGGACCTACAACCCGCCTTGAGCGCCGTGACCGCAAAGGAGCATTACTGCACGCAATTGAATCGCGTGGTCCAGAAGCAAAAAGAGCTGGTCCAGAGGGCAGACACCTTGGCCAAGGAGTCAGGAAGGAAGATTGAACAGCATGACGACTCGATAAAGGACTTAAACAGTCAAATTGAGGCAGAAAAGAGAAGTGCCAGCACGCATAGGCAGGAAGTCGGCAAGATCCATCAAATCATCAACAAATTAAAGAGGCAATTGAATGATGAACCTGTGGAGTTTGATGTGGATTGGTACAATGAGAGAATTGTGAGTATTGAGACGGGGTTTTTAGTCGGACGTTTAACTGATTGTGCAATAGAGAGAGAAACGGCTGGAAGTGCGTGAGCTTGAGGAGCGCGCAACCAGGATCAAAGAGGAACGGCGACCACTTTTCGAAGCACTAAATGAAAAGCAAATGCTTGCCAAGCAAGCGGAGCAGCAATTGCGCAGTCTCGATTCTCATTCCGGGCGGCAGGAGACATTGCTTCAAAGAACATCCAGCGACACTTTTAAGGGTTATAAATGGCTTTTAGAAAACCAGGATAGGTTCGAGAAGGAAGTCTTTGTTCCGCCAATCGTTTCCTGCTCTGTGAAAGATCCAGCGTACGCCGACGCCCTCGAGTCGTTGATGCAGAGGAACGATTTTATTGCTTTTACCACACAAAGCCGCAATGATTTCAAAACCCTACAGAAGGCACTGAATATCGAATTGGGGCTTTCTGATATCAGTATTAGGACGTGTTCAGCTCCGCTGGAACGTTTCCAACCTATGCTACCGGACGAGGAAATACGGAAATTCGGGTTCGACGGGTGGGCAAAGGACTTTATCAGCGGTCCGGAGCCTGTGCTTGCCGTACTATGTAGCGAGAACCGGTTTAATCAGACCCCAGTTGGTCTTCGCGACATCAATGATGATGTATACAATCGGATAGCTCAGGGAACCATCACTCCTGGGTATCTGGAAAGAATAGTTACCAGATCTCCCGGAGGCGGGAATACGGCCCCAATGCAACGAGTACCCGTACAAGGCAAGTGAATCCCGCAAAAATCTGGACAGCCCAGCCTGTCGAGACCTCGACAAAACGGGAGTTCGAAGAAAGGATCGAAATGTTGCAAGAGGAATGTCGAGAGCTACGCGAGAGATCGGAGTCTAGTAAGGCTAGACTTACGCAAATGGGCAAGGAACATGAAGAAACTCAACGCGAAAGGGTTCGTCCTATTTACGCCTGACTTGTGGTAGTCGTATGTTAGCTCACACGTCTGTCTGCTTACAGGTTGAGATTGAACGAGAGAAAGCTGAGAAGCAGACCGCCCATACGACCTACAGGGCCCTTCCGGAGAAGATCAGTAGGTTTTCTCCCTTTTAATCTGCCAGAGGTTCATCTAACCCTCAGTAGATCAACAGGAAACCAAGTTGAGCGGCATGGAGGACCAATTCGAAAGGATTAAAGCGCGAGTACGAAGTATCCGGGACCAACAAGATCAGCTGTCAATTCGTAAGGCTGAAGCAGCTATTGAATATGCCGTACGTCTAAACACATGATTTTGAAGTCTTCTTGGAGAACAGGGCTGACAAATGAAAACAGAACGTGGTTCAAAATCTACGCAAACTGACCGAGCAACACATAATAACAAGGGTCCGACAGATCGAAGCGCTTTCGGATGTCGAAACGTTGAAAGAACGCAGTGCAGAACATCGCGAAAAGCTAAAGCAGAAAGATGTCGAGGTCAAAGAAGCCCATGCAGCCTTTGACGCGGCAGCCGAAGTGGCCAAGCACCTGCTTAGAGAGGCCAACAAAGTTCTCAAGATGGCAAGGAATCAATCTGACCTAGGAGACTTGCTGAAAGGCCTCGCAGATCACAACACGGAGAGACTTGAAGCGGATATCGATTCGGAAAAGGCACGCTTAGAACTCACGCAGGGCGGGAGTAGCAACGTGCTCAAGGAATTCGAAGAGCGCGAGCGGCAGATCCACAGGTTACGCCACAAGCTCACCGAATTCGAAACCCAACTCGCGGACTACAACTACGCGATCAATGAAGTCCGTGGCAAATGGGAACCGAAACTGGAAGCTTTGGTGAAGAGCATTAGCAACGCCTTTTCCGACTCCTTTGCGCGTATCGGATGCGCAGGCCAGGTCACCCTCGACAGAGCCGAAGAGGGCAGCGATCAACAACAACAACGAGAAGGCGCAAGTGCGATGGGTGGCAGCGACTTCGATCAATGGTCGATTCAAATCCACGTCAAGTTCCGCGAGAACGAGAGCCTGTCTCTGCTCGATTCGCATCGCCAATCCGGAGGCGAGAGAGCAGTCAGCACAATATTCTACCTCATGGCGCTCCAGTCGCTGTCTGCGTCGCCTTTCCGTGTTGTGGACGAAATCAACCAGGGTATGGACCCGCGCAATGAACGCATGGTGCACGAGCGCCTGGTGGATATTGCCTGTGCCCACAGCAGCACCACCAGCCCCACCAACGATAGCGATGATGATGTGGGTGGAAGTGGTGGAGGCCAATACTTCCTTATCACCCCTAAATTACTCACCGGATTGGTGTACAAACCAGGCATGAGGGTCCTTTGTATCGTCAGTGGCGAACATATGCCCCAAGACTATAGCCGGCTTGATTTCAGTCACGCGGTGCAACGCCTCCGCGCCGTGGCGGAGAAGTCGAGTCGTAGTAAGGGAAAGGGAAGAGCCATCACGGACAATAATCCTACCGCTGCCATTGCTGCCGCCCGCTCGTAAAGCAAACAATCTACTTATTACTATCCTCTGTACACAGGTAACGCTAATGTAAATATTTCTTCAGACTTTGTTAATTTCAGGATACCTTTTCGCTTTTCTTCATTTCTCCCATTTTCTCATGAGAGGCGACGTCGTTTACTAGATGCCACACGCAAGCAACTGCTGGTTAGGGCTGGAGATAATAGGGAACAGGCATGTGTGGATTGTTGTAAGAGCTTATTCTTGTGGTCCGACTGGTTGCGTTGCACTCGCATTTCTTTCAATTCTTGCTGTACTCCTTGTAATTTGTTCTCGTTGCGTGATGATTTCTGACGGGCGACTTTGCTTCAAGCGCGGACTCCCGCAGCTTGGTGTCGTGGTTCATGAGCAGCGTTGTTCTGTCTGGATTTCCCAGTAGTAAATCGCCACTTTCAATTCATCATGGTAGCTGCCAACTCGAGGCTCCCCCTCTAGGGTTCTTTTAAAGTAGCTTCTAGAGGTTGGCAGTGTAAACCCCCATCCATTACCCGCTCCTTCGGCAGCCTAGCTGCTTTTTCCCCTACTATGGTCGAGTTGGCCTGTAACCATTTCGCGGTTCGTCTCGGTTTGAAAGACGATGGGTGAATCAAGCTGGGGAGCGTGTGGTTTGTAGACTATCGCGTGTATTCCGCCGTGTACCTCCTATGAAAAAGAGTGTTAGCTGGAATGAGGTTCACAGGTTCAAACAGAGGGAATGGAAGGATCAACACCTACTAAACACTCAACAAGGCCCGTCTTTCCTGGAGTTTCTTGACTACAGAGGGAAGGACCAGGAGAGCTCTGGATCTTTGTTCCCCCGATGAGGGCAGCTAGGAAAGCCAAGCTCTGATTGGTCCAGGAATTCATACTCCGTCAGCCATATGGCACTGGGGCGTTCCAACCTTAGTCATCCCTCAGTAGCCCTCGTTGTGCGTTTAATCTGTGCGCCCGTTTGGGGAGTCTGGGCATCCGTTGTGTTAGAGAGTCGATCATATTGTATCGATTCTTTTACATATTACATTATGATTTCCATATTATTGTTTTTCGTGGACGGAAGACTATGATAACGCCAGGTATAGTTCACGATGCTATTGTTGCAAGCTAGTTTGGTAAGTTTTGCAATGCTCCTACCCAAAGACTACGACTCTACAACATACTCGTGAAAGAGAAATTTGCTTCCAGTATTCAAGTCATGATGCGTCAATCAATTATCATATGAACAGAACAAAAGAGATGTTCCCCGAATCCTGAACTCGTTTGCTTTCCTTCGTCATTCAGGAAATCCCACATCGTATCAAAATGTCAGGTAGATCAAAAAATGTACAGAGAAGTGAGAAGTGAGGGGAAAAAAAAAACCAATAAAGACACGACTCTCACGAAACAAAGCCATACACATATACATGTAACAGAACAAGGGTATCATCAAGAGTAGTAAGAAAAAGCATAACAGCCACCGACCAAAAGAGCAGACAAGTAAAAACGCCATTTGGTATATAGATAATAACCGCCGATATCGAAGTCGGTCGGCTCCAATCATTTTGTTTCTTTTTTTGTCCTCTTTCTTAAAAGGTGAAAGATGACGATGATCTCAAACAACAGCCGTCGCAACGGGACGCCCGGTATGGCAGCCCCTCTCATGGCGCTTCATGTTACTCCGCACCGAGAAGGCCTTCCCGCAGCCAGCGTGGGTGCACCGAAAGGGCTTCTCACCCGTGTGGCTGTGCGAGTGGATGCGTAGACTGGAGGGCCGCGAGAAAGCCTTGTGGCAGGTGCGGCAGATGTACCGGTCATGGTTCTGCTGGTAGGGGGTAGAGTTGGAAGGAGGAAAGTAGTGGTGGTGCTGCCATGCAGGAGTCACAGGAGAGATCATCTGCTGGTGTGCTGCGGCTGCGGCTGCGGCTGCTGGAGAGGGCGCTGCGGGAGCGGGGATGGTGGTTGAAGTAGGAGCAGCCATGGCGGCTGATCTTTGGTAGTACATGGTGGTACTGGTGGGAGCGGGAGCAGCAACAGTAGCAGGAGCAGAGGATTCAACAGGCGAAGAATACGATGCCACACTGGGAGCGGGAGAAGCATAGGGGCCCGCCTGCGCAGAACCCTGGCTGGAGATGGAGGAGCGGTCCGCAGCGAGTGGGATCTGCGGCTTCTGGTAGTGGTGGCCCTTGTCGCTGGTGGCCGAGACAGACGAGGCCGAAGGAGAGTGGCTGCTTGCGCGGTGGAAGCTAGAGCCAGGACGCAACGGCGGAGTAGGAGGCAAGCAGACAGGAACACCAGTCATGACAGGCTCATAGGCGCGAGACTGAGGACGAGAGTCAGGAGAGCTGATTCTCTGGCGCTCTGCGGGTAGTTGTTAGCTACCTTGACTTTATTTCGATGCATATGAAAGGATTGACATACTGGCTGGCTGAATGGCGGCACTGTCAGCACCCTCGAAGAGGGTCGAGATGGAAGGAAGAGAGCATTTGGGCTGGTCCTCCACCGGAGGCGAGAGGGGAGGCTGAGAGCGAGAGTAGAAAGTAGGCACCGCAGTGAAGTACGACTTGTCGCTGGAGATCTTGTAGACCGGGGGGCTGTGGACAGGGCGAGACTTCATGATGGGATCAGGTCCCGGGGGGGTAATCAGGTTGGCGAGATCCATGGTGGTTGATAGTACAAAGTAAGAGTTAGTTAGGTCTTTATGTTCGCGTGATCAAATTTAGAGGAATCTCTTGAAGTAGTTTGAATCGAGGAATCGGGGGAAAGCCGGATATATAAGTAGATGACAAGGAGAAGGGCCGAACAAAAGAATCGACAAAGTGGGGAGCAGAGAGAGATTGTCCCACGGGACCGCGAGGGCCGTTTACTACCTGAGTAAAGTATGTGCTAATAATAAGCCGGATAATTATCATCATCGGCGTCCTCCTCAATACTCCATTCATACGTATACCCCCGGAAGGAGAGTATACTAGACGAGCGAGCAGCGGGCGATCAAACACAAAGCGGGAGAGTCCGACACGAACGTCGGAGATGATGCCTGTGACGGTATTGTTACCATAGTGGGTCGCCATGCGACAGGGATTTTACAGGTGGGGCTGTGCTCCACACAGCGCGAAAGCTTAATTGATGACAGTAATACAGTACTGTCAGATTATCTGGTTTTATTTCCTTTTGGGTAGGCTCGACGAGAACTCCCAATGTGGTTAGAACGTGCGGCCTTGCATCCACTACCTAGGTACGGCCCACCAGAGCTCTCAACTGCCATTGGTTCGTTCTCCAACCCATACGTAACTTAACATTCAACTCGTGGTTTCCCCTCTCCATACCCAGCTACCTTGGCTGGGATCGACCAATGATTGGAAGAAATTTATCGGGAGTTATGGGGGCTTCGGTTAGAACACTAGTGCAGATCCACGGATGATTGACTGTTTTTTATTTTAGTGTCTCTATTATTTCCCATATCGTGTTATTCCCATTCATATTATTATTTAAAAATTATTATTTTCTCATGGGATTACCCCCAATATTAACAGGCTGGTCCTGACTAGTTACCTGTCATACCGAGAAGCCCCATAAACGGCCAGCCTGGGCATAGTATGTTTTGTGTCAGCAAATCCTTTCGCTTTGCTTTCCTGCCTTGATGGGGGGGGGCGGGCCAACACGGCAGGGCATAGAGTTAGTTATACGTACTCTTTTTTCCTTTTTTTTTTACTTCGCGTTTACTTCAGACTCTAATCATAGCAAAAAGCAATAAACTCCTGACTCCTGACAGGACGTAGTAGTAGACATAGTGGGGGATGAATCGATCCTCCAAGAAGTGGGCTGTGTTAGGGCAATCAATCCACCTGTCCATGATGGGAAAAGTCTCCGGAAACACATAATAATCATCCCTATGCCTCCGTGTCAATATGCCTCCGCGCCCAGGGTCTTAGTCGGCCCCGGAGCACACTTGAGACAAAAACAAAAGAAAGTGATGCATCGTGCATTGTCTCGAGGCTTCCCTTCGTACGATTGCAAAGCAGAGGCATCATCATGGATCGCCCGTGCAGCCAGATGTCGGATGACTGGTCATCGGACTGTATAGACGTGCATAGACGCAACTGACCACAGCCTGATGGTTATGATCCTCATGATCGTGAGATCAAAGTCCTACTCTTCCGTACGGGCGGGATATTACCCCAATCCCAGTCGATTCGAGACATATACTTGTACGTATCCTGACTGACGAGTACTTCGGAGTAAAATAATAATATAAATACGTATATTAGTTATGACCAGGAGAGGATCAACATCAGAAACAGCCTGGCTCTCGTTGATACCAATATTTTCTTGATTCACCAGATTCACGACAAAACATAGACCCTAGTCCCAGAGTCCTCCAAAGTGTTCCTGGGCCTCGAGTTGACCGCGGATGGACCAGATCCAGCCAAAAAAGGGTTACGGAGACGAATTTCAAGATCGTCGCCGCCCATGGTTGAGGGTGCTTATGGTTCTGGAATTGATCCGTGCGGGTATACGCGTAGGTGGTGATGTCCTGCCATGGGACGCACAAGGAAGTCCTCCGTTGGTGTTCCAATATTGAAGCGAAAATCTGAACCGCCCGGCAATTATTTTCTGTTTTTGCTTGTGCTTCACATACGGAGTACATACATATCTACAAAAGGAATCATAGTAAGCATAACAATAAATGTGACACTCGGAGGAACATACAGTAGCCTCGATATTTTTCCTTTCTTCACAGTCTCCT
>PQMF01000047.1:0-127231 GCA_003004485.1 Aspergillaceae sp. MA 6039 | reverse complement strand
GATCTGGGATGCTAGCCGTCAATGGGCAATGCTACAGATACTTGAGGGCCATAATGACTCAGTCACCTCAGTCACCTTCTCCCATGATTCCAAGCTCCTTGCCTCAGCCTCATGGGATAAGACTATTAGAGTCTGGGATGCTAGTAACTGGCAATGCCTATATACTCTTGGAGACCATAATGGCTTTGTTTCCTCAGTCATTTTCTCCTATGATTCCAAGCTCCTTGCCTCAGCTTCAGCTGATCATACAATCAAGATCTGGGATATTACTTCCAGTAATGGGCAATGCTTACAGACACTTGAGGACTGTAATGGCTTATTTATTTCAGTCATCTTTTCTCATGATTCCAAGCTCCTTGCTTCAGCTTCAATGGATAAGACCATCAAGATCTGGGATGCCACTGCTAGCAACAGGCAATGCCTACAGAAACTTAAGCATCATAATGACTTAGTTGCTTCAGTCATCTTCTCCCATGATTCTAAGCTCCTTGCTTCAGCTTCAAGAGATCACACTATTAGAGTCTGGGATACTAGCAATAGGCAATGTCTACAGATTCTTGAGGGCTATACTGATTCAGCGATCTTCTCTTGTGATTCCAAGCTCCTTGCCTCAGCTTCAACTGATCACTGTATCAAGATCTGGGATTCCAGCAATGGGCAATGTCTACAGACACTTAAGGGCCATGACAGCTCAGTTGTCTCAGTCGCTTTTTCCCATGACTCCAAGCTCCTTTCCTCAGCTTCATGGGACCGCACTATTAGAATCTGGGATACCAGCAGTGGACAATGCCTACAGATACTAAAAGGACATGATAACTTGGTTACCTCAGTTATCTTCTCTCATGATTCTAAGCTCCTTACCTCAGCTTCATGGGACAAGACTATTATAGTCTGGGATGCTAGTAATGGACAATGCCTACAGATACTTGAGGGCCATAATAATATGGTCACCTCAGTTATCTTCTCTCATGATTCTAAGCTCCTTGCCTCAGTTTCAGTTGATTCTATTATCAAGATCTGGGATGCCAGCAATTGGCAATGTCTACAGACACTTCATGATGGACTTGAAGGGAGCGTCTCTGTAAAATCATTCGACATTACGAACTCATATCTCCGATTCGATAATGGTACTACCATTCCTTTATCTTTAGTTTCAGATACAGGGCCAACCAAAACCAATTCCGAAGCAACACATGAACTTCCAGGATACGGTATGAGTTCGGATCGTACATGGATCACTTGGGACTGGGAGAAGATATTATGGATACCCCCGGAGTACCGGCCACACAGTTTCGCTGTGGCGCCATCAGCAATTTGTATCGGTGGCAATTCAGGACGAGTTCTGCTATTCCACTTTGACTCTTGGAAAGTGTTAGGCGCTCTTACCGGGGACTAAATGTTCTTCGAGTACAATGTATGTGACTCACTTCCATCTTCCATTTCTGGCTTCTCTGTAAAAGGATCGGGTTCTGGCATGAATTTCCAGGGCATGAGTCACGGGCCTTGCGTAAGACAGTGGAACTGGGAAACAATGTTCATGTGTGTTGGTCAAGCCGATTTCAAGAATCATTGTATCTTCCAAGACACAGAAGTAGCAGAACACCGTGTGGAATGTATATCTCTATCTAAAGACGGCCGCAGGCATCTGTGTTGGAATTTCCACGTCAAGCAGGAGGGGTGAAGTTAGACAAATACGTAAGAATATTGTAGACGGGGGAGGCGCTATCATTGTTAGGTCAGAGCTAGCGGGTCAACATGGTAGAATCGTAAGCTCCGTAGCGAAGGCAATAGCAACGATGATTGGACAACGGTAATTGACAACACGGGCTTGCGAATAATGCTGAGCTGGCTGACTAGCATTAGCCAATTACTGAATACACTGTGCACTGGCATTGAACATGAGAAGATGTGTTGATTAACACCTAAACGATCTATTATGGAAGGGTTATTTACTTTGGACGTAGATCCGCCTTCCAGTCAGAAGTCACAACCCGCGACGGGAAATAGGTGTGAAGTTTTGGCCCTTTAGCGCGGCTTCATCTTCCTGAGAGGAAAGTTACTTTCGTTCTAGAAATTAGGGTACGATATACTTCGGCATATCTGATGATCACGATAAGATTAGATAACAATAATACATAGTTACCGCACACCACGCCCAGAGGAGTGCAAGTGAAGTCCTTACCTCCATCCCGTTATCGACTTTGCTATTCAGATCTAGCAACCATGGATCTAGAGATTGCAGAATTACGACGTCTCTGATAACTTACTCCCTCACGTTGGACCGTATCTCCATCCTGCTGCCGGGAAGGCATTATCATCTCACGATCCGCTGGGGCAGTGACACAGGCTACCGCCAGGAAAAAGCGCTGAAGATACCCAAAATCGATTCTAACTCTAAGCTTGTTTGCTTGTAATGTTCATACTTCGGGCACCAGCAAAGGCCGTTGAGCAACAATTATTAGGAGGCCGTAGCCGTTACAGTAAAAAGGGATAATCCGGGAAAATGAATAGCATTATCCAAAGGTATGTTCAAACCGGCTCTGGGCGTGGGAAAATTAGAAGCCATGTTTCTCAAATTCACGCTCCGTCCATTGCCACAATTCCTCTGCCTTATCACTATCGTTCATGATGTCTGCTCTGTCCTCCTCCTTCATAAGCGGAATATAATATGCACCACTTTTGACGTCCACGGAACTGGCGGTACTCGCCCAAAGTTGGTTCAGCGCGCCTGTGGAAACATCAACCGCTAACACTCTGGTGAACAAATTGAAGAGGAATGATAAAATAGGGTTTGCTGTAATGCTAGCACCGGCGTTTGTCTGGACACCTCCCGGGTGGATGGCTACAGACTTGATGTGGGGATATCTCTTAGCGTAGGACTTCGTAAAATATATATTGGCGAGCTTTGACTGGCCGTAGCGGGTTATAGTGTTGAATTCGGTAAGTGGTGTCTTCACCTGGCTGAGAGGGATACCTTTGCGAGCCGCTTGATATGCATCGGAACTCACGTTCACGATCCGAACGTCATTCCCGGAGTTTTCGTTACCTGAGGCGGTTTTATCGAGTATCGGCAAAAGTAATCGAGTAAGCAGTGCTGGTCCCATGTAATTGGTACCGAATTGAATCTCATAGCCTTCCGTGGTCAAACCCGGTGGACAGGCAAAGACGCCAGCATTGTTGATGAGGACGTCAAGACGGTCATTTTCAGCCAGGAAAGTGTTTGCCGCCGACTTAGTGGAGGAGAAAGACGCGAACTCCAGTTTGAGAATGAGTATATTTGCAGAAGGAACCTCTTTTTTGATGTCCAGGATTGCTTCTTCAGCTTTTTGGATGCTACGGGCACCGATATATATCTTTGTTGGGTTGTGCTTCGCCAACTGCTTTATGCTTTCTTTGCCTAGGCCATTGCTGCCTCCAGTCACCAGAATGATCTTTCCAGATAGGTTGGGAATGTCCTTTACAGGATCGAAGGTAGGACTGCTGCCAAAGAGGAAAGACATTGCTAGAGAAAATATTGTGCTATCAGATTTCCTGGCCAACGGTGGACATTCGAGGCAGTTTAAGTACCCTGTGATGATGAATATGAGGTGATCCATCTCGGCTGAAGATCCGCCCGGCGGATCTTCAAATCCACCACCCCGGTGGTCGTATATGTAGTCCAGACAAAAACCAGAGTACATCTTCATGTTTCATAATTATAAGAAAAGATAGGCTCATATTAATTATGTACACCATAGATATAACTAGCCATCCGCGATCGGCCATGTCTGTATATTCACGAAATGCATCCATTCTATGCACTGAACTCGTGCCAGGTGCATTGCCATAACTATAACCCAGAGAACCACCCTGATGACTATGCGGAAAACAAGGAAATATCAGGAAACTGTCAGATAACTCAGAAACAACATGAATGCGGCCATCGCAAACAATCCCAATACACTCGGAACGTAGCCCCGTCGAACAATTAAGTAACCGATATTATACAGGTATAAAAATTAAGTGTAGTAATACAGAGTGCATGCCGTGTCGAACATCGAAATAAAGCAGGAAGAACGCAGACCGAAATGAATATTAAGACGAACGTGTCGAAAACGAAGTGGTATAAGTTCCGTAAAGCGAAAAAGGCGAAAGGAAAGGCGAAAAGAGAATTTTAATCATGCGCTATCGAGCGCTTCGTCGTTCGCGGGGTTCATTGCCCGCGACCAGCTCCATTGGTGTCCTTGTGAACACCCTGTTCAGCTTCTGACATCGTGATCTCCCGAGACATCACCTCGACTGTTGGTGGCTCGGCATCTTTAGAATCGTGGACTGTGGAAATCGTCACTTGTTCAATGCTAGGGTCATAAACTTCCTGTGTCATTTTGCCCAGATCCAGCGGTTCCGGCTGATCCGGCATTGCTGAATCCGCGACACTGCTGGCCGGTGACGCGGAACCAGCAGATACGAAAGGATCCTCGTATACCGAGGCCTTGTCGCTGTCATCGTCGAGGTAATAGTCATCACGACCGTAGTCTGCATCGGTCTGCACTCCAGTACTTTCGAGCGATGACGGGCCATCGACCTGGCTTTGGACAGCGCCGTTGGCTGTGCCATTCATGTAGCTGTCGGCCTGAGAAAACAAAGGCACAACACCCCCACCAATGCGAGACCAGAACATTCCCTCCCGAAGACGAACCGTCTCTTCCCAGGCTTCTTTCTCTTCTTCGACATCACCAGCTCGGACATGCCCGTCACGAATGAGTCGAAGATACCCGGTAAACTCACAGCACGAGCGCACCCGGTGTAAGCAGAGACCACACAATGGATAACGTTGAGCGTTATCGTTGTCGGATGTTCGGAAACGGTGACACCTTTCGTGCTCTTGACCGGGCCGGCGTTCGCCGCACATAGAGCAAGAATCCAACACCGGCAGTATTGGCTCGACCAGAAGACTACCCTCGCAAATCACGCTCAGCACTGTGCGTCGAGTGAGCCAGGAAATTGACGGGGCGAGGTCGAGTCTGAGGGTGGGTTCAATATCCTCCGCAAGCGCCCGTTTGTAGAACCGGGTCTCCTTCAACGGAGTATGCGAGCTGGGGTGCGCCGATGACATGCTCCCATTCGGGGAGTGGGGCTGTGACTTGGATGGTGATGAAGAAGCTGACCCAAATCCTCCACTACCGAAGCTGGCAAGGCCCATGACATTTAAGCTAGGGTATGACCCACTAGGAGCTCGGCTGGACGATTTCGAACTTGATATGTTAAACAACTCCCGGAAATCCTCGAACGCTTGCAGATCAGTCCGGCAAACGGGCTTGATCAGGTGCTGAAAGCTTGTGGAAGGACCGGGCAAAATCTCCTCAGGCAAGTTAGGGGGTAATCTCTCTGGATCTTCAGTCATACGAATCCCCTTCCTGGGCATCCCTTGCAGATTCTGTCGGGGCGCAACTGGTGATGATGGGGTGGTGGAGACTGCGTCAACATCATCCTTCGCGGGTCCCATATCCTGCATGACAGCTTTCAATTCTGCGAGTTGATCTTGCTGCGATGCAACAAGGATTTCGGTATCTTTGACCTGGGCGCGTAGTTGTTCGTTTTTCTTTTCGACTTCTTCACGCTCGAGTTTTGCGGCGGCAACCATCTAGAATATAAAGGGTCAGAATGAATTGAATCTCCAGATAAAGAAGTGAAATTACCTTATTGGCCTCTTCGAAAAGAGCGGCCGTCAGAGTCTCCAGCTCCTGCTCGATGGTCTTCTTCTCCTTCTCAATGACCACCCGCTGTGATCTTTCTTCTGTCAGGGCATTTTGCAACCATGAGATTTCCATGTCGGAATCAGCCTTCTTGATCAGGACTTCCTGGTCGATGTCTTGTCGGTATTTCTCGTTTTCCGACTTCAAGGTCTGAATCGTGGATTGGGCCTGTTCCAACTCCTGTCGGGTGGCAACGAGATTGTCGTCAAGGGTAGTCTGGTTGTTGATGGCCTGAACAAGTTTTACGCTCAAAGCGGCAACCTCATCGTTCAGGTCTGGATGGTGGGATAGAGGCGAAGAGGACTCGGACTCCTCCTCCGAATTGGCGGCCCTCGGATCTCTCAGAGTGCTGAATCCACTGTCGTTGAAACCTCCTATACTTGTCGAACGGACCGCTGGCGCCGTCTTCTCGGATGTGAATCTGGAAAGCCCATCTGTCGACTTGGCTTTGATAATGGTTCGGTCAGGGGAGGGTGATCGGGTTCCCGATGAGGAGGATCGTCTGTGGTCGCTGGAGCGCGAAATCATGGTGGATGGAGAAAGGAAGCTATGGCGAGAATGATATGTATGAAAGGCAATTAAACTGCAAGAAAGTCATTAGCGCCATCATCTCACTGAATATGTAACCAAAAGAACATACTCAGCCATTATGGAAGGTGGTGGTGGTGGACGTGGTGTTGGTAGTAACCAAAGATAATGTAAGGACGACAATCGGATAAAACCACAATAGACTTAGTAGACTTATAATCCACACCAATATGCCTTCTGGAGCATCAAAGGTTTCTTTCCTATGAGCAAAGGGGTGCTGGGTTTCATGCGAGTGAAACGTATAGACCGGGCCCTTGACGCAACGTCCCCACCAGCACGCAACTGGAGTTTTCTAACCGGTCGGAATATGAAGCATCGAGTCGAGGCGGGAAACGGGGCAATTGGAGGGGTGAAGAGAACGCAAGAAGACAGTGATGCGACGCCTAAGCCGGAAGAAGCGGGGGATGAAGAAAGAGAATGAGGCAAGGCGACGCAGGAGAGCGAATGAGGAGGGAGAAGATAGAGTAGCCGGGTCGAAGATGGGGGCAAGGGAGAGACCGAGGTGGGAGAAAGGAATGTAGGGTGACCTTGGTTAGGGAAAGTATGATGGAATTGAGGGCAAAAGGACGGAAACTAAAGGATATGTTGGTGCCAAAGAAAAGGAAAAAAGAAGAAATGAAAGGATAAAGAGAAGGAAGAAGAGAGACAGATGGAGGCAGAAGGCAGAGGCGAACAGGATGGCACGTGCAGTTGCTGACTAACTCGATCCGGCAGGCGATCAGCGACCAGAGCCCCCTGGAGATGCAGCGCGACAGCGACTATATGCAGAGCTAAAGCCTAAGAAATGCTACGGAAAGCAGTGTATGGTTATGATTGCGAGTCGGTGATTAACTGTCATCTGCACACACTGCATTCTGGACTGCGCATGACTGGTCGGAGCACTGTGTATGGCGCTGGGACTCAGGAACATGTGGTCGCCGGATCGACTCACTTTAGTGGTCTTAGCCCGGTTAGGGCATCTTTTTATAGCTGCACTTATCAATGATTTCATATAGAGAGTACTACGTAGAGCACAGAGAACTATGACCTGGATATACATCAACTCTTGACTCCTATTCCATGCTATATATCCCAATTAACTCCATCCCTAACTCTCAATTCTCTACTAGTTGTCCTCGTAGTATTACTCCGTACAGGGGATCCCGTGATATCAAGATTCAATAGACGCCGAGCCCACCCGGTCTTGGCGGGCGGCTATGACGACACCGGCCAACCCTCGATCCATTCTGAAACATTTTCTGCAGGAGCTGCACCAGTCACGCAGACTAGCATAAGAATTGCAAAGCAGGATCGGAGTAATACTCCGTACTTGCCAAAGTATAATCCGTATAGCGTAGCACAGATAACTCATTCCGGATTGAAATGCGCTCTACTGGGACCAGGGGAAGCTTTGAGCTGGACAAAGCTATGGTCCGAGTCGAGTCAGGGCACGGAAACAGGCAAACTTACATAACCGCGCTATTGAGTCATGTGATATCGGATGGTGCCGCACTGTGTTACAGCCTGAGGCACAAATACAGAGTGGGGTTGAATATTGGCACCTCCGCGGCGTCTCAGATGGCTCTTGCTCTGTAGACGTACAGAGTACAGACCACCTAGGTTTACAACAACAACATGGCCGACCCAGAGCTGGAGGAGGTCAGTGTATCCGTCTTGTGATCAAGGCACTTAAGTATCTAACTTATATGCGAACAGATCAAACGAGCCCGGCTTGCGGAGCTGCAGCAACAGGGGAGTGCCCAGGATAAAGATAAGCAGAGACAGTGAGTATGCTTTATCACCATAGTATTGCTACGGTATTGACAACTCTATTCTAGGAACGTCGAAGGTACATACATCTTACCCCACAAATCACCGCAAACCACACACTCACATAGCTAGCCTTCCTACACCAAAACCTCGAGCCCGAAGCTGTCGAACGTCTCAACCGCATCCGTCTCGTCAATGAAACCCGTGTCGATAATATTGTGGAACGTCTCAAGTTCGTGCGTCCCCAGCGGAAGATCACGGACGAGCAGTTGAAGAGCCTGCTTAACGCGATTGCGGAGAATGAGCGTAAGGCAGAGGAGGAGCAGAAACTTGTGATTAATCGGCGGAAAGGCAGTTGGGATGATGAGGATCTGTTGTCAGGGTTGTAATACCTAGACCTTTTTTGGCATGGGTTTTTGGTATGAGTTATGGGCTATTTTGTGGGGTTATGTGTTTAAAAGTGATCTTGGTTAGCATGAAAATGGCTACTCCTTTTCCTTATATTGGTGTTATCAATGCCGACTTAGTCTAAGCCCTTTGGCGATTACGTATCATGCTACCGAGTCAGAATACCATAGATCTACGTTCTATATCCCAAGACATAATAATCGTACAGACGTCACCACCATACCAATCAACCCCCCTGCTGCTGCTGCTGCTGCTGCTGCTGCAACCTCTCTTTCTCCCGCTTCTGCTGCTGCCTCATCATCTTCCGAACCTCCCTCAAATCCGGCGGTCTCTCAATATGCATCTCCTCGCGTAACTCATCCACATTCTTCTCCAGCACCTCCTCCCAATACACATTGATCAACTCCTTGCTAGCCAACCCCGCGCGCACCGCCCAGGGCAAATGCAGGCTGAAAAGCCGCTCTCGCTCTGCAGGCTTCAACCGCACCATCGCGAACAAGCTCAGGCCCGTCATGGGGATCAACGTGTTCAGAAACTCAAATGCCTTCAGGGCCAATTCACCCTCGACGAACACCGGGAGGCCCGTCACCGCGTGATAGAAGTCGTGGCATTCGCGGTAGCGCTGCATCACGTATGCGCATTCTTCGTCATCGATGTATTGCACGTTGTCTCGGGTATCTGGGGATACGCCTTCGCGGTCGAGCCACGCGGCGTAGGTCCGGCCCACCGAGTTCTCGGGCAATGAGCGTAGGTAGGGGAGAGGCAGGGTCGAGGAGGTGATCCGTGGTCTGTCGCGGAGAATGCGTCTCCCCGTGGGGTCGGAGAGCATGGCGTCGCGGAGACGGTAGATGAAGTAGGGGGTTGCGGTTGCTTCGCCCAAGGCAGCGATGAGGTCTGCCATTCATCCGTTCGAGTCAGTTTACGTACATCGCGCCATTTCTGAAGAGAATAATGCAGTAATACCTCCTCTTCGGGGATTCAGGAGTGACCCAACCGCCGAACCCACAGCCAACGCACCGCGTTCCACAACCGTCAACGGGACATGACCGGGATATTTTGGTTCAGGACGATTGAGAACGGAAAAGGATCGCACACAGTAAGACGAGACGGCAGACGTCGACCGAGTGACCACTCGGACCCCAAGTGTTGCACGATTTCCCAGGACTGACATTTTCCCTTTGTCTGGGGATTGTGATGCCTTGTCGGCAAGGATGTGGTGGTATGATGGTCGGGGAAGGCAGAAGCTCCGATAGCACGTGTTGATAAGCGGATTGATAATGATAAGGATTGGGCGACAGTCAATTCTCACGAAAGAATTGGAGTTCATAATACGAAACTCCTCGCTGTCGTCTCTCAATAGATGATCACTGACCGCATATATCCAATAAAATTCTAATATATATACACACCCACACTTCTGGCCGCGAATCGGCAATGAGTCCAGATCAAGGATCGGGATGTTGCCGTTTACGGATTTTGACCATGGGGTTGTGACTGATATGCAGTTCGATGGGAGGGAGTATACATGGACATGTCCTATGTCGTATCAAACATACATGAACGGATCTCGTTATTCCATTACTAAACTGACAACAGTAATTACCAAGCAAGACCAACGGCGCCTGCTCCCGTACCGAAATCGCAGCATGGATCAAGTACATGACACGCCCTGGCGAGACTACACCTCGGTCGCTCAAACGAAAGCGTAGGTGCGGAGGAGTCGGAGGCCATCATCTGTGGATGGATCGGTATTCATGCCAAAGAGGCCCGCGCAGTAATCGTCGCGATGGGGGTATGAAATCCAGTGACAGAATAGACCAGGCAGTGGGAAGCTTGGGATGCTAGTACATAGTACGTCACAAAACCTAAATCGAGAATATTGGAGTGTCCTGGGAAAAGAAAATCATGCATCGTCCAATTCGAGGCCCGTTACATCAATCGGAATAGCCTTCGCTTCTCTCTGCCGCAGCATCCTTTGTCGGGCATGCACCAGCTCCTTCACGGTGTAGTTTACCACACATTTGATCCCAAGTTCCTCGCCGCGGCGCACAATGTAACCGTTGATAGCCTCGATCTCCGATTGTCTCTTGTACGTCAGATCCTGCACCATGGAACTGCTATTTTGGCTAGTCTTATTCGCGAGCTGCACAACCATGTTACGCAGTCGTTCCGGGGAGAAGCGTGCCTCGATGCCCGGAATGCCTTGTAGTTCTGGAAGAGCGCAAATCACGCTGCATACCTCAATGAGAAGTAACCGGGCCACGCGGGTGAACTCGAAGTTGTAGAGAAGCTCACCATTCTTACAGTTCATGATCGCTGTCAAGGGATTGATCACCGCATTCATGGCCAGCTTTTCCAGCTGGTACTGAAGGATGGAAGACGGCGTCTCCGCGACGGCAACAAGTGCTGGTGTGAGGGTTAATGTGCGTAGCAAGTATTTCGTCGATGGCGCCCAATTCTCATCTTCCTCATTTGCCAGGGAAACGGCACTCCCTGGCGTAGGTGCAGGACTAAGGATAGTAGTACCGACACCGGTATGAACCGCCTGGAACGGGAATTTCCCAACTAACCCGTGGGAAAAAACCCCCACCATGTAGTGCGGACGGTTCACAGGATCCGGGAACACTTCACTATCGAGCAGTTCCCGTGTCCCCATGCCATTCTGGACAAGAAGAATGGTGGAATCGCGCGTCAAACGGTGACGAACAGACTCCACTGCCACGACCGTTTGAGGTGTCTTGACAGCAACTATTAAACACTCGATAATGCTATCGTCTTCACCAGCAGTTTCCAGTGCTTGTTCGATCTCCGTGTCCGTAGCTCTCTCGTTGATAAGCCTCTCATCCCTGTTCGCAGACCCATCTTCTCCCCAATATGGCATCGAGTACCAGATATTGTCAGCACCCTTAAGGTTGATATCGAAACCGGTCTTGATATCGTCCAACCCGTTCGTCTTTACCGACAGACTCTCCTTTCTCGCAATCCAAGCTCGGTAGAAGTTGATATCATGCAGAAGTAATGTCAACGGCGGCGGGGATTGACGACTCGCTAGCGAGTGGGCAATGAATGTCCCTACATTTCCCAATCCAAGGATATGAATCCGGCCGGACAGTCGGCGTGTCCCAGTGTCTCGTGCTATCTCGTCTGTCTCTTGCATCCACGTTGATTGGAACCGGTTGTTGGTCCATCGGACTGGACTAGGTCTCACAATAAGGCAGTAGTCGCAGATACCGGTCCGCAAAAGCGGACGGCGTCCTAGTAAATGCAACACTTTGAAGGTGGGGAAGAGATGATTTCAGATGGTCGTACGCGAGCTTTTGGTATGTCCGGAGTATATGGATAACGCCTAGATTCGCATTTTAGAGAGAGCCTTGACACAGAAGTTCTGGACCAGCCGCCCAAGATGCCTAGACAAGGCAAACTGATAATAAGGAATGGAAAAGGAACCCGTGTTGACATCCAAATTGAATCAATTGTTGAAGACGATAACGACAATCCCGAAAAGTCTCCAGGCTTCTGACCGCCCGATTCACCGCCTGAAGATAAAAAATCGTCATTCTGCAGCGCGTTTCTCTTGGGAAAGACCCGTCATTTCAATCATCACCACGCGCAGAATGGAGACTGTAGATGTTCTTCCGCTGCTTGATCAGCTGGACGATGATATTGATGACGTTGAGGAGGTACTCGACTCTGTGCTCCCCAAGTCCCTCACCGAAACTTCGCAGAAACTGCCTGTCTTGGACAAAGCGAAATTTCATATCGGGATAGTCTACGCGCTAGAAACGCTGATTTTTTGTATGATGTGAACTCTTGGTGAGGCATTGATTGCTAACTGTATTTTTAGCTTACTTGAAGCTCCGTGGAATCGATGCCATACAGCACCCAGTGTACAAAGAAGTGACAAGATTGAAGCATTACTTTGCAAAGATTGAAAATGCAGAGAAGCCACCGGAGCAGCGCACTATGACCCTGGATAAAGCAGCTGCTGGTCGTTTTATCAAACATGGTCTTGTAAGTATTCGCCCAATATTTGAAAAGTCGCAAATACTGATTCGATCTTTCAGGCCGGAAATGACAGGATTGATACGGAGCGGAAAGAACAGAACGCAAAGGAAAAGGCGCGCGCGCAACTCAAGGCATCGATACTAGCGAAAAAAGCCGAACAATCTGAACAGTCATCGAAACAGCCGTCCGAAGCCGATGCGAACTCCGGCTCCGGTCCTGATGACGAATCTTCGGACAATGAAGAGATGACAGGGGTAAAATCCACGCCCGCAACCGAACAATCAAAGACAGCTGGCCTTGAATTGGTGCCGAAGAAATCCTCGAAACACACGCATCACATGAAATCAAAGAAACCCAAGCACCTACGAAAGAAGGAACTGAAGAGAGTGCAGCGGGAAGAAAAGAGGGAGCGGAAGGAAAAGAAACAAGAGATTCGGAAGGCTAGACAGGAGAGCTGAACAAATATGTGGATTAGGTCGTTGGCTTTCTGTGAAAACTGAGTTAACGAGATGAGATGATTTCAATAACCGGCTGACTCGGATATCGCGCTATGTTTTACTGGCTACGACATGGCCTTCAGGGTCAGCTTCAGGTGATTTTTCACCAGCTTTGGAACGAACTGAGCTGTCTGTTTTGCGGTACCAGGCAACGAGCGCCACATGCCCTTGTATTACTTCATATCTGGCATCTCTCACCTGCTATGCAACTATCATTAGATATCCTTGAAGGGCTGCAGGATCATCGCCCTTGGGGAACACATACCTCATTATACTGCATAGCCTTCTGGATTTCGATGGTTATCCACATTGAGAGATTCATAGAGCAATCTATAGATAGCACCTAAATGACATGCCTGTATAGTTCAGTTAGCCTGCTGTTCCTGACAGTGACTCACAATCGGTGTTTACGGGGATAAGAACAGATATCCCGGGATTAGCCGATCAGTGACACTCGTAAAATCCAAAAAGGTTCAAAGAAAAATGTACTGAGATATTAGCACTTTGCGGATTCTTAACACAGCTGCATATTGAAGCCCATCATGAACCCCCCTGCAGTGCTGTCTTGAAGTTTGTAATTAATACAAATTAACGGTCCTTAACCCCGAATTTTCCCGCATAAACTACTACGTATTGTATTCCCCGGTATCTTCCTGCGTCTGCTGACATAGCCCACGCTCTCACCAATCACAAGCCGCGAATTTAGCAGCTGCTTCGGAGTTTTCGATTTGTTCCGCCGACGCTTCGAGCTTCTTCGGTTCTTCTTATATCAACCCTCAATCATCTTTCTTGACTCTCGACGTCAGCTTCACACTCACCTTCATCGTAATTTATCTATTACCATATCAAAATGCCTCGTCAACGCCGTGGTGCCGCGCCTACTCCCGCTCGCAGCGCTCCTACTAGGCCTACTGCCGCTCCTCCGCGCCCAGCGGCTGCTCCCCAAGCCCAGCAGCAGCGCCAGCCTCACTCGACTTCTGCTCACCAGCCTTATCAGGGTCAGCACCCTCCTCAGTCGCAGCCTCAAGCACAGCAGAGCCAGGGCCCTGGTCTCTTCGGGCAGATGGCATCGACCGCAGCGTAAGTGGCTAATTTACCCTTGCTTTGCCTTTGCCGAAATGGGGGTATATCCAGGTGGCGACTATAGTTGTTCTCATATCGGGGTGACATTGAATACGCGCTTTATTGTGGACTATGCTAACGGAGTCTGTTCTACAGTGGTGTCGCAGTCGGTTCCTCTATCGGCCACGCCATCGGTGGCTTCTTCGGCGGCGGTGGCAGCAGTGCTCCCGTTGAGCAGCAACAACAGACACCCGCTGACGCCCAGCCCATGGACAGCGGCTTGTGGCAGAGCTCCGCCAACAGCTCCTGGGAAAACAATGCTCCCTGCGAGACGGATATCCAGAACTTCCGCAAGTGCATGGATGACCAACAGGGTAACATGAGCATTTGCGGTTGGTATTTGGATCAGCTGGTATGCTTCCCAACGATATCCCCATACGTGGTAAGAAAGACTCTAACTCTTGTGCAGAAAGCTTGCCAGGCTGCCGCCAAGCCCTATTAAATTAAGATCGTTTTTCTGTTGTGAAATACATCGATCTCTGGACATAGAGCAATGATGGGTTCGAACGCAACAGCTAGGAAGGCGGATGATCTGGTGATCGATGGTGAAATGTATTTTGCATAGCGGCATAATCTCCCTATACTGTATACCATTTCTGCTTCAACTGCAATTTTGATGTGTTATTATTTGATTACGACCTGATATCTTCGGGATTTATGAAAGATAAAAAGCCTCGAAACGTCGAAAGGAAACACTCCACTCCGATTTTGCATTCTTCTCATAGCAACAGTAGTTTGGAGTAAGAGTATAATGTAATATTTAGTAGGACCGCCATTAACGCCTTGACAAATCAATCAGCTATCGTCACTTGTCCTGATTCCCGCGTGGTTCGAAATTAAGCTATATCACGCGGTGTTAGTGGTCAACAGTGATCAATCCTGCATAATGCAACAAACATACCTGATTCCCATTATACAATTGACTATCCCCCTGTTCCCTATGCTGATCAGCCAAGGTCCGAATGTTGGAACTCCGAGACGCTGCAGGACGCTCTGTTGCTTGTCTTCTACCACCAGACTCAGCGGAGGATCCCGTGGCAGGCGATCCTGCTGCTGTCGCCGGTGTCGTCTGTCTATACCCGAAAAACGAGCCTACTAACCCCGTAGCAGTTCCAACGGCTGAAGATGCTACGTCGTACGCGGCGCTTGCTGCCCGAACAGGCAGATTAGGTCCTACCCCCGCATATGCCTCCGTATACGACTGAATAGGTACCATGACTAAATTGGCGGTTGCGCCAAGGTTCAGCCCTTGGAGCGTTTGTTCCTCGTCGGCGATAGTGAGGGTGCGGTTTGGGAGGGGCGTAAGTATATGCTTTAGGTTGTAGGGGCGATTCTCGGCCATTTGCTGGTCTATCCATGGACGCACGTCTCGACTGATAGTTTGCGAGGGGCTGAAGCTCGACCGAACAGAGCTGCCGTCGAAAAGACGGACTTGAAGACGGTATTGAGTGGGAGGGCCGGGTTTTGGTCTTGGGCGCGGCTCTGCGTCATCGGTTTTCTTGTTGTTGGAGCTGGGTGTTGTTGGAGTTCCTTTGCGCTCTTGGACGGCCTTTCTCTTCTCGGGTTGCTTTGGTTGACTGCCTTTTCGTTTTTCTTCTTCGGGTTTTGGGGTTGTCTGCGATACACTCTGGTTTGGCCTTTCCTGCCTTGAGGTTTTCTTTGGCTCGCGCACATTATCGACGGGTCGTGTTTCTTCTCGATGCGCCCGGGTCTCATTTGAAGCCGGTTTGGCCTCAGGTTGAGATTGCGACGACGCTGGAGGCGCAGATGTAGCTGGCTGAGGTGCAGGTGCCGTAGCTCCTGAAGCAACATTGTCTGTCTGCGTTGCTTGTGACGAATCCACTTGCTCTGATGGCTTGCTATCGTCGAAAACGGCCTGTAATCGACTGCGGAAATCATCCTTCGAAACATCAGGTACAATGTATTCTCGCAACATTCCATTCCTGTGCAGTAGTCAGATATACCTGTCTCATCGGACTCGAAAATTTGGAGTATGTATCGCGTACTTGATAACCACCACAGCCGGAAGCTTCGCGATGGGACAGAAAGAAGCCAGGAATCCGGCCTCCTGGCTACCTTCTGCGAGCCGCAGAGTAATAGACTTCGCTTCGAGGAGTTGCGCAAACTAAAACCAGAACGAACAGGTTAGGTATCTTCCGTAGACATGCTTAACAGATGTCGGCATCGAGAGTAGGTAAACCGTACCTCGTCGTCATCAGCAAAGTAGTCATTCTCCCACGTCGCACTCAGCTGTTCATCATCTATTCACCAACAATGTAGTTAGCATAAATTTCTTTAATGCTGTACCTTATAGGCCATCATTCTGTATGGCTGTAGCAGCTATTGGAGATTCCACGCACTTTGAACGAAACAGACAACAGCCTTAGCTTGGCTGACGGCAAGGGCGATACCCTCTTGAAGACTTCCCTGGTAGAACATAGCGCCCATCACATAATGAGGTTGACAAATATAAAAAAGAAAGAATAACCACTCCCTATTCGAGTAGTTTGACGTCGTCGTTGTTGTCGGACGGCTGTCGGAGGAAGTTCACTGCGACTTCCGATAATCAATCACGAGCCTCCTCCGGCCGCGGAACCGACATCACCAAAAAAAAAAAAAAAAAGAGCTACAACAATCCTAGGGGCAACGAGCAATCCTTCACCTGCTCGCTAATAAGCAGATATTCCAGATGACCATGCGGTCTCTATTCTCGGTCCTGTATCGGACGCCGGCTGCAAGGCCATGGCAATTATCTACACGAACTACGATCCGAAGCGGACCTCCTCGCATCGGCTCGAAATTCGATTCCGTCTGCGCTAGATGTCGTCAGCACCAGAAACACCAGATTCGCTTCTCCAGTAATGGGAATAACCGGCAATTAAGTGATGATCCACGATGGCTATCTGTCGTCGACCATCCGGCGCAGGTTGTTCGTGTGGGGAAGAAACATGGGCCTGGCTTGATCATTCTAGGTATGTATCTATATATCAACCCTTCCTCAGGACTCGTTGGGCGAAAGCAATACTAATCATACAACCAATGCGCTGATCTAGCTTTAATTCCCATTATCTCCTTCGCCCTCGGAACCTGGCAAATCCAGCGTCTCGACTGGAAGACGAATTTGATTACCAAATATGAGGACCGTCTGCTCAAGCCCCCGCTGCCGCTACCTCCGGCCGTCGACCCGGACGCCGTTGTTGACTTCGATCATCGTCGCGTACTTGCAACGGGTCATCTACGACATGACCAAGAGATGCTTGTTGGCCCGCGCACGCGAGATGGGCAGGATGGATACGTCGTTGTGACGCCGCTTGAGCGGAGTGGTGAGCAGAGCACTTTGCTTGTGAATCGAGGGTGGATTTCGAAGAAATTGGCAGATAAGAAGGACCGGGCGCTTGGGTTGCCACAGGGCGAGGTGACAGTCGAGGGGCTTTTACGGGAGCCGTGGAAGAAGAATATCTTTACGCCAGATAATAAACCGGAGGACGGGAAGTTTTACTTCCCTGATATTGAGCAGATGGCGGAGCTGACCGGGAGTCAGCCGGTTTGGATTGAGGAGACTATGAGTAAGTTCTCGTTATTATGGTTCTATATTGAACTAGGTCTAATGTTTCCAAAGTCCCGGATATGATCGAGGCCTATGACAGAGAGGCTAAGGGCATCCCCATTGGCCGTCCAGCCGCTGTCAATCTGAGGAATAACCACGGCCAGTATATCATGACATGGTAAGTTTTATATATGAGCTACAAAGCGATTGATTGCATTCGGAGCGTTGCTCATACTCATCAGGTATGGTCTATCGCTTGCGACAAGCATCATGCTGTGGATGATTGTTCGGAAACGACCCAACGAAGCCACCCGCCGTGTCCGCCAGAACCGCAACTGGTAATATGCTTTGCCAATTGATATTGTGACGGATTGATGATGGCGTTGAGGTGTTATTATTGCTGAGAAAGGGTATATTCATGTTCACGGCGGCATCCCCAGTCTCATATCCTGCAAGAGCTCTTGTGGCAGATGCTTCTGCGCAAGGGAGAAGACGGTGGTGGAATTGTTAGTATGGCGTTGTCTATTGCCCAGTCAGCACCCTGTACAAATATAAAATTCAAAACAAATCCTTACCTCCTCATCAGAGTTGTAACATCACTTTCATCGATGGTTTTGCGCCCTGCATGTTTGGAGTATACCGCCAGGTCCTCGCTTAGTTGCTCAAAATACCATGATGTTGCCTGTTCAATCGCCGCTAGGGTCTGCTTGTTGATCCTCGCTTTCGAACCTCCTCGTCCCCGTGCGAACTGGGTCGCCATCTTCCGCACGACGCCTGACGGCATATTGGGAACCAGGATACCGTGGCGCGAAAATTTCTTCTGCTTCGGGCCTAATGGGAGGGGTTCTTCATCCGGCAATCCGCCACCGAGAACACCGGGGCTGTCACTAGGGGAAGCCGGAGGTGGTAGATTGATGTCCAGTCCGAAGCCACCAGCAGTGTTATTGGCATCATCATCATCTTCTTCTTCATTAGGCCTGGGACCAGCATCTGGTTCCAGACCCATCTCGGGCAGTTCAAAGCCTTCGTCGTCCATATTCTCTATGTCCTGTTCGCCCGGCGGCGGAGGCGATGGGAAGTTGAAGTCGAAGTTGAACCGTCCAAGGTCTTCCGTTTCTCCCCTGCACAATGTTAGTCACAATGTATCTAGTGCGCGAACATGTTTGGACTTACCCTCTATCAAAAGCACCCTGGCTAATAACCGTCTCATCTCCCCCATCGTCCTGCAAGCCCGTATCATCACCTTCTTCTGATCCGCTTTCTAGCCTGGTAGAATCCGCAAAATTCTCACTAAGCCTAGGACCACCAAAGCTCATCATTGAAAATCGCGCGCGATCCCGCTCACTGACAGCTCTCCGAGGATACTCCACGGTGATATCTTCGTCGTCGAAAGCCAACGAAAGTCTAGGTGCCGGTATCTCGGGACTCCCCTCATCCTCTTCCTCGACTTCCTCAAGGGGTAATGACAACCTCGGTCGTTCGAGTTCGGGCTCGTTATCCAATTCCTCGATCTCATCTCTCGGTTGCTGCGGTTCTTCCTCGGGCACGGGCTTTTCCTGCGGAGACGACCGGATTTGTTGCGAAGTCGGGGCGAGTGCTAAAACCCGTGGAAGAAATAGTCAGGGCCAAGATTCATACAAAAGACCAGTTAACTTCAGAACGACACACTTTTCCCCAAATTCTTCAGAATATCAAACGTAGTTTCCCTTTGCATCCGCCCGCTCTTTCGCCGGTCCCGCCCCGGCGTGTTTGCTGCGCGTCGCTGCATCGCACGAACTCCATGCGGTGTTGACGGCGCCCCTACGCCTCGATTCCGTGGAATGTACCGTGAAGCCGAGCGGTTGCCGGATGGTGTTGCGGATGTGAAGCGGCTCGGGGTGAGGGGGAATCGCGTGTGGCCGGGGAGGCGTTGGAGCTATTGCTAATCAGTACCAGATCACACAAACGCTTCTAGGGAACGAAATGGAAGTACATTGAGCGTTGAATCACCAACAGGAGTACTTGTCCCAGGCGTACCTGGGAAAGGTGACCGGCGGTCACGCGGTCTGGGGGTGGACATTGTTGGAGAGCAACCAGAGACTATTAATAAATACAAATAGGTTAAAGACCGCTCACCATCACATTCTAGACCACAGCAAGCACAGCGACAAAAAAGTAGTCCGTTTAGACGCAAGTTGCGACGAGGGGTTCAAGTAACGATGATAAACGAAAGCGCGTCGCAGGAAGACGCAACGACAGGGCGGAACGCGATCTCTGATTGGCGGGATCTTATCGATAAGACAAGCTGACAAAGCATAAAAAGTTGCATCGCATCAATTGCCCATTATGTTTCTTTGAATTGCACAGATAGCATCGCAGAACTTTCCGGCAAAATGTCCAAGGAAGAATCTAACGCTGCTTCCGGCCTAAGTGCCAAGGTGGATAAGAAGCGCAAGAGACAAGGCGAAGATGGCGACGCAACACCTGTCAATAGCGACAAGAAAACCACCGCTGCTGCGACGACCACTACTCCTGCCGCTGCACTAGATGGGCCCAGCAGAAAAAAGCAAAAGAACAAACAAAAGTTGAAGGAGAAGAAGAAGCAGCAGAAAGCCAAGGAGCAGCAACAGCAACACCAAGACGACGAGGATGACAGAGGCGGAAGTCGCACAGAAGGTGTCGATGGGTCCATCGGGAAGATGGACGGCCGGCTCCTGGTTGACTACTTCGCGCAGAAGGCAAAGAGACATGATAAGGAGCTTTCAGCGGTGGAATTGAGTGATCTTTCTGTTCCAGGTGGGTACTAGTTACTACCTACCGGGAGGATTTGGCTTTTGCGCACAAGGTATAAGTGTTGACTAATTGATGAATGACTTGCAGATACCGCCTTCCTGGATACATCATCATACGACTCGTCACGAGCACTTAACTGCCTTCCTGAATTTTTGAAAGCGTTCAGCCCCGATAAGGGATCAGGTCTGGCCAAGTCATCGGAGGAGAAGGGGACTCCGCATACGTTGGTTGTTTGCGGTGCTGCTCTGAGAGCAGCTGAAGTGGTTCGGTATGGCTCAACGGCGAAACTTCTTGTCTTCATGGCAGTGGCTGATATCTTGGTGATTCAGGGCTCTCCGTCCGCTTCAGAACAAGGATTCTACCGTGGGAAAGCTATTCGCAAAGCATATCAAACTGGAAGATGCGAAGCAGTTTCTGCAGCGAGCGCGGTATGCACCCCGTTCATCCTCTTCAAAAGACCTTTCACCACAAATTACCACAAATAGCTAATATAATGACCACACAGAATGGGTATTGGCGTTGGCACACCTGCACGCATTTCCGACTTGATTGACTCTGGTATGCTCAGTCATCTTTCTCTCTCCCACCTCTGACGAATAATATACTAAGAAAACAGGGTCTCTCAAACTAAACGAACTCGAACGAATCGTCATTGACGGATCCTACATCGACCAGAAAAAGCGCGGGATATTTGACATGAAAGACACGCATCTTCCGCTTCTGCAATTGTTGACGAGGGACGAATTCCAGGATCGATATGGGGCGAAGCAACGCGGGATCCGAATTTTGGTGTTTTAGTTGCATCGCTTATTTCTTGCTGTTATATATGCAGCCTGTGTTAAGTTCATATACTCAGTTGGACCCATATTCATAGTGCCTTTGTAATAGTAGCAACCAACATCCTTGTCCTCGTAATATGCAAGAGTTCGGAGATATCTCTGAATGGATCCCAAATGCCGATCCTCACTCACCGCCTAGTCTTCGCCCGGCAGAATGATATTTTCTCTGTTTTTTTGCTCTGACGTTGCGTCTACCACCAATTGTTTGAAAATACAACATCCAATCAATTGAAATCGAAAAATGGGCGAAAAAAAGCGCAAGCTGGCTCAGAACCCTTCTGAGGAGGGAGAAAACTCTACGATCACCGTCGTCGAGCCCGAGGGCAAGAAGCCCAAGCGCGAGAAGACCTCGAAAGACAAGAAGGACAAAAAGGATAAGAAGAATAAGAAGTCCAAGTCGCGAGATGCGGAAGAGTCAGGGGATGATGTGACGGAGGAAGCTCAGAAAGAAGTCAAGAAGGAAAAGAAGGAGAAGAAGGAAAAGAAGGAAAAGAAGGACAAAGAAGGAAAGAAGGAAAAGAAGCGCAAGACTGAAGAGAAGGAGGACACCAAGGATAAGACCAACGACGTCCCAGCTGCCCAAGACGAATCCGCCGATGCAATGGACGTGGATGCAGACACGAATTTAGCATTTACCGAGGAGAATGGCGAGGGCCAATCGGAAGAGAGGAAGGAAAAGAAGGAAAAGAAGGAAAAGAAGGAAAAGAAAAAGAAGGACAAGAAGACCAAGGAGAACAAAGAGAAAGAGTCTCAGAATAAGAACTCTCAAACAGCAGAAGAGCAACAGGCCCAGATGAACGAATCTGAGGGAGAAGACTCGTCGCAGAAAAACGCCCGGTTCATTGCCTTTGTCGGTCAGTCTTCACCTCATCCACCCACTCAACTATTACCCCAAATCCAACGCGCATACTAACATATACGACTATAAGGAAACCTCCCCTACTCCGCCAACAATGAATCCGTCAAAACCCACTTTACCAAAAACCCGCCGGCCTCGATCCGCATCGCAACAGAGAAAGACAGACCAACCAAATGCCGCGGCTTTGCATTCATCGAGTTCGAGAACTTCGATCGCATGAAGACGTGTCTGAAGTTGTATCATCACTCGATATTCGATGACGGGAAGTATCCACCTAGGAGGATTAATGTGGAGTTGACGTGCGTTCACAACCTGCCCCCCATGATTTTTCTTTCTTATTGGTGCTGGCTGTATGGGGTATGCTAATAATATGAAACAGCGCCGGTGGAGGCGGGAAATCTGAATATCGCCAGTCCAAGATCACCGAGAAGAACAGGAAATTGAATGATGAGCGCCACCGGACCACTAAGCATATGCAGAAGGAAAAGGACAGGAAATCAAGGTCTAAGCCTAATGGAGGTGAACAGGAGTCCGCCCCTGCGCCTGCTGCTGGTCGTGGTGACCCGGACGTCTTTGCGGGTGTGCATCCGAGTCGGAGAAACCAGATGAATTAAGGTGGAGTGTCGCATATCGCAACATGCTTGTCTATATATTCCTGTTTGAATGTTTGCTGCATAATTGGGTTAAAAGCAATGCTTCTCGCTTCTCATGTTTGTAGATATCCTCTTGTTTTTTGATGTGGATAGTTGCAGCTAGCTAGATACTAAAACGGCAGATTTCTTGGATTGGATTCGAGCCAATAACCCGTCAATGATATTCTTTGCGTGAACTTGTGTGCCATGTTACATGTTATTCTGCAATTAGGGAAATGAGAAAAAGGAGAAAAGGGAAATGAACACCGGGTGATATCATGTAACTTGGGCCCAAGGCAACAATAACCAAACCATGGACAGGAAATAAGAACAAAGATGACCCCCAGATGACCCACCGACGCCGTATTAGGTGTTTAGATTAGATGTCTCGAGGTAACAAGACAGAACGAAATCATTTACAGAATCATGCACTTCTTGTTCTTCGGTTTCGTAGCAGGGCGAGGATTGAGGACGGCACTGGTTTAAAGCAATTAGCTGCTGGAAATCTGGAAACAACGCAAGTCGAGTGGTGGCTTCACATACCGGATCGCTTCGTCGAACACACTCTTCAGGTTGCGCTGCGTGAGAGCCGAACACTCGAGGTACTTGTGTGCACGGATCTCCTTGGCGACGGCCAGCGCCTGCTCATACGATACGGGCTCCATTTTGCGTGCGCGCAGGGAGTCTGCGGTCGCTCGGTCATCTCTCAGATCCAGCTTGGTTCCGACAAGGATGATAGGGACGTTGGGAGCATGGTGCTCGATTTCCGGGTACCACTGCGATGATTAGTCGTCGCCCGCTTTTGGATCTCTTGGTGCAGAACATTCGGACGGAGGACACGTTGCTCGACGGAATGGGAAGTCGTACCTTGGCCTTGACGTTATCGAAAGAAGGCGGGCTTACGATGGAAAAGCAGATCAGGAAGACATCAGTCTGGGGGTAGGACAGCGGTCTGAGTCGATCGTAGTCCTCCTGGCCAGCAGTATCCCACAAACCCAAGCTAATCGGTCTGCCATCCACCATAACACTCGCAGTGTAGTTATCAAAGCTGGGGGCCGGTCAACAAGGGCGATTTTTCTCTTTTCCCGAGAAGAGGAGGTAAGGGTAAGGGGATCGCGAAAGGGCAGGGGAGAGGGCACGAACACGGTTGGGATATACTCCCCAGGGAAGGCGTTGGTTGTGTAGGAGATTAGGAGACATGTCTATCGAGTCACAAGCACGTCAGTCCCAGTCCAGATCACTAGTACAGAGAGAGAGGTACTCACCTTGCCAACGGCACCATCACCAGTGACTACACACTGTACGAAATGCGCCATTAGCCATATGCCGCTGGATCAACCGGAGATGACCCGTGGGACGCAGGGAGAGAGCTGACCTTCAGCGACTGAGTAGCCGGACCGGTGGCCATGATGAAATACTTCAGTTATCAGGATAGAAAGTTATGAAGCAGATCACGGTCTGATTGTACTGGAGCCAGTCGATCAAGATTTATGGTGAGGAAGGGAAAAGAAGAAGAGGAGGAGAGATAAAGAGAGGGGATCGACTAGGGAGAGTAGAGAGGAAGTGAAGGAAGTGAAGTTCTGTGAGGGGGAATTAGAATATTCACAGTGCTATCAATTATTAAAGGGAGGAGAATTGAAAGAAGAAAAAGCAAAGATAGTGAATGAGAAGGGGAGAAAAAAAAAAACCAAAAAAAACAAAGCAGAAAAAAAGTGAAGAGTGAAGAGGAAAGGAAGAGGAAAAGGAGTTGAAGATGAAAGAGGGGGAAAGAGTTGGGGGGATTAATTCAGGAAATAAATCGACAGCTCACCTGGGAAGATAATACAAGATGGCAATTCTACCAAACTGTGAACAGGGTACAGAAGAAGAAGAGTAGTGATTATTGTTCTTCTCTAAAGAGGAGAATCAAAAGCAAAGTCTTACATATCCCAGCAATTGACCTGCAGAAACAAACAGCTGGACTGATTCAGTATTTATTCGAGGTCATTCTTGTCTTGCCTCGATCGGCCATTCTAATTTCAAGGCAGCCACTCCCTGCGCGCCTCCGGTCTAATGCTCAATTCCATGTGGAGCGGTCTGGATGGCTGGCCGGGTGTTTTTATGCATCACCCCAGTTGCAACCATGCATCTTTCTCTGCTCAATGAAGCATTTAGACATCATCGCAGCCTTACGGAGGTGTGCCTTGCACAGTTGCGGTCATGTGATTTATCTTGAGATTTATCACGTGATGCGGATTCTAAGCCCTACATGAACGTTTTACTACTAGTACTGCCTATGGATGTCTAATTTAAATGAGAATTAACTAGCCGCTGCTACGGGAATATTCTCTTAACGCAGTGGTATACTATACATACAGATATATGAAGTACTATATATACAGGCTCGATCACCTATTTTCTTACCAAAAGTCTCAAGGGCTTTCGCACCAACGCCAATAGTCACATATCTAACCAACCCTTTAGTAACATCCTCCCCATCCACAGGAACCAAAGACATGACAGCGTTATATCCATTGTCAAAGGCCTAGGAGTATACTGAGTCGACGGCGTTGGTGGTCCGGTTGTTCATACGATTGTTGATTGGGTGGAGAATGGGAAGGCTCCGCAATCCATGCCCGGGATTGTACAAGGCCGCGGAGGATGGATCGATTGAGTTTACGAGGAATCAATTGCCGTTATCCGCGGCTTACTCTGCTAGTGTTTACATGAATCGTGGTGACTATACTGACCCGGATGTTCAGACTTGTGTTTGAACTGGATACTCTATTGTACTAGTTTCTATGCGTGGTCGATTGTCATTGGCGATAGGCAACGTAGCTAGTGTAGCCTTAACAAGAAAGTAAATTGGCCCTCAATCTAGGATTTCGGTTGCTATTTAGCGTAGGAAGTAGAGACTGGTTAGGGCTGCATTCGATCGAAGCAAGTGAAGACGGGCCACTCACGTCTTCTTCTTCTTATTCTTTTTCTCTTTAAATGGGAATATAAAGAAGGACCTGATTACTAGCACCGTGCACGATTTCCCGGGAGATCCGGGACCCAAGGATTTCTAAGCGCTGCATACCCTAACCTAAAGCCTGAGAATCTAGATTAACGAGTGGTGCTGCTTAGGAAATGTTGGGAATGGAGCATTCAAAGGAAGTCCGAGTGAAAAGGCCACGATATCATTGTAACCTTAAAAAGTATAGGCCCTGGGTTTGACGATAAAGGCTTCTACAATCCCTGCTTCCGTCTCTCAGTTCAGAAATATGAGTACTGCATTTGACAGCATAAAATACTCGTCATCTGAATTTTCACATACATATTCAAATAATATAGCAGGGTCCTCAAATAAAATAGTTAATAGGTGCCCAAATCTCTAGACACCGAATATGCTTCATACAGACAGATCCTTTACAACCTTGCAACTCCCACAGAACCAGGCAAAATCCCAGCAGCCTTCTTAAGCTCAAACGGCTTCGCCATGAACGGCCCAGCCATACTCGCGAATGCCTGGAAATAAGGCCCTTGCACGTGTGCCTGCATGGCGGCTGCGTTGCGGTACCTGTGGTATGGTCAGCATGCATTGATCT
Source organism: Aspergillaceae sp. MA 6039 (assembly GCA_003004485.1). Classification (NCBI taxonomy): domain Eukaryota; kingdom Fungi; phylum Ascomycota; class Eurotiomycetes; order Eurotiales; family Aspergillaceae; species Aspergillaceae sp. MA 6039. The sequence goes on along the minus strand of PQMF01000047.1, from coordinate 100,909 downwards.
GATAACACCCCCGGGGGCATGGCGATAATGATATGGGTTATTATGTTGCATACCTTTCTACAACGACGATTTCCTTCTCGTCCTTTTTCTCTTCGTTAAGATAGGAGAAGTAGATGAGGGTGTCGGGTTCGTTTTTCTGGACTTGCTGGGTGAGCTCGGCTAAGAGAGTGGAGACCTATATCTGGTTAATTATCGTTGGAATAATTGTGGATGAATAGGGTAAATGGAATACCTCTTCCGTTTTCTCCGGCTTGGGATAGATGAGCGCCACGAGGTTGATATTTTCGGATGCCATGGTGATGATTTGGTATATTATGCGGGTTGAGGTGGGGAGAAGGTGATGATGGTGAAGGGGATCATTATATCTGGAGAAATATGGAAGCATAGATTAACTCCGTGTATTAACTAGTTAACTCCGGTCGCATGTTACATAATCAATGTTAGCACGCGCCATGCTAACAACGGGACTGACCGCGACTGGCCCGTGACCACTATGTGGCCAGAACTCGACCACCAACAATCAAACAACTCGCATTAAAATTGGTATCTCGAAAAGAAACTATCTGTACAATACCCCTGATATCATAATCATACCGCCTGTCATAACCTTGGTTACGAATACCGCCTAAGCACGCTTTTCAAATGCACCAGGGAACACGCCAAACCAAATAACCGCTTCTTTTAATAATCCATATGCCACCCACAGCTACATGACTGGAGGTGCAACCAGTGAATCGGGGATCCCGTCGAATACCCAGTTAAGCGAATCAAACACCTCTGAAAATCCGGCCTCACTCATAAATGCACCACCTTGGTCAAAGTTGGTCGAATATATCAAGCTTGGGTCATCAAGCGAACTGTCCTGCTGTCGAGATATGGGACCTGCCGCTGTCATGTTAGGGTTTCCCATTGCTGTCACCAGTCAGCATTGCGTTCATTGGTAAAAATATATAAGATTTGCAAGAAAAGAAAGTACCTTGATCCTCAATGCTTCTCATCGGCCGGAATCGCTGTCGCCAACGCCAGACCGTGTCATAGACGTGGCTCATGCTCATGCGACACCGAACCTTGAGCTGCAGACCATCCTCGTCCGCTTCGGTATCAGAGCTCCCCGCATTCCACATCTGGGCCAAAATATCCGCCAGACGAACGGGCCGATCATGTTCCATTACGCTGATCCGTCGGATGGCTGAGATGGCCCCGTTGAACAATAACTTGCCGTGGTTAAAATCAATTTGCCGACTGAACCCACTCTTCAACAGTTTCATGAGCGCGAACGCAGCGGAGACAATCATCTGAAGAATGTAATTGGTAGCATGACCAATCAACTCCCCTGGCGAGGTTTCAAGATCGAGAACTCGTCCAAGAAAAGATGTCGTGGCAATAAAAAGTTTCGTCAAATCGTCGCTTCGTGCATTGGATCCTAAGAATACAAAATATCGCAAATGTAGCTCAGCGGCTCGGAGATGAATCATGTTGATATCTGCGCAAAAATGTCAGCGTCCTGATCAGTAAACGGGTGCTCTGGAAACGAACGAGAAATGGTCCGACCAAAATCCACTTCCATATCTTTGAGTTCACTCTCCAAAAGTTGAACAATCAATAGCTTCTCTGAGCTTATAAACTCCACAGGATCGGGCTTGCTACTGTACAGTGCCTTGGTTACCCGGTCACAGAACTTCTCGATCCGTAGTCGGGTTCGAAGGTCATCTGTAGGATGATAATCCGCATCTCTGAGAGATGTCGGCTCTAATGCCCAGTCGTAGATCGTCCCAGGCGGTTGCCCATAACCAGTAGCCACACTACCAATTTGTTAGCAAAGAACGACTTTAACCGGAAGGAATGGATGGGATTTACTTCTGGGCAACAATGTTACAGATTACCCATGTCTGTAATCGATCCTTCATGGCTTCACCTTGGACTTCCATGCGAAAGGTAGTGAATTCCTCCGCCTGGACCGGACGATGCAAGCCCAATTGCATGGCGATCTGCATCATCAACCCACTGAGCATGAAGGTCGCATCAGTCCTTTGACTTGTAGTAGGAAGCGGCCAGGTGCAAAGAAGACACAGAGCCTTGACCACATGGTAGTCTTGAGGAACACACGTAATGGTCGACCAAAGGAGTCGACTGAACGGCCCGGACAGTGAACTTAGAAGGCCTGGTTCAGACGGAGCCCGCCGGCTTGCCACGCAAACGATAGTCCATGCTAACAAGGACGAGCGATAGAGATACTCTTCGGGTCCTTTTTGAGGATCCAAGAGCGGGAGGAATGAGTGATAATACTTGAAGAACCTAGGAACATTAGATACGATTCCCATTTCGCCAGAGCAAGGTCTCTTACTGTTCGAATAACCGAGCGACTCTGGATCTCGACAACGACACGTCCTCTATTCTCCAGAGACTATCGTCCTGCGAGAGGATGGATTCATCTCGATGGACGGTTAACGGAGTAGCCAAAGGTTGGGGCTCTAATGGAGCCGATAGAGGCCGTCCTCTATTGGCCGCCGAATCAGGGCCACAGAAGACATCCTCAGAGCACCGGGACATTTCATCACTCGCATTGGCTTCCAGAGCCTGAGGATTATCCCCGTCAGTGGCCAGTCGTCGCCGGAGATCAACGATCTCCTTTTCCATTTCAGCATTTCGCCTGTCAACAGTTAGATCAGATCAGATCAGATCAGATAAAGCATGCCCGGCAGCCGGTCTACTAACCTACGCTTCGAAATCCGTTTAAAAGTAGGCTCGACTTTGCATTCAATCTGCAGCCGCCGACAGCGCGAGCACGCTGCGGCCGGAGTCTGAACAATATCACATCGAAGCTGTCGCAAAGTGTAATTCCAGATTCAGCTAGGGGATCCACCAAAGCATGATAAGAATGATGCATAGCCCATATAGTCCATGCATGTATTGAAATTCTCTTCCTGCGAAGACTATACGCTTACCTTTTGCTGCTTACACTCATTGCATGCCTTCCTGCTTCCCCCACGGCGCTTCCCCGTACTCATTGGCGGGATCTTCTCCATTTCGCAAGGTTCCGAATTCCTGCTAGAGAAATCGTAGTCTGACACCGGCCGGGGTAGTCTGGCGTTATTCCGAAGGTCGCTGCTGGTACTGGGGCCCGGAGGCGTTATCAGATTGTGGTTGTTCACTGGAGGGCCCCGAGCAGCAGCGGCAGCGGCAGACAGCCCATTATTCGGAGGCAAGACCCCCGGGAACTGCAGCTCCATCAAGTCAGTGCTAGTCCACTTAGGACCAAATATGACCTCAGCGTTCGCCCGATCGCATCCAACAAGCGTAAAACAACACTGAAACCAGCAGAAAGACACAGAGCAGGTGCCGGAAATCGGCAAAAGCGCCATTGCCGGGCGAGGGTTTTTGGGTTTGGCGCGACGACCGTCGGCGGTTTGGGAGCTGAGTCAGTTTACCGCCTGAGGCATTAAATATTCACTGGGGTATGCTCCGGAGTAATACATCTGGAGTCAAGTATCCCTATTTTAATCTGGTTCATTTGCCTCTCATTCAGTCCTGTTTGAATGGGCCATATAAACAAAACCTGAAAGCTATAATACCTCGTAGAAGATGTTACTGCCATCGCAGGTCTTCTACTGCACGGTTACTGCCATATGACAGCCCAATATGCACTCCAGATATTTCTATACGCCTATAAAATCATGTAGTTAGTGGGCTCCTTCTATTATCCCATTGAATACTATTGCAAACCTTTTTGGTTATTTTTCTTATCCAGTTCCAAATCCTCGAATATACTTTGGTTCCTGACCCCGGCAGAACGTCTCCCACCGCCGTCCGTTCCTATACGAATCCTCTCCTCGTCCAGGCACCTCCATATTTTATCATCGTTCGTCTACTTCTGACGTTCTACGCTTCTTGACCACGATTTTCAGGCTTTACCATAGGTTTTCTCCTTCTCATGGCAGATATCGCGATCCCCGAAGGCCCTGCGCCAGTTGCGTCGTCGCCCAGGGAGGAAGCGCCTCCGTCGAGTGCTGGTTCGCCCTTGGATGCACCCCCCGCAGCGCCGCCAGCCTTATCAGACGAGGTCAAGGCGCGTCTGGATAAAATCATATATTCCGACGTGAGTGATCTCCTGATTTATCAAGATGCATTGCTTGAGGTCTCCGTCGCATTGCACGTTCGAATATACTGACCACAGTCCCACTCGCATAGATCGGCATCGTAACTCTCCTGACCCGATTGAAGCAAAGCGTCGCATCCGCCAGAGTTCGTTGAGTTTCCTTTTTCATCGCTCCTCTTTACTGTGTTTGAATACAATTACGCATATGTTGACACTATGGACAAAAGGATTATTCGACATTTTTGAAGAAGAGATCCGCGCTGGAGGAGGAACATGCCCAGGGCCTTAGGAAGTTGTCCCGCGCTCTCCACGACGCTGCGCAGCGCCCCGAAAACCGCCAAGGCACCTACAGTAGTAGCGTCAATGAACTTAATAGGTTCCATGATCGGATGGCCGATCATGGCCTGCAGTTCTCCGTCTCTCTTCAGCAAATGGCCGATGATATCCACGAACTCGCAGCGAACATCGAACGAGGCCGTAAGCAGTGGAAGCAGACTGGACTGAGTGCAGAGAAGCGGGTTGTGGAAGCAGAGAATGCCGCAGAGAAAGCCAAGGCCAAATACGATTCGTTGGCAGAGCAATACGACCGAGTGAGGACAGGCGATAAGCAGGGTGGGAAGTTCGGTCTTAAAGGACCTAAGTCGGCCGCGCAACACGAAGAGGATCTGCTTCGCAAGGTCCAAAATGCAGACGGAGATTACAGTTCCAAGGTGTTGGCTGCGCAGGCAGCCCGGCAAGAATTGATTTCCACCCACCGGCCTCAAGCCGTGCACAACATCCAACAGTTGATTAGAGAATGCGACTCTGGGCTCACGTTGCAGCTCCAGAAATTCGGTATGCTTATAAATTACGATACAGCTTGCAACTGTAGCTTGCTGACTATCTCCAGCAACATTCAATGAAAAATTGTTACTCGGACAGGGGCTATCTATCAGTCCGCTGAGGGAGAATACGGCGGTTGGACCCAAGAGTATTTATGAGGTTATCCACCAGATCGATAACCAAAAGGATTACCATGATTACATTCTGAGCCACGAGGGTAACCCTGGTGCTGTTGCTAAAGAACAGGCCAAATATGAATGCCACCCCGTGAGTAACCTCCATTCTCTTTCTGAACTCCTTGAATTGACATGCCTGTTAGACCCTCGCCTCATCATCTGGGGCTGTTGTTCCGGTTTCCCAAAACAGCAACCAGAATCGGCGCCAGTCAACGCAGTTCCCTCAATCTTTGTCCCAGCCACATCTCGCTTCTCCTCAGGGCTCGCCTCAGCCGTCACCGCAACCCGCATTGGATCGGAAACCAGCCCTGCCATATCCCCAAGAGTCAGAGTCGCATTCAACTCTTCCGGCATTTCAACCTCCTTATCCCGTGCCCACTCATGAGCAACCTCCAGTATCTCAAACCTCAATGGCGGCGCAAGGAAGTCCGCGTCCACCGCCAAGCAATGGCCTCCAGCATCTGCCGCCTGTAAAGCCTGTCTTTGGCGTCTCTCTGGATGATTTATATGCCCGAGATGGTACAGCCGTGCCGATGATTGTCTATCAATGCTTCCAGGGCATAGAACTCTTTGGCCTCGATATGGAAGGTATTTACCGACTGTCGGGTAGTGCTAACCATATCAGCTATTTAAAGTCTCTCTTCGATAACGGTATGTTAGTATAAAAGCTGTTTGCGCAAACTATTTCTAATATGAAACTGCAGACTCGTCGCAAGTGGATTTCACAAACCCGGAATGTTTTTATCACGACGTCAACAGTGTGGCAGGGTTACTTAAGCAATTTTTCCGTGATTTGCCTGAACCGTTGTTTACGTCGCAATTTTACGCAGATTTCATTAACGCAGCTCGTAAGCATAACCTTCCGACTGGCCAGGAGTAGACTTCGTCTTGTGTCGACAGCTACTGACTCCAATAGGCATCGATGATGATATCCAACGCCGTGATTCCTTGCATGCTCTAGTTAACAACCTCCCCGATGCACATTACGCCACATTGAGAGCACTGGTCCTGGTACGTTATCCTAGAACACTGTTCCGCTTTGGACAGACCTGTGCTAACCCTAGGGGTCCCCTAATTAGCATCTCAACAAAATCCAAGAGCACTACATGCAGAACCGCATGAACGCCGGAAACATTGCCATCTGCTTTGGGTAAGTCAACACACACTAATATCCATGTTGAGCTTTCAGTTGATCGATGCTAATTGCCATGTATAGCCCGACCCTTATGAGTGCTAATTCCGGTGGCAACATCGCTGACGCCGGTGGCAGGTTCGCGTTATTGAGACGATCCTGGTTAATACCTTTCAGCTCTTCGACGATGATTGAATAATATGATCTACCTATTGTCTTCGTATCATCAAGATTCCTAGTTCTTGTTACTCCGGGGGATATATGAAGAGTTCCAGGAATGTATAATACGTCTGATGTTTTATTTTCATGTTGCATATGTTTGTTTTTACGTGATTTCCGCAGGACACGAACATCGTTGTTGTTGTAAATAGTTGCGTTTTGTTTTGGGGGCACTAGGTAATATTAATATCTTAGTGAATGAATTGCACATGCTCCAATGTTATTCTACAGGAAGTGAAACAAGCAAGTAGACACATAGTCGTAGGAAAAGAGGCTTTTCTTGGATGACAATAGATAATTGTCAGATATAGTACAGTAAATATGAAGATTCGACTTCTTCGAGATACATTCGAGAGGCAAGTTCTCCTGCGATGAAGGGAGGATTCAGTGTGTATAGGTTTGGTGCAGAAATGGAATCGGTCAACTAAGCATACTTCGTGATAGGGCCCGCACTTCGGGGTGGATGAGGTAAGAAGAAACCTTATTTCCTCCCCTCCATCATCTCTTTCATAGCCTCCAAACGATCAGAGAGCTTCAGCCCAGGGGCAAAGAACGGATCTTCAAGGTCCTCGACGGTGGTGGGTGTGGCATGGCCCCAGATACGCCAGTCCTGCTCCTCGCCAAACCACATCAGCTTCTGGAGGACGATGTACTCGGTGCAGTCTTGCTGTTTCGCTGGTGCGGTTTCCATGGCGTTGTTCTGGGGCTGAGCCCCGCTTCCAGGAATCGTAGTAGAAGGTAATTTGGTTTTGCCTGTTGATTGCCGGCTGGTGATGCGCAGGACGACCTGGCGGATCCCGGAGTTGGGGATTTCGGGGATTTGGGTTGCGCGGTCTGCGAGGACGCGGACGCCAGTGAATAATGTTGCGGGCGTGCGGATGTAGCTGTCCAGGGACCAGGTTACTTTCTCGTCTTTGGGGCGGGTGGAAATTCGCGCGCTGAGGTTGTTGGCCAGACCGGTACAGCAGATCTTTCGGATGGTAGCCATGTCTCCTCTGTTGAATACAGCCGGGTCAGCTAGTTGGTTCAAAAGGCAGGGGAGCAATGAATTCGAGAACTACTTACTCGGCGAAGGCAGTATACATCCGTCGATGAAATTCATGCGCGACCTGCCGTCGCTCTCGCAGACGCAGTGGTAGTTTGTTGAGCCATTTGGCGTAAGCGAGGACTCTAAACGGCCAAGTGTTTTAGCAACAATGCTCCATTCGAATGACCGCAAAAGAAGAACGAGACTCTCCCCACATACCCTAAAATATTCTGAAACCCCAGTTTTATCCAAAGCCACTCCAATTGTAGTCGCTCCCGTGGTTGCTGGAAGATAGACGGCATGTCCCTCCACAACGGCCGTACGAAAGTACCCGGCAACAATCCCATATCTTGCGGCATTTCCGATTTTGACATCTCCAACCCTCTCGTTTTCATACTCGGCTGGGCAGGCTGTTTTGGGGCCAGCGTCTGTGGCATCCCCCGCATCGCGCGAGGGGCGATTGGCGTCTGAGAAAAGTGTCGGCATGGGTATGATTTCGCAGCTGCGGTTTTTGGCGCACAGGATGGGTGAAAACCGGGCCGGGTGGCCGTTAATAAAGATCCAGCAGGCAGTCGCAAGAAGAATGCCATGACGGAGAGAACCCCGAGGGATTTGGGGGGGGCAAAGATCGAGGCAGCGATTGAACAGGAAAGGGCAGAATTTCGTCTGCTTACCATCGAGACGGCACTGGATGGCCCGCGGGAGAATTGCATGTGAATCACGTGATGATAGTCGCCTTCTCCACGGGGTTCGACTTTATCGGCGTCTCCTCCATCGCGGACTTGAGTTGTCGTGCGAGCCTCGGGGGATCGTTGAAGTCGGCTGCTTTCTGTTTCACATTCTGCTCTCTGCTCCCTCGGTGACTGTCGGTACGATGCTCCATAACTCTCATTGAGGAATTCCCAAAAAAATACTAATCCGGGACAGTCTTATCCCTAAGTCCGACACAAAGAAAACACGGAGCACACATTCCAGTTGCCCTCATATTGCTTTTTTTGTGTCACGTCCAGCTCAAATTCTCTATTGCGCAGCGGCTGCATATGCCGTGGGTTAAGGCTGGCTCCTTCTCGTCGTAATGCCGCTGCTCCTCCCCCTCTGCTCTTCTCCTTTCACGCCCAGTCGTCTCTCGATTGTGACCTGAACTCAAATATCCCCTTCGCACCGTCAACCACCCCGAGTATTCAGCAATCCGTGGATCTTCACGATAAAGCGGCGGTGGCGCCCTCCGCCGAGTCCATTCCAGTGCCCTCCTCCCCGCCCTCCACCTCGAAGTCCCATACTCCCACCAGCAACCATGAGACAAGCCAACGCGGCCATACGGCCGCTTCATCAGCCCTGCACCCGCGCGTGGCCGTTATCCTGGGAGTCGACCGCAGATGGTACGTGCCTCTGCTGGTCTGTCGTGCACTAAGTACAGGTCCTGCTGCGTGGTGGGGGTTGCGGTGCGCGTTTACCTTCCTGGCTGAATTGCTGCACATTCAGCCGGGCATGGGACATGAGGGGTGGACTGCGGCAATTATTGGGAGTGTAGGGCAAGCTTGGGATGTTGAGAGGAGATTTAGAGTGACGGAGGTGGCATTAGCTATCATGTGGGTATGTATCAGCTCCTTCCTTGGGAGGAACAAGGCGGTTGCTGACAATCGGGGTAGTGCTGTGCATCCGCATATCTTTCCTTTTTTTTTGCTGACTGTATGATGTCTCGATGGTTCGTTTCCCGACTTGCTTATATACCCTTTAGATGTCATGTCTAATACAGTACTGTAGGCTTCTAAACTATACCCCCCCGGCTGTGGTAATCCGTCTCCTTACAACAAATGGCTTGATTGCATACATTACTTCTTGGGTTCTCTATCTCTCCGGTGCTTCGTCCGACCCACGTCTACTCTTGCCAGCATGGATATCCATCACAACGGTATGCATCATCATCCACTGCAAACAAAGACCTTAAACTGACCTCGCCAATTCAATTCAATGAAGACTCTCACTTTCCTGTATCACGCGACCCAGAATCACGCCACCATAAAACGTGAAACAGCCGCCTCCCTCCTCGTCGTCTCCGTCGCCAGCTTCCTCAGCATGTCCTCCCTCCTCCTGCAACTGCACCTCACCCGCGAGAACGAACCGGAGGTTCCTGTATTTGTCATCTCGAGGAAATTGTGGGATTGGGCCGTTGCGATTTTCCTGCGTATGAGGGTTGCGGATGGGAGGGCTGTGGCTGTGGAAAGGGAGTTGTAGATTGGTGCTACCAGTACGGGGGAGATTTGGGGGGAGTGTGGATTTATCTAGCTTGTGAGGCACCGGTGGCCTTCATACTATTTTTATCTGTGTTCTATTCAACTTACATACTACTATGGCACTCACCTTGGCTTTCAGACATTCTCAGTCATCCTTGATCTAGTTGGCAGTCAGAATATCCATTCTGCTGTTCATACTTACCTGTGTTCATCTGGTGTATAGCCCTCAACCACAGGCAAGAGGTGAATAGTCCTTGTGCGTAGGATATATCGCTCTAGATACCGGCCATGTCCATACGAGAATTCCAAAAGAAGCAAAGAAGCGATAGTGATCTTCCTCCCAGATCCACGTTTACAATATCATGAGGTTTGGATATTTAGACATAAAAGCCATAGTGAAATAAGCATTAAGTATTAAGGCATAGAAATAGCGAGAAGAGAAGCTAGACACATAAACCCATGACCATGCTAGACACAGAAGGTAGGGCCACTTCGATCTCGGCTATGGTTTGCAGGTTAATGGTCGGGCCTCTTTTGAAATTAGATGGTCTTATCACCAAAGTCTACTGGCTTTGGTATGAAGATGACAAACGTAAGAGACTGATAGGAGGGCATGACAAGCCGCTTTATATTAACAATAGTCGAAAAAGTCCATTTGCTATGACAGTTTGGATCATGCCATCTTGCAAAGGCAACCAAGACAAAGAGAATATATTGTTGAAAAAAAAAAAGTATGCGTAAAGCAAACAAAAAGTATCGTCTATGACAATGGGTATCTATCAACGCCTCGTTCCGTCATAATCCCATCCTGAATATAGCAGTCGATTTGAAGAGACCCGCTCTCCCATGGACCACCTATGGACGACCACGAAAGACCAGATAGCACAGCGCGTCATATCGACTAAGGCCCAAATCTAGCCGGCTGGGCACAGAAGTAATGAGAGAAAGAACCGATATTTGAATAGGTAGGCTGAATGATGTAGAAGCCCGTGGGCAATGCAAGATTCAGACGGTGGATAGAGCAAATATCATGCTTCTTAGCTCACTTTCATCCCAGCGTAGACCCGGGAGAAGGGACCGGAACGGGGCGCGACGACTCGTCTAGAACCCATGGACCTTGATGGTCTTGGCATCCAGCTCAAGACCTTCCTTCTTATCGGTCAAGAACTCCTGAACATCTTTCCGCTGGTCTCCCTGCAACTGAATCACCTCGCCCATCTCAGTGTCGTTGACGATGGTGCCATTGCAAGCTGGTGCGACGTTAGCTTTCGTTCATGGCATGGTGTGCTAAAGTGGGATGCCAATGTCGACGACATACCGAACTTCTTCTTGATCACCTTCAGAATCTTCTTCTGATCGAATTTCTTGGGAAGACCCTGAACCGTAGTCAAGGTCTTACGACCATTGCGCTCTGTTCAAGGAGGCGGTCAGTGATGTATTCTCGAAGGATGCGACTGTGACAACACGCAGCCAACGCAATCCATGAGAGGAGAATAAGACGTACGCTGGATCCGTATATGGATATAATTTTGAGACTGTTTAGTCTCGCCGGTATCTTCGTCAGCTTCGGCGAAGGGGTCTGGAGAAAGAGGGCACGTGTCAGCACATCCACCCCGCTAAGCAAAAAGAAAAATATCGCGCAGATCCAGGTGGAACAAAAGCCCTCGGAGATGCTAAACTTGGTGGCCAAACATTGTAACCCCACGATATGCGGTCACGTTGTTCTCACTCGTGGGGCTATGGGAAATACCCCGGATCTGGAAAAGGAGATGGTGGCAAAACGACTTACCGAAGGTCTTGAGGTTTTCGATGGACATAAACTCGGCCTTTTCCGGTGAACGGCCCTTAAAAGCGGATAAAATAGAAAAGTAAGAGTAGAGAGGATATTAAAATCTCTTTAATTAAACAGATGGGCGATCGGGAGACGGGGAGTCTGCTCGAGATGGAGGGGAGAGTCTGCAAGTGGGATGGAAGAATGGTCGAGGAGGAAGGAAGGACGAGCAGAAGAGCCTTTTGAGGGGAGCCTCGTGTCTTAGCGCTACGGAACGGGCAGGCGGTGGGGGCATGACTCAGCAGTTTGCCATCGGGCGAATACCGCCGCGAAGAAAGGTTTGTATAGGATCCAGATAATATAATCATAGTACAGGGCACTTCAGTCTAGAAGACCATGGATATACTTTTAACGCCTGGCACGTTACTATATTGAGTGCTCCCTGAAGCAATAAAGTTGCATTAACAGGCAAATTCCAGGAATTAGAGATATCCCATATCACATTGGGCAGGCGCTCGCAAGTCAAATGCAGCCGGAAGAATGACTCTGCGTGCGCATTTGTACGCCTCTATACTGTACCCTGTAAGGAGTACGTACTCTCATTCAGCCAAGCAACTATGTCTTGCATGCTGCACCCGTGTGCAGAAGCCGAGTCCGCCCCCCTGAGGCCCTCCAAATCACAACAAAAGAGACAGTGGAAGCATGCTGCCATCCTATCTATTCTACGTGTACACGAAATTCCTCTAATTAGTCAAGAGTTTCTGACTCATTTTCTCAAGATTCGGTAACTAACGTCCGTGGCCAAGAGCTGCCACTATATATTATGCGATATCACGTAAAATAATAATTATACAGTGCCACTGTACTAAGGCGTGGTAAGAAGCATGAGCATGCCCATGCCTGAAGCTTGTATATGATCCCAGCCCCAATACCTTCCTAGTTGCACATAATCCGTTCTAATACGATCAATGATTCTCGAAATATTATATCGCAAAATGTTTTAAGAAACCGATGGCGGGGGGGCGGCGTTCCCGGCCTGGTACTGTGGAGGTAGGAAGATAGGGAAGTATGTCTGCATTTGGCCGTTAGGGACTTGTCCACATAGAGTGTCAGCTGAGGTATTGGGGACCTACCACCACCAGCGCCATGACTAGAAACAGTAACCGTTGGTCAGTCGTATGTCTTTGGAAAAAGGGAAACTGGGGAGGAACTAACAGGACATAAAGACGGACATATACGGCGGAGTGGACCCGGAACGCTTCTGGTCTGGGCTCTCCCCGAGCCATGCTTGAAGCGAGAAGACGAAAGAGACCCTGCGCAAATTAGATCGCGTCCATATGGTAGTTGACAGACAGCGAGAGCGACGTACCATCCGATCATCCTGTATGTGCATCGATTGTAAGAAAATCCTGGTCGTAAACATATGTAGCAGTCAAGTGTCATTCGCTCACCTGTTCCTAGTGAACATCTAAAGGAATCCGATATCAGCATGAGGTCTGGGAGCTCTGGAAGACACGCCAGCAAACTTACCGCAGCCATAGGCATGGTGCTCGACATGGCGCCTATGGCCAGTAACCATTAGCGTCATTCTCCAAGGGCTCCATAGTATTCCCAGGCATGAATCCGTACCGGCCATATCGGAATCATTCTTGTCCTTAGGCGGTTCTATGTAGGGGATAGCTAGAGGGCGAAATCCAAGCGTCAGCACTTCAATTATCGCGGTTCCTGTAGTAGTTGATATAAACCCGTGTTCACTTACCCAGATCCAACCTGCGCATATCCTTTCTTGTTGCCATGTTTGCACTGGAAGCTATGTGTAATTCCAATGGTTGCGTCGCGTTGGAGCGATAAGGAACGGTCAACCTGGCAGGCTGCCGGCGCCAAGACAAAAGCGGCAAGTCCGGCGGCGGTTGTCCAACAATTTCCGGTTCGATAACAGCATGTCGACATTCAGTCAGAAGGAAACGTACTACGATTACTGATAGAGGACTTCCCGGTGCAATACGATATGATGCATTCGATTTGATGTGTTGTTCATCCTCGGATATCCATTTGAGCGCCGTGGAGTCGCAGCTCATTGTTCTAAGATAATTGCGCCTGGATGCAGACTAGAGCACGTTTACCTTTGTATGCTGTGCCATTCATTCTATTATATATTCTTTCTCGATTCGGGATTGGAATCCGGGTATCCCCAGATCATTTCATAACTGAACATCGCTGAGACTGGATGAAATATACCCATAGCATAGACTCTTGGACCCTTGAGATGCAGCATGTCACGCCATAGTATCACACCACTAAAGGCGTGGATTCAGACCAATAGTATCGCGAATCATGTACTTGTAAGAGTCGGTCTGACAGCTCTCACAAGCTATTATTATCACATGTCTTGATTGATAGACTGAGGTTCATAGTCGGCCCATGTCCATGCTATGACGCCAGGTACATCTGACGTTGACTCAATGGTGCGGTATGGCCACCAGAGTTATGCATCCTGTATCATAATGGCAAGCAAGTGCCAGGGCCATTTGTTCCGGCCGATAAAGGTTTAAAATCGAGAATGATGTGGGTTGGTCTGACTTTTGGCATGGATAAACATGGAATTATATGGCTTCAATTGCCCCAGACGGCCCGAGTGTATCTCGGCAACTGAACAAACAAAGGTGCAATACGGAACAGTTGTTCCTGAAAAACTCAGCCTCATATGGCCAGTGATTATTTCTACCTAGCCAGTCGTGTACACTGGCTGAGGGACGAGTGAGTGGAAAGCCCATGATCGAACCTGCCAGTAGACGATACAGCTTTGACCTCAGGAAATAGAGTCCTTGAGAATAGTAAAACTCTGTAATTCCTTGGCAAACAGACAGCTGCGATTCCCTTTGTCCTCTTTAGACAAACTCGTGTCTCCTTTGCATGCTCGTGCGTTGTTCTCCATATTGTCTGATAAGGATCTGCTTATTAAGTCGGAGATAAGCGCTAGCACAGCGAGTTTTATTGAGGTGATCAGGCCATGTGCGAAAAAGCGGCGATGCTTCACGGCAATCAAAGGGCAGCACCATTTAGCATTCTTCTGCTGGGAATCCTGTACATATATTTGTGCAGAGTACTTGCATATACAGCTTATTGCTTTTCTGATCCCACTCTTTCTCCCTATTTCTGTCTAACTTCCATTCCTGTTGTGTTCTTCCAAATTACCAACTGTCAAGTCTGCACTTATTTCCGCTCATTCCCCGACAAGATCCATTATTTACCGGCCGAGTTGACGGTAAACTCTTCATCCGACGACCTTCAATATCCTATTACGAAGCGTTTCCTACCTTTCGAAGGCTTCATGTTTTGACGCCTCCCTCGATTGAACCTCCTATCCCCTGCTCAGGTGTCCCGAACCGCGGCGCTTGGACACACACCATGAACCTGAGATGATCCCTCTTCCTTCCGCCGGCGTCCAACCCCGGGGCCATCCCCTGCGCCTTGTCAACAGTGGCTCCGGGAACCCGGATACTTCGCAGGCTTCGGTTCAGTCTGAAGTGAGCGCGGAAAGATTGCCGATGCCCGTACCCCAGCCGCAATTCAGACAACAACCGGCCGTGATCGACCTGACAACAGGCGGCGGAGAGACGCAGGAGAGGGAACCACCCGCTAAACGACAAAGACTGGATGTGTCCACCGGTGTGTCGAGCGGAGCGGCGAGTCCCGCGCCGAGTGTTGGTAGCGGTAGCGGTAGCGGTGGTGGTGGTGGGGAGTGGAGGAGTGCTCCGGGGATTCCTACGACTCCGAGGCCCCCTTCGACATCGTGGCGTGGTAGGCCTGTATGGTCTTTCCAGTCTCTGCTATCCGAGACTCCGGGTGCGGGAGATCCATATGGAGAGAATGCGGCAGCTCTTGCCCAGGGAGGGAAGCCGGCTTCGCCGCCTCCCATGCCCATCCCCTCATGGAAGTATGCTCCCCAGGAACCCTCAGGGGGCAACAGATCGAGCGAAGGCCTGCCCTCGAAGGAGGTACAGACGACTCCGTATCGTATTGAGACTCCTCCTGTCGCTCCAGCAATAAGAGGCGAGAGTGAGTATACCCCTGTTCTGTCACCAGATCTAAAGAGGAAAGATGTAGCTAACTGAAACTTACCTTTTCCCAGAAGTTGCGGATTTCTGGCCGTGGACAGGAAACCACCCGGAAGACGTGCTCAACGAACAGACAGCAAAACAAGGATATTACGATCATACCCAAGTCTCACAAAATGAGTCTAATACGGCGCGTCCGTCCCTTTACGCGCAATTAAAACATCGCTCCGGTTTGCAAATGCTCTCGTCCGTCTTTGCCCTCGCTCTCGAGAAACGACAGAACCATAATGCTGTTGCTACCCCGTCGACTTTCAAGCCTCCGCCTCGGGTCACTTTGACGGATAATAAGCGTGAAGCTTGGCTTCGTGACTTGGCCAATCCGTCTGTTCCGCTGCGCCGGCTGAGTCGCACTATACCTCATGGTATTAGGGGAAAAGTTCTTTTGGATCAGTGTTTGAGTAAATGGGTTCCCGTGGCACGAGCAGTATGGTTGGCGAAGTGTGTCGGTGCCAACGAGATTCGTGCTTTCAAGAGGAAAGGCACGAGTGGCTCATTGGCGGTTGGTCTCGAAGCTAAATGGGTTCGAGATTGGACAGTGAATGTGCAGCAGTTTCTTGAGGGTGTTTTGGGTTCCTGTGGAACATCGGAATGGAAAACCAAGATGACTTATGCGTATGTTCATACATTTTTATGCTGTTTATGGCGTCAGATTTCTAACATTTGCTACAGGGTTAGTTTGACTGCTCGTTTGTTTCACGAACATTTGTTGGACCATGACCACTATATTGGATGGTTTCTGTCTTGTCTAGAAGTCGCTTCTCTCAGGACCATGCCCGTTTGGCTTTTGATGCTAGGGATATATTGGGACAGCATTATGCGATATAGGAAACGTGGGCGCCGGCTGGCTGAACTCTTACTTAAAAAACAGCGTCAGGTATGCGTTACAGATGCGAGTTCTTATGCTGATAACTAACTGAAATCTCAGGTAAACGATTCGGAGCAGACTCAGAATTTCCGGCCGCTTATAGACCGTTTATCCCTTTATATTAAAAGGCTCGTTCATCGACATACCTCCTCTGTCATACTCCCGACATCGTGGATCACATATCAAGACCTTGTCTCATCGTCTTTAAATTTGGAGGATAAGGTGCATAGGTTTATTTTCCAGAATCTTACAGAACGCAATGTGCGGGTGCAACAGCCCATGCAATTCCAACGCTCGCATAACCGTTCGACGCAACAGCAACAACAGCACATCATCCGTCTACTTGATTCTATACACTCGGCGCATGACATATCTTCTGTCTCCGTTGCTTGTCTAGACAGCTCCGAAGACAGGGCGACACTTATATACAAGCTGTTGGAGTGGACTGCTACTCCATTTCGCCATGGTCTTCGTCGGGTATATATAGCTGTCCGCTTGTTACGGAAATGGAAGATATCCGGCATCGACGTGGATACCCATGTCCTCGCTTTCCTCAGCAAGAGTCCCAAGGCCAACGAAAACATGGACAATGTCTATCATGCGATTTCAGAACTCGTCAGGTCTCAAACGTTTTCTGTTGGCAGATATCTACAATGGCTTGTAGCAAAAGGTGTATGTGGTGATTTGCAAACCGATCAACACAATGTAAGTTGTCTTGCTTTTCATTTTATTTTGGGAATTATAACTCACGGAGGCGCAGAATATACCAGGGGGCATCGGGCTCCTAACAGAGCTTCCTGTGAGTCATTTACCGGAGCATGTACGCAACTTTCGCGACACCCTGTTAGTGCGTGTTGGGATTGCGCCGTCAGAGGAGGCAACGGCCATCGCCACTGTCAAAGATTCTGTTGTCAGACGTCTTCCGCGTGTTTTTGGCGCTGAAGAACCCGATGTCACTTTTGATATGTCGTTCCAAAGCCTAACATGGGCTATCAAGTCTGAAATTGGGCAATGGTTACGTCGTGCAGTCGTGCAGCATTGCCGGGAACCAGCTAGGTGAGTTTTACTCCTCAACCTCCCTTGCCATTCATGAAGTTAATTTGACTAGAAAATTGTCGGGGGTCGCTTTTATCGCCGAATCCAAGGTCTCCGCCCTTACTCCGGATGAATTCTACCAAATTCGGGACATTCTTGAGAGCTTTGGCGATATTTCAATGCTTGCAGACATTGTCAAGCAGGCCTCGAGCAGCGACGATAATACTGTTTTAGCTTCTGCGGTGGATACTGTCAACTACCACTGCGATTCGTTGAATGTTATTGGTGCTGCGACAGATCTTTTCCGAAGACTCTTTGATACGTGCTCGCTTCTCAAAAGGATCGGCACAGCGGATCTAGATTTGATCTACTCGCTCATCGAGCTTGGCCTCCAACTTCCTAATGAATCCAATGCGGTCACCTCTCTTCGTCAGGATCTATCCCGAATCGAGAATAAGTCTGCCCAAGCCGCACCGTCACCACTCTCAGACCATATCCCGGATGCTTTCAGCGAAGCCGATCCTAAGTTCCTTGAGAAGTTGAATCAATTCTTGTCGTCTGGCAGTGGCATGGACGAGCCTACGATGGAGACAATATTCGATGCACTTGTCAAAGTACTGGACGGCGCAGATGGTCAAACTAAGCTGTCAGCCAATGAAGTTTGCAGATATCTGGCGCATCTGAGGCCCTTCAATACCAAGCATTTCGATGCTAGGTTAGTCCGATGGGTTTGGGGGTCCTTAACATCTTCCAGCCCATCAAAGCTGTCCGAGGTACTTCCTCCCCTCATAGGAGTCGGATGCGTAACTATACCGGCCTTCCTGGCTCTGGTGAAAAGGCTCCTACAGTCCAAGTCGGCAGCATTTGGTGCTTCCAAGGTGGCCGAGTTACAGGTAAACCTGTTTGAGCTTCTTATTCCGCCAGCTTCGGATGAGAATCGATATAGTGATTTGGTATGTATTACCTCAGCTCAAGTACCAGATGTAGTTTTAATCAAAGCTCTGTCCAGGTCACGTATCGATTCCACTTGGTGCAACAGGAATTTCGCTCGAAGCATCTGGAAGAGACGTTCGACATTATCCGTAGTGCTGCAGCATCAATTGATCAACAGCCAAAAGAAGCCCCTGGTTCGCGACGGAGTCACCTGGCAGCCTGCATGACAGTTTTAATTTGTGATCTATTTACCCTCCATCCTGGATATGCGGCTCAGCAATGCATGCAGAAACTTCCTGATCAGCATCCAGCATTCGTGGCTGCTCTCCAGAATGCACTGGATCGCCTTCTTGGTCTTGACTCGCACAATGGTTTGTTTCCTTTTCAAATGCTTTTCGTTTCCTTGTAGTGGCTAATGGTGCATTTCAGGCCAAGTGACAAACAATCTGCCAGGGGCCGAGAAGGTCATCAGTATGACTAATGACTTTTCGCTTCCATTTTGTCAACTGAAACTCCAGATATTATTCAACGCAGCATCCGGAGAGGAAGTGAAGAATGGAGTTCTGGATGTAATGTTCAAAACGGCCGTAGCAGATTCGCGTTTGAATAGGACCAACTGGGTCGGACTGGTGGACTTGATGAATCAGGATGCTATACGACAGGTATGATATTCTAACCTGAAAGACGCTGCGCAATGGTCAACTGATTCCTGTAGATTCGGGAACGCGCTGAGAAGGAGTTGTTATCGGTCCCGATGTTGGAAAGCATGACGGATGATAATCCATCAGTTTCTAGCAACTACCCAGACTCGATGGAAACCGCAAGAGTGTACCTGACAGTCATCGAAGAACTGGCGTACAGCGTTCCTGGCGCTGGCGTACCGTCCATTGCTCCTCTTCTGGTGGAAAAGATGGATACCCTGCTTCACAAGTTTGTGATCATGCAAACGAATCTCGCGAACTTTGCTGAGAACAAGAGCAGCTCTGACGGAGATCCGGCCGTCAGAACTCGCTTGAACTTCGAACGGGGTCTCGCATTTTGGTTCTCTGTCCTGCTTAGGATGATTGTCATCCACCGGTCTGCGTTCACCTCAACCTCCCCGGTCCCCAGGCCCAACGCCCTGTATGAGCAGTCTCGCATCCTGATAGCGATTTTCTGCATCTCACTTGTGCGCTTCCCGGATAGCCTCCTGCGACAATTTCCAACAGCCGATTTTCTCCCTCGCCATCCAATCCTATATGAAGAATACCAGCCGTGTCCCGGGGTTCTGCTACAGACTCACGCGCTCGATGTTGCTGCCTCCCTTATCGACACCTTCCCCGATGAAGCGCGCCACCACTGCGCCTGCTTCCTCAAGGAGAAATGCCCATCTTTCGCCCAGTTGCAAAACGACCCTCGGTTCGTCTACCTCCTCGGCCCCATGCCCAGCGGCATCGCGCCTTCCAACCTCCCACAACAACCCGCATCCGCATCCGTACCCTCTCCCGCGGCCTCTGGCTCAACGCCAACGCCCTCAGGCACTTTCCCAGGTGCACCGTCCAGCTCCTCCCAACAAACACCTGCCACGGCAGCCTCTCCGGGTCTATCCACGGGACTACTCTCAGAGGGATCGAACTGCGTCTCTAGCCACCTCCGCCTTCAACACCGTGGTCGTACAGTTGGCGCATATCCGATCCGTCCCTGGGAACTTCTAGAGGACGCGGCACCATTGGCGGGCGCGAATGATACGGCGATTAGTCTCGGGTACTTTGATGCCCGGCGCGTCAGGGCCTAAGCTTTTTTTTTTATTGACCTTTTATTATATGCACTCCCATGCTTGTCTATATATAGGTACGGAGTGGATACAAGTATAGTCCGCAAAAAATGCCAGTGGCTTTGCTTGCGATGTACAGTGTTGTTTTATTGTTGGTTTATAAGCGCTGTTTACTTTTACTTTTTCTTCAGTACATATTATTACTATTATCTTTTCTTTTCTTTTTTTGGCTATTTTGTCTGTCTCTCTACCTGTTGGTGTCTGTCTGTGTCCGTGTTTGTGTTCGATATGATGACCTCTCTTCTTCTAGCATGATTTGATACCATCTACATGCATTTTGCATGCATTCCATTGCCTCTCGTTTATTACAATTTGCATACTTTATCATCATTGTCGTGTTTGTGTCCTTGTTCTAACATTGCAGTGGCATATCATTCTACTCTATCTTTGTTTCTTGTTGGGCGTCGATAGATGTGGCATTACTCGCAAGATTCCATATATTATATAACTACACAGTTATAGTTAACTAGCATCACAGAATGACTCATCTTTCATTGTTACTAGAGCCTAGAAACTACAGAAGAAGAGGGAATATGGCAGTGACTGCTGTGGCACGTGACACTTTTTGGTGACTCCTTGATCCCTGGAAACCTATACGGAAATTCCAATGGCAAACGTCACCACTAAAAAATATGGCATGAATCTTACGACTTAGCCAACTTACGAATACCTACAGAGTAGTCTACATGGCGACAATCACCGGTCAACGGATTTCATTGATCTCCTGACTGCTATCAGATACAACACTCGTCTCGCTGGTCTCCTGCCCTCACATCCTTCGTCATTTCTACCACAGAGAAACAAGCCTTCACAAACCGTCTGCATAAACAACATCCTCCTCATTTCATTCGACCACAAGGAACCCCTTCGCTGGGGCTCCCGTACTGTAATATTCCGACTCCATAGAACGAAATAGAAAAAATGCCATGAATGCATAAGAATTGGTCATAATGATCGTTGGATATGAATTTCCCGCCAAGAAATGAAGAAAAGACAAGAGAAAATAAAATAGCGACGCGCAAAAGATTCCACTTAAGAAAAGAGAAAAGAGAAAAGAGAAAAGAGAAAAAGAAAAAGATCTACGATCACGGTACGCCAGGCTTCGTATCTGATCTAACGGAGGGAAAGGAAGACACGCAGAATCGGTTGAAAAGACCAATGTGGCCGTATAACTTCAATTATGAAGATCAAATAGCGTACTTGCGGGTCCACTCGCGGGCGGTCGACTCGTATCGCGGACGGTCCGTCTTGTAGACGTGCGCAATCTCGGGCACCAACGGGTCATCGGGGTTGGGATCTGTGAGCATTGAGCAGATCGAGAGCAAGACTACATACGAGAGTTAGCGATCGTGCTATGCGAGTTAAGCATGGAGCAAAAGAACTGACCCTTGGAGATTGTGAGAGCAGGGCTCCATTGGTCCCTCAGGATGTCCAGACAGATGCTGCCGTTCGAGTTGATGTTGGGGTGGTAGATGCGAGTGGTGAAGTTGACCTTTGGAGGCTTGAAAGGGTAGTCGGTAGGGAAGTGAATGTTCAGGAAGAAAACGCCGCCCGAGTATGGCGAGTCGCTCTGCCAGAGCAGTCAGCAAACAGTGTAACGATAGCCAGCGACCGAAAATCAACTTACAGGACCCATGATAGTTGCTTGCCAGTGGAACTGCAAGGAAAGAAAAGAAACCAGTCAGTTATTATATCCTTGAAACCCGATGACACCGTACGGGCTGGTTTCCAGAGGGAGAAAGGATTTGCATTATAATCCGCCCCGCCAGAGGTCCAACATCACGACATATAGAGAATAGAGGGGAACCGTACCAAATCCTCTCCTAGGGGGCCCGCAGAGCATGAGGAAGGCGGGTCACTAGAAAGGCACTCTCGTCAGTATGAATTCTTTTTTAGATGGCCCTCCTGAGTTCCATGTCCGTCCTGAAATGGACCCCCGCAACGGTGAGCGGTGGGGTGCGTTGTGCACACCCAACGAACAAGCGAAAAGCAAGAGGGAGCCAAAAGAAAAAAGTCTTACCGGCCTAGGTCAGTAAGCTCCTTGTTGATTCTCTTGAGAGCCATGGCGTATGATATATGTGATGTGAGAGGAAAGGAGAAAGACTCCTAAGTCAAGGCAAAAAAAGCGATAAGGCGGTTAAGAAACTGCAACACACGGGTACAGCGTCAGTAAAGTTGGGGGATCTAAACCGGTATTTGTATTTCTTGGGAGGGGAATATAAGGTAGTCAAAAAGGGGAAGGTTATGGTTATTATAGACAGGACTAACTCACAGTTGGTGATGATTACGTGGGAGAGGACAGAGAAAGAGATAGAGAGAGGAAGAGGAGAAAGAAGAAAGAAAGAAGGAAGAGGGGGAAAAGAGAGAGTGAAGGTATTATAGGTATGGTACGGTACGGTATGTAATATACGCCACAGTCTCATTGCGCCACATGGTGATTATGAGATCTCTTACTCAGGGTGCAGTAATAGCAATTAAGTAGAGCAATAATAGTAACTACTGTACAGAAGACTCCGTACGGAGTATATCTCGAGAAGAGAAGCGAAAAGACAAGAAGGATCTAGAGCCACAGTAAGCACTTTCTGGGTACACTCTCAGCACTGAGCTTACAGCCTACAGCCTCTGGTCCAAAAGGTACTCTGCCGCCACACTATTTTTCGCCCCTCCGGGTTTTTTTCTTTGTGCCCTTTTTCATTCCAATACAGTACAGGCTTTCGCCCGACGATGATGGTGGCGTCTCCACGGAATCCTGTACCGTATGTAATTGATTATATGAATCTATGATTATGGAATGTAGAGAAAAATAGATGAATAGTATGCACTCCCTATAAGAATATTAATATTGACAGTTAGGACTACAATTACCAGTGTCTGATGAGTGGTTGCTGTCGGCACCGGATTCCTGTCCTACGGATATATATATATAGCAGCACTATAGCCCTATGTTATGATCCATACCTTTCAAGAAAGCGCCCTATCAGACATATTTGCGTTGGTTCTATATATACATTCCTATATCCCAGGATGATAAATAAGACAAACAAAGAAAGGGGCTTTTCCATACTTAGACAAAAGCCTGCACACCGGTGATGGCACGACCCAGGATCAAACCTGCATATTGTCAGTCGGTCTGCATATCTTTATTTGACTTGGATTCACATGATTAGACTCACCGTGGATGTCACTCTGGCCCTCGTATGTCTGCACCACGAAAAGATTCGCTGCATGCCGGGCAATATGGTACTCGTCACTGGCAGCATTGCCGCCCAGAATCTCTTGCAGTCTTACCATCAATGTCAGTAATCTTGTCCCATAATACTCTCAAAGAAATAGATACATACACTCGGACGCTCGCCAACGCGCGGTCACAGTTTTGTCTCTTGACCATCGAAATCATCTCAGGGGTGTGCTTCTTCTGGTCCTTCAACCGAGCAACCTGCGTGGCAGCCAGCGTGCCATACGCCGCATCGGTTGCCGCATCAGCCAATTTCTTCTGGATCAATTGGTACTTGGCAAGCGGGTTGCCCTTGAACTGCTTGCGCTCCAGCGCATACTCCCGAGCTCGGCTGAGACAGTCCTCGAGCGCTCCCATGGCGCCAAAGGCAATCCCCAACCGGGCACTGTTCAGACAGGTGAACGGGCCCTTGAGGCCCTCGACGTCGGGGAACATGTTCTCCGCCGGCACCGGACATTCGTCCATCTGGATCATTCCCGTGATCGATGCGCGCAGCGCACTCTTGTTCTTAATAGGCGGTGTCTCCAACGTTCCCGGCGGGCATCGGTTGCGTTCCACCAAGAACCCCCGAATCTTGCCCGTGCTCTGCAGCTTAGCCCATACCAGCATGAGATCCGAGATGGTCGAGTTGGTAATCCACGTCTTCGTCCCGGACAGCAGATAAACCCCCTTCTGGGTGGGATGTTCCTTCGCAACGGTTTCCATCGACCCCGGATCCGACCCGTGGTTGGGCTCTGTCAGCCCAAAGCACCCAGACAACTTTCCCTTGGCCAACTCGGGCAGGAAGCGTTGTTTCTGCTCCTCCGTCCCAAATTCATAGATTCCCGTCATCGCCAGTGACCCCTGCACCGACATCCCTGAGCGGTAGCCAGAGTCCACCCGCTCGACTTCCTTAGTGATCAAGCCGTTGGCAACTGTGCTCACGCCTGCGCATCCGTATCCGTCAATGCTAGCTCCCAGAAGGCCCAGTTCGCCCATTTCTTCGAGGATTTTGCGGTCGTAGCTCTCGTTTCTGTAGGCATCTACATCACACACCCCAGTCAGCTTATTTCCAACAGATATAAGAAGGAAAAGTACATACCAAGCACCCTCGGCAACAACCGCTCTTGGCAATACTGCCGCGCCGTATCCTGAATCGCCAACTCCTCCTGTGTATACAATTCCGACGCAGCGAGAGGATCCTCCCAGTTAAACGCCGTCGCATACCCCCGCATCGCCGACGACGGCGCATTGCGCGAGGCCAACAACTCCCGCGCGAGAATGGGTCTGCGGTTCACCGACTGGAGGTGCCGCGAGGCCCCGCGAAGAGCGGTTAGATTCATGGCTGGTAGTGAGGGGCCTCAGTAGTATATGTCTTTTATGCAGGAGAGATACTGCAAGAATTTTGAAATGACCGGTTGTTTTTTTAAAAAAAAAAAAGAAAGAAAGAAAGAAAGAGCTGCGGGGAGCTATCCGCGAGACGAAGAGTAAGAGTGGCGCTACTTAAATGGGCGTTAGACCTCGGCAGCGATCGGTAGAGATCGTAAAGACCGAGAAGTGGATTGCAATAAATCAAGATACGGATGGTGACGCTGATATGTGGTCTAATACTTGCTATGCTATGGTCTTGTTTTAATTGACTGTGTCTGCTCAGAAGTAGTGTTGTTCAAGTTGTCGCCTTTTTTGACGCTGTTCTTGGAGGTCTTCAGAAGCCTTGATATTTTTATAATTATGCCATGTTATGTACATCTTTTGTATACGATGTAGGTTGCCACTAGTGTAAAACCTACGGCATTCGTATAATGTAAATAAAAGACGGTGATCTCTATCATATCACTGACCGGTAAGTTTGATCAATGAGTCAATCCAACCCAACCCTACTCTCGGTGTTATTCGGTATCAGGGCTCGCAAAGATAGAGGTTCTGAAGGCTGGGCGTAAGGTCCATTCGTGGAGTCATCAAGCAGGCATCTGTGACTGCAAGAAATCAAAAACCCCCATGGGGAAATAGTCCTCGTCAAACCCCCACAAGTCCGTCATCATAGGGTCCATCGAGCTCTCCGAGAGCCCTGCCTGCTGTTTCCCCGGAGGCACTGCAGCAACGGGTTCGAAGCCATTACTCCGCTCAGCAGACAGCGGAGCAACACCTAGTAAAGGAGGCGGGTGGTTGACAATCGTGTCCCGTTCACCCAAGGGCTGCGCCCCGGGAATGATAATAGGTTTGAACATCGGGGAGACCTCGTGGTGGGCGGTGTTCTGTCCGAGGGCTTGGTTGTAGGAATTTCTCTTCTCCCATTCCTCGAAGCCGGAGAGCATCTTTCTCAGGCCGCGGGCAATATGGTGGCTGAGATGGCGCTCGCTGGCTCTCTCGCTGCAGGACACCATCAGTTCGACAATTCGGCCGACTAAGTCCCGTACGTATGCCACATCGATGAACAGGCCAGCTGATGCGATGGAGTTCCGCTGGTTTTGGCTACCGGGGATGCCGCTCGAACAGCCTTTGGCAGCAATCTTCAGGAGAAATACGGCGGCAAATGTTATCATGCTGTGCAAGTATAGTGGGACGCCAACTAATCCCCGCTGGATGTCCGGCTCCTCTAGAACCACGAGAAGCGTGCCAATTGCCGAATTGATGGCTAGATTTGCACGCTTCTTGCGTTCAGCTGACATAACGCGAGTTGAATTTGGTGAATGGTAGGTTCGCAAAGCAACAGAGTTCAGTTGCAGGCGAGAGAAATTATAATGTAAGTAGACGGCTTTGTACGGGTATGCACCAACATGCCGGTTTCCAGCTGTTTGTGTTCCGCGTTAGCAACCCGATCATTCAAGCCAAGCCATTATAGAAGTTGATCGTACCTATTCGAGGCAGCCAGTTAGCTCGCCATTCTCCAAGATCAGCATCGAATTTGTCAATTGCTAAAAAGTCACTTTCTGGAACCTCCAAGTCCACATCCGGACCAAAGGCGTGGTATATTCGGGTGAGAATGATAAACAAAGAAATTTGGCTATGCATCCGGATATCGGCCTGCGGGGCCGTCGGTGACGACGTAAAAGTCGTATGGTTCGTGATACTGGGGTCTTCATGGATAATGGGTGGACGGCCGTACGCAATGGAAAAGTGGTGCTCCAGGGTCTAGACAAGACACACGTGTGGTTAGTATCCGAGCCGGAGACCGAAAACCTAGAGGACAACCTACATAGAGGAGATACCAAAGCCTTGCTTGTTCTTTATGGGCCGGGGAGCCCTGTGTGGCCTTACGGAAGCATTGGTGTAGATTGTGTTCGGTTGCAATCCGCACTGCATACCCAGAGAGCTTCCAGCTAACATCGGCCAGCCAGAAAGCGGCTATACACAACCCGCGTAAATCATCCAATGTGTGGTGTCGATCCAGCATGGAGCCCGATGCTAACTTGGAGAATTCAGTGTAACAAGTGTCGAACGTGCGCTCTTTGTTCGGCATGTGTAACGCCGTTACGGCAAGAATGGCAGCAGATAGCATGGACGATGAGTTTCGGACGGACGAAAGATCCTTGTGTACTAACGCTATGCCGTCCCATAAATACCGGTTCAGGACCTGGTCGAAATATCGAAACAATTCCTCTGCCTCTTGAATATCCACCACCCCGCGCGAGATGAAGTCCGTCACCAACGCCCGGTCGGTGGCATCCTGGCACCTGGGGGAGCTCGCTCGAATATCACTTAATTGAGTGACTTCGTACAAACTTCTCATTGGTGCGGTGACCAAGGAGGATGTCCCATTTTCCTCCCGGTCCATGGAGTATTGTGTCTGTTGCCGAGGAAAAGCATAGTTCGCGGGACTAGGCCCTATCGCCGCGGCCGCGTTGGCATCAATGGACTCTGATTTCCTGTCGCTACCCGTAGTCGCACCTGCATCATCTGCAGATACTGTCGATCCTTTGCGATCTCGTTTCTTGGAAGGTGTCTCGGCCGGTCTGTCAACGGTCTGATAGTATGAAAGCTCCGGTAATTGTGCCTTTCTCAGGAGATCCGACATTGCGAGCTCAACTGTCGCCTTCCAACTAAAACCACCAAAAAAAACATCACGAAATTAGCTAACCTATCCAAAATTACAATAAGCGTATAAATAGACGCGTCAATTCCCGTACTCTGTCTCATCCTCCAGCAAAGTTTGAAGGCTCTTGTTCACAACGCAATCCAGATTCATCCGCTGACATCGCTGGCAAACCGAATCACCGGGGCTCATGTCACATCGGACCTTGTGCTTTTTGCATTCGGTGCAGGCGCGGATCCGGCGTGAGATTTTGGGGGTATGTCTGCTGGCTTGTCGCGAGTCATCGTCCGGTGCGACAACACCCTGCGGCGGAGAAGTCGGGGAGTAATCGCCGTTGGCTTCGAACTGAATGCGCGTTCGCTTCATTGTCACTGATCTCTATGTAATTATCGTGATGCGCTCATCCTGGAGACTTGTCTGGTCTGTTCCTTGGAGATAAGCTGTCCCGTGTCCGGAGTTTCGGATACTCCGCGCAGAAAGGACAAAAGACAGCCTCCGGTATATAAATATATATAAGAGTGAACTCTGAGTACAAATTCTTCAATGACCTCAACGACTTGATACGGAACTGGATTTGAGTCATTATTCTGGTCGAAACATAACCGAGAAGTTCGGAGCAGCCATCACGGGGAGGTACGCTTTACCCGATCCGGCAATCCGGGGCTGCGGGGAGGTTCAGTCACGTGCAGAGCAGCGGGCCCAGGATGCGCTAGTCCCGATGGAGTTTAATGACGGCGCGGCGCGTCTCTGCGCGACGGCCTCGACAGGCGATTGCAAGACGTGCTCCTCCATTGTTGACCCTAGACAGGCAGAACAAAAGGCAAAAAGACAGTGATACAGCAGTCATGGGTATTAAACGTGAGTATACTCATTGCATGCCAGGATTTGGATGATTCGGGCTGCCCAAGTTTGCCGGGCAAAACTTGATGCTAATACCAGCGGGCTGCCAGATCTTTACCAAGTGATCTCGGAAAATGCGCCTGATGCAATCAGGACGGGAGATATTAAAAATCACTTCGGCCGCAAGGTAGCAATAGTACGTTCGGGCCCTTGTGTTTAGTTGTTCCGAAGTGACTGAAGCAAGCTAACGAGCTGTCACTGACATCAGGATGCGTACGTCGTACTCTCGTATCCATGTCCATGAAACCACAAAACAACCGGACTAACCCCTCCAAAACAGGTCCATGAGTATTTACAGCTTCCTCATCGCCGTCCGTTCTGAAGGCCAGCAGCTCATGAGCGACTCCGGCGAGACGACATCACACTTGATGGGCATGTTCTACCGTACACTCCGGATGGTCGACAACGGCATTAAGCCGCTGTACGTGTTCGATGGGGCCCGCCTAAGCTCAAATCCGGCGAGCTGGCTAAACGTTCTGCACGAAAGTCGGAGGCCACCGAAGCGCACGAGGAGGCCAAGGAGACCGGTACAACGGAGGATGTGGAGAAGTTCTCGCGACGCACGGTGCGGGTGACGAGGGAGCATAATGCGGAATGCAAGAAGCTTATGCAGTTGATGGGGGTTCCGTATATCGATGCCCCGACGGAAGCCGAGGCGCAGTGCGCAACCCTCGCGCGGGCGGGAAAGGTCTACGCTGCTGCATCCGAGGATATGGATACATTATGCTTTGAAACGCCAATTCTGCTAAGGCACCTGACATTCGCTGAGCAGAGGAAGGAACCTATCCAGGAGATTGACTTAAAGCGTGCACTGGAGGGACTTGGTATGGACCGTAACCAGGTACGGTGACAATCCTCCCCTCCCAATCCAACCTTCCAGCCTCACGAGTGCGGCAAAGACTGACTTGACTAATTAGTTCATTGACCTCTGCATCCTGCTTGGATGCGACTACCTGGAACCCATCCCCAAAGTCGGCCCCAACACCGCCCTGAAGATGATCCGGGAACACGGCAGCCTCGAAAAGGTCGTCGAGGCAATGGAGAAAGACCCGAAGCAGAAATATATCGTCCCTGAAGGCTGGGCCTTCGAGGATGCGCGCGAGCTCTTCCTCCATCCGGACGTGCGGGACGCAGAGCACCCTGACTGCGACTTCAAATGGGACGCGCCGGACGTGGAGGGTCTGGTGAAATTCCTGGTGGAGGATAAAGGGTTCAACGAGGATCGAGTGCGCAATGGGGCAGCGCGATTGCAGAAGAATCTCAAGTCTGCGCAGCAGTCACGGCTAGAGGGGTTCTTTAAGCCAATGGCGCGAACGGATGAGGAGAAGGCTAGTCTCAAGCGCAAGAATGATGAGAAGCTCCAAGATCAGAAGAAGAGGAAGAAGGACGAGGCGAAGGCTAAGAAGGATGCTAAGGCGCGGCCTCGGGGTTGATGGGCGTGTTCATTCTAAAGAAGGCGTTTTTATGGCAGCAACGGGTACAACTAATGGATTTGTATTAAGAAACATACAGTTGAGGTCAGAAATCAATGCTTCAAGGAACATCTCCCTTTGGCCTGTGGTGTCTTTGGAGCTATATAAGGGGTCACATTCTGGCCTAAACCCCTGCTAAGGTACGCTGGCCGTGATTCTGCTATATGGCATATAACAATTGTTTTAAGTATTTCTAGGATTTGCAATAAACATTGGATATAGCTGTATAATCGGAAAATCGTCGGTGTTTTGTAAGTACTTTATCCGTATACTCCAGGGTATACAGTGGCACCACGGGGCTTACCGGAGTGGTTGGTGGTGGAGCTATTTATCTTAGCAGGCTTGTTGACGATCTGTGGAGGGATGGTATCACTGGTTCACTGAAATCACTGGGCCATCCCAGATGCTGTTCCTGCAGGCACCGACTACTCTAATATATATTGGACTTCAGTTAAACGGAGTCTGAAATATTTCTTTTTCCAGATGATGCAGCAATTAATAGCTGAATAGTTAGCTAGTTAGTTATAGCCAAATATGAGACACTTGACTGGATGAGTGCTGCTCTGAGAAAGGAAAGGATGTAATCTATCTCCCACACGAAGGCAAAGGTTGTCAACACTGTTGGTACATTGTGCATTGGTGTTGCATCTGGAGAAACGCGGCAGCGACAATCATGTCATTGAATGCTAAAAAACTAAACAGTAAATATCCATGTAAGGGAAACGTTTCAATAACTTCCAGGTAGTTCTTTCGGGGCTCTTTTTCGCCCGAGACGCGAGCTGTACCGATATATATTTACCCTAGGAGATGACAACAGATGGGTCCTAAACGATATCTACAAGCACACAACAAGAGCAGGATAACGGCAAGAGGGAACCAGGCATCATATGATCCCATCTACCCTGAGTGATACACACCAGCCTATTACAGCCAGCAGACCTGGAGTGATCCGTACAGTACAAAGTACCTGCGGCATAGAACACACCATGCATAAGCACGGAGTACCATACAGCATACTAAGACCCAATCACTATCACAGACAACAGACGATCACAGCAGCACGAGGAAAAGCCAATGCCTGGAAGAAACCACAGATCAGACGCTTGAAGTAAGGAGCAGAAGGCAGAAGAAGAGAGAGTGTGTCGCGGACACTACGCTTTATTCAGAAGGGGGATTGGCAGAGCTTGATTGGACTGTGATCGATAGACTTTGGGGAATGTGCTAAATTGAGTCATGAAGTCGAGATAGATATACAGACAATAAGAATCTCTCGAATATAGAGCAATGGAGGGCAGGTCGAGGAGAGGGTTCAATGATGTTTACATTTGGGATGGAACTGCACAGGCGAGTCCACACCACAACAGACGGGGCTTATTAAAAAAAAAAAAAAAAGAAAAAGAAAGAAAGAAAGGAATAATCGCTTATGGGGCCTACATTGGAATGTGCATCGACCATCATCGACAATCCTGTACATTATTTTGTAGAGAGAGACTGAAAAAAGGAGGCCTAGAGGGGTGGACGCGTTGAGGTATTGTGCATAGTAGACCCGGGAGGGCATCATAGTGATGCGCGTATGGACCACAACAGAAAGTACGAGACAATAATACTCTATGCCATAAGAACTACATGACTATTTAATAGTAAAAAAAAGGCGAAAGACAACAGGCGAGGATCCAACACAACCAAAGAAAAACAAAATCTCTTGACGTGTGTTGATGGCTCGCAGTTGATCCTGGACCAACGCCCGCTGCCCTATAAAGCGTGGATGCCCCGCGCATCCTCCCTTCCGTCACTTCTTCTTCTTCTTCTTCTTCCCTTCTGTCGTCCAACCCTCGATCCAACACCCCATTTTACCTTTCTCGTGCTCTATTTCTGGATTCATCTGCTATATACCTTCTCCATCCTCTATATATTTCTCTAGCTTAACACTCTCATCATGCCTCCCAAGAAAGCAGCGTCCGCTTCCACCAGCGCGACCAAGAAGGCCGCCGCCGGCCACGCTTCTTACCGCGGTATGTTTCTACTGATCCTGCACCACCACCACATCGCGTGCCGGTGATGTTGGTATCGTTCTGGTCGCGAATATTTGCTGATTCGTTCCATATAGATATGATCAAGGATGCCATCGTTAATGTGAGTGGATCACGGCAAATGTGATGCCCGCTCGGTCGGTCCGGCTGGAAAGGAAGCTCTCTTCCTCTCCGACCGTGACACGTCTACACGCCCCTCCCCTCGGGCATTAGGCACCCTGTTTTATCTGTCTGTCAATTACTGACTTCTTTTTTCACTGTAAAGCTGAAAGAGCGCAACGGTAGCAGGTATGTTGTTTTGCTTTTCTTGTTTATCGGTTGATTGCCGCTGCGCCTTCCCGTGTCGCGTTGGGCGATTCGCCCTATGAATTTCGAATCGCATGCTGATTGTATTCGCGCAACAGTCGCCAGTCGATCAAAAAATATGTCAAGTCCAACAACGACCTCAGCTACGCGTCTCCGGCTGTGTTTGACAACCAATTCAACAAGGCCGTCAAGGCTGGTGTTGATAAGGGTGAATTCACTCAGCCCAAGGGTAGGTTACCTCTCATCTTTGTAGACTCTGCGCGTTTTTGAGAGAGATGTCGCGTGAACATGGGATCGACTGACGCGTCGCTTATCTCTAGGTCCTTCGGGTCCCTTGAAGCTTGCCAAGAAGGAACCTGCTGCGAAGCCCGCGCCCAAGGTGAGTGTCCTATATTTCTCATGGTATATTGTGATGTGACTGCTGACTTGAAGAATAGAAGGCTGCTGCTCCCAAGACCGCAGCTCCCAAGAAGACCGCCGCCGCCACCACCACCACCACCACCACTACCAAGAAGAATGACAAGACCGAAAAGGCTGACAAGAAGACTGAGAAGCCTGCCGCCAAGAGCACCACCACCAAGAAGGCCGCCTCAACTGCTACCAAGAAGAAGGCTGCTGCGAAGCCCAAGGCTAACACGGCCAAGCCTCGCAAGACACCAGCTGCTGTATGTGGTACCCTTTTTGTTCACCTGTTGATCGTATCACGCATGCTAACCGTGACTTAGGCGCCCGCCGTGGTTGAAAAGCCCAAGGTTGTCTCCACGACCAAGTCTGGGCGCGTGACCAAGACGACGGCCAACCCGGAGCCAGCTCCTAAAAAGAAGACGACAACCAAGAAGGCTTAGAAAGGGTTGATCCTTTGGCTTTCTGCGTTGCCGTTTTCTTTTTTCTTTTTTTTTTGTCTTCTCTCTAACGTGTGCTTCGAGTGATATACTTTTGGGCTGTATACCATTGGCTTCCACCCCCTTTTTGATGTCCTTGTCTTTTTTACCCCCTCGGTTGTAATTTTGACACTTCTAGCTTTCTTCTGTCTCTCTCCACGTCTCTTTTGTTATTTTTTTTTATTTTTATTTTTTTTCCTGCGCTGTGTGTTTCTGGGATATCATCTGTTCTTGAGAGTTTTGATCTTTCGTTTTAAACCATGCTTGGTTTGGGTCGGCGTCGTGCGGTGGATTTCGTAACGGGAATTGCTTTGAGGTCTGTTTGGAAGCTTTCAGCACCTGTTTTTGAGGCTGATACGGAATGAATGCTTTTCTTTACTTCATAATCAATCATGCGCGTAGTTGTACCTATTCTACTTGTATTACTGAGTACGTAGTAGATTATGACCCGGCAGAGTGGTGGTGATTGGCATTCCTTCCGATATCCGCAGCACTAGCTGCTCTCGGGGGATATTTTTATATCAGTGTGTGGCGGTGGTGTGGAGGAGCATTAGCGTGCATGCTGATTTCAGGGATCAACAGTATTCTGTATCGTGGTAACTACTTAGAATAGTGTCAATTTAATGATTTTGCAGCGTTATTATCTTTTCGTTTATATTACCACTTCGTACTCTATACTCCGTAATACATACTCTGTTGATGGTATAGTTCCAAAAATAGCACACGCAATCAACACTGTCAAAGTCGACATACCTGTACAACAGATGCTTATAACCTGCCAAGAGAGAGAGAGAGAGAGAGAGAGAGAGTGTGTGTGTGTGTGTGTGAGGGAGAAAGTCATGATACAGGAGTAAGATGTCAGATGCCGATTGATCCATACGGAGTACACTACGGAGTACAATTAATTAAGCCGGGTCAAATATGATGATGCTATCTGGAACCGGTTCTAGCAGGGCTGGGCTATTGTGTACAAGTACTCTCCTGACTGGGCCCTGACGATCTTACAGAATATGATGCTGCCTGAAATTAGACAAATCGCAGATACATCTGTACACCGTAGAGAGTATTAACACTCTGGAAAGATGGTTATTTGTTGCAGTTTCCGCTCAGTAGATTAGTATGCATGGTGGATGTTCGTGGATAAGGTTGACGTGTGTTGTACATACATAGGCCAGGCGAATCCCTGGAACGGTCGAGGGACGAGCCAATCCAGATGGACTGGTGATAATATTTACCCTGTATTATGTAGAGAAGAGAAAAAACTGCGTCAAGAACCAGAGGAACTGCAGACTGCGTTTAGGGCAGAGAGTGTATACTCCCGTCCAGCGCCACAACGCTGTCTAGCTATAATCCCAGCCGCAAAGACCGCAAAAAACGATGCTGTCAATCGGAAGACGAATAGCAAATCGAAGCAAATAAATGCCACCAGAGAGAAGACGATTTTCACCTGTCATTAGTTCTATTTATTATTCTGTCCTGCGCAGTGGAGCTGTTAGTCGTCCTGTCTTTTTCCTCGCCCGCCTTCGGATTCCTCTTTCTTTCTGACTTTCTCTCCTCTTTTTTCTCTTTCTTCCCTCTTTCTCACTCTCCATATCTCCTCCTCTCTCTTTGGCTTCACCTTTTTTCCCTTTTCCCTTATCATCTTCTCTTCTGTCCCATCAATCTCGGTCTTCTTTTCTCGCCATTCCGTCTATTCCCTCTCCTTCTTTCTCCTCCAGACACGACACGTCCCCCTGATCATGCCTAGCGGTCGCTGAGATCCACGTCTCTGCCACGCCCTTTCCCGGCTGGTTTCTTCACGCTTCATAGAACGCTTTACTACCCTGGTCGATATCAATCATTCTCAACCCCCTTCGCCGCTGTCGTCTTTTTCTATTTTCCGGGTCCATAATTATAATTCAAGCCAACCAAACTGCGTTCCGGCCGTGACTCCCTCCCACTACGGGTGACCACGCAGGCCTCACGTCACAGCAATCTGCCTCCCTCTCCCTCTCTTTCTCTCTTCCCCAATTTCAGACACGAACAAACCAAAATCTTAGGAGGGTTCCTTGACACTCTTTCCCCTTGACGTCCCCTTTTCCCTTATCCTCCCTCCCCTCCCCTCTTTAGACTCTCCTTTCCACCTCGGAGTTTGAGGCGACGACCATGCCGTCTTTCTCCAACGACGTTCCTTATCACACCGTCTCGCCGCCGTCCTCTCATCCTCGTCCCGTCGACTCGTCCCAGGGGAAACCGCACGAGAAAGCCCCTGTTGGAAATACCTTCTTGTGGACCAACTGGCCGAATGGCGATGCTAGCCATCGCGACAATCCCTCGTCCAACGATCGTCAGTATGTCGCCGATTTGAAGAACGGGAGTGCTTACTCGTTGAATGGTGGCCCCCGTTCCAGCATGAGCTCCTATACACGAGATCTTCCACATTCAAAGGATGGCAGCATGCATTCGCTGGGAAATGGTTCTCTGCGAGATCCTCGCGAGACGCCCCGTGCTTCGGCGACGCTGGATCGTGATGTCAACCGGAAGTCGTTCGAGACGGGCGCGGGAGCGGGTGCAGGGCCAGGGTCAGCAACCGCATCCATCTCCAGTCAGCAATATACGGGTGCTTCCCCAAGTTCCCGTTCGCTCAATGGGAAGGTAGTTGCCAATGGCGATCATTATTCGCGGCCATCTGTCGACCAACTGGCATCGTCCGACTTCGTAGGGAATGCTTCCGTGCCGGCCCTGTCGACATCCCAGCTCGAGGACGCCGGTCATCTCTCTCCGGATCCTGGTCGATTGTCTTCCAGCACTGCCGGCCCGCATCGCTACTCCTCCCCTCCGGCGCCGTCTGGCATCGATGGAACCAGTGGCAGCAATGCACCGCAGTCGCAATTACAATCCCAACAACAGGGTCAAGACCAGACGTCCTTACGGCATCGACATACGCTCCAGGTACCTCGATCCGCCAGTGCTCGTCGGAACAGTCGTGACCAGTCCGAAGATGCGGCATACACTAGTGGTCGGTTGTCACCCACGGCTGGGATCCGTCGGACGTCCATGAGTCTCGCCCGCCGAACGACGCGCACCAAGGAGTCCGACTCAATCGTGGACGAACCCAACCCCGACGAAGATGCCCACCGATATGCGGAAGCCATCAAGCAGCGGAGAGCCTCCAAGAGGCGGCGACGCGATGACGACGACGATGAGCGGGTCATCGTAGGGACCAAGGTGGATCAGAACCATGTGAACTGGGTTACGGCGTACAACATGTTGACTGGCATTCGATTCACCGTCTCGCGGATCAACGCCAAAATGGAACGAGAGCTTACTCCGGCTGATTTTGAAGCGAAGCATAAATTTTCTTTTGACATGTATTTCGCTTTTCCCTCTTCTCCCTCTCTTGTCATTGTGGGCGATGAATTCTGACAAATACCCTCATCTAGTACCGGAAACGAGTTGACCCCCTCAGCCAAGTATGATTTCAAATTCAAGGACTATGCTCCTTGGGTGTTTCGAAGTCTACGGGCAAAGTTCCGTCTCGACCCTGCCGACTACCTCATGTCCCTTACCAGCAAGTATATCCTCTCCGAATTGGGCTCGCCGGGTAAAAGTGGTAGCTTCTTCTACTTCTCGAGAGACTACAAATATATCATCAAGACAATTCACCACTCCGAACACAAGATCTTGCGGAAAATTCTGCCCGAATACTATAAGCACGTCGAGAAGAACCCGAACACCCTGATCTCGCAGTTCTATGGTCTGCACCGCGTCAAGATGGCGTATGGCCGGAAGATCCACTTCGTCGTCATGAATAATCTTTTCCCGCCGCACCGCGACATCCACCAGACCTTTGACTTGAAGGGGTCGACTATTGGTCGGGATCTGCACGAGTCTGACCTGGAAAGAAACCCACGAGCCACCCTAAAGGATCTGAATTGGGTTCGGCGAAACCGACTATTACAGTGTGGCCCTGGAAAGCGGGAGTTTTTCGTTGCTCAGCTTCAACGCGATGTTGAGTTACTGAAGAAACTCAAGATCATGGATTATTCTCTTTTAGTGGGTATCCATGACTTGGAACGAGGGAATGAGGAGAAACTCCGTGACAAGACATTGCAGGTCTTCCAACCGGGCGGTGACCGGGAGGATGAACAGTCTCAGAACATGTTGATGCGCACTCCGTCGAAATTGGAAAATGAGCGCAAGGCGCGCGAGCTTCGAATGCTGATCAAGCGAGAGCGTCCGGTGCCTCTTGATAAAGCAGCCGCCAAGATGCCGGAGGAGATTCTTGACGAACGAAAGTATCATGTGTTCTATGCTGATGACGGTGGGTTTCGCGCTACCCACGAGAATGGTCACGCAGGCGAAGAGATTTATTACCTCGGGATCATCGACTGTTTGACTCATGTAAGTCTTCTCTCTCTCTCTCTCTCTCTCTCTCTGTTTGTCTTTCAAGGCTCATGGCTAATTGCTGTCATAGTATGGGACCGTGAAGAAAATAGAAAACTTCTTCAAGGGCATGTCGAACGACCGAACACAGATTTCCCCGATACCTCCAGAAGGCTACGGTGATCGTTTCATCAAATTCATTCGAGGCATCACCATGTCCAAGGAGGAAGCTGAACGACACCGAGAATCCAAGGCAATGTGTCGGCCGTCAGCAGAACGAACGCCGTCGGTTGAAAGAACCATGGAGGTGGCCGAGAAAGAAGCGTCCAAGGATGTATCGATCACACATCCCCGGACATTGTCCACCGTTTGGGATCCTGCAGAAGCTAATTCGCCAGGGCCGACGTCGACGCTCCCTATTGTAGACGAGGCTGGTGAAGCTAGCAGTGTCGGGGGACACAGCCATCAGGGACCTTTAGTAACTGCAAACAAGGACCTGCCACCACTTCCCGCCAACGGAAGACAACACATGTCAGAAAAGGGGAAAGCAGCATCTCGTGATGGACCACAGACATTGAAACCTGCCCAGGCCCAGCGATAATTCTATGTCCGGGGGTTTTTCATCCACTTGAATGTGGTGAACTTTCTCCCTGGACCCTATCCGTTTCATCATTAGGAACACTTCCCCAGTGAGTGTTCATGCTACTACGATTGATGTCTGTTTCTTTTTATTGCCGGGTCTCATCACCGGTTTTCATTAGGACAACAACATCTTGTCCATTTTAGCCCCTTTTTTTTTCTTTTCTTTTTCTTTTCTCTTTCTTTAATAGTCGAACTCGTCATCCGTCTACGGATTATAGTGTCTCAAGGAAGCGCGAGATACCCATGGCTTTCTGTTTCATTCTGTTCTTTTTCTCTTGCATGACAGGCAGCCCGTTTGATCATGTATACCGTCTATCATTAAAAAGCCAACCTTGTCCCTTCATTATATCCTTTTTTCTTTTTTCTTTGTTTTCCTTGGTGCTTACTTTCTCTTTTATTGAGTTAATCATTTCTCTACACGTCGAGAGATCTTTTCCTTTTCCTTTATTATCTTGTTTTTTATGCTGGGAGTACCGACCAGGACATTGGTCTGGTCTCCCTGATCTATACATCTCTACCTGTCTGTTGGGGTTACCAATCCACTACACTCCATCGAATGTCGTGTTGATGCCTCTTTGCCCTTTCTGTGTCTTTTGTATTCATGCCTTAGAACAACCTGTTTGCTTTTCTTTGTTTTATCGTCCGGCGGACGTATCTTGTCTATTCTCCTCCTTTTTCTCTTTTTACTTGTTTATTGTCTTGAATTGGTTGAAGAAGAATCACGCTAAGCTTTTTCTTTTCCATCATCATACATACATATATGCATACATACGCACATACATACCGACAGTGTCCTCTCGTGTCATGTCATGGCGATGTTTCTTTTTACTTTTCATAAATCTCGTTATCTTGTCTTGCGTCGGCTTGAGCCTTTCATCCAGTTCACATACCCTCAACTTCCTTTGCATTCATGGATGGAAGAGAAACAGGCTTGCGTCTCGTGGTTTTGACTCTGCCTT
Source organism: Aspergillaceae sp. MA 6039 (assembly GCA_003004485.1). Classification (NCBI taxonomy): domain Eukaryota; kingdom Fungi; phylum Ascomycota; class Eurotiomycetes; order Eurotiales; family Aspergillaceae; species Aspergillaceae sp. MA 6039. Next base: position 61,866 of record PQMF01000047.1, on the reverse strand, counting down.
TGGTTTCTGCTCTGCACTGGTTTGTTTTTGTCTCCGTCTCGTTTTTTGTCTAATTTTGTTTTGCCTGGCCTGGTCTGACAAGTTTTGTTTTTGAGCGCTTTGAGTATTAATCATTTTCTTTGGTTCTTGCAATGCAATTAGAAGATTGAATAGAAGAAAGAGTTACGTATAAGTACGGAGTGAACATTACGTCGCATAGTGAGTAGTAGTCTGCAGACTTGAAAGCTGTTAAAATAAAATACAGATAAACGCCAGTGCTGGACCTAGTCTAGACAGACAACATCGATTTGAATGAAGCCTCGAAGACTCTAAGACTCAAAAACAAAACTAGGCCATACCATACCATACCGTATCCTACCGTAACGTGCCCTATCTGACTTAATAAAATGGGGGCCCTTTTTCTTTTTCTTTTTTTCTTTCTTTTTTTGGGAACCCACAAGACGATTGGATATTCGTCTCTCATTTGGAACCTGGAAGTAAAAGCGAGATAGAATGTGGAAGAAAAGGAAGATGAAGAAGTGTCAACAAATACGGAAAAGGAACTCCCGTCCCATCGACGCCGGCTAAAGTAAGCATGTAGCAAGTAACTAAGAGAAGACGAGTAAGTCGTAGGAGCAGTGACTGTGCCAGTGGAAGTGACAGTGGCAGTAATAAAACAAAGAAACGACCAGACCAGCCCAGACCAGCGTCTAGAGAAAATCCCTACTTAGACCTGAGGAAAAACAAGACGAAAGAAAAGAAAAAGAAGATCTATTCAGCCTTTCCCTGCGTAACCTTGGCCGCCTGCACAGCCGACATCTTCTGGGTCCAACCCTGAGTGGGCTGTGGTTTTTTGACGGTGCGCAGGTCGTCCGTCGAGAAGCCGGAGATGCGCATGTTGTAATTGCGTTCGAGAACGAGTTGGATGTCGCGCAGTTCGAGCGTCGACGAGGGGCGGAGTTTGGCGAGTCGGCAGGCTGCGGTGATTACGTCGTCAACGAAGTCGTCGGCCATTTGGAGGATGAACTATTTGCTTCAATTTAGTAGATGACCAGGAACGAGGGGAGGAGGAAATTACCTCTTCAGCATCAGGAGTGAGCCCTTCACCTTCGCCTCCGCCGGTGACTTGACGAACGAGGATATCAAGCATCTTTTTGCTCAGGACGCGTTGGCCTTCGCCTTCAAGGACGTAGCCCGGGTGTTTCTGGATTGCGGGTTGGCCCATCATACCCATGGCTCCGTGGCTGGGACCTCCAGAGAGGGTTGGTCTGGAGGGAGCCATCGCGACGGGTTCAGGAGGCTGGACGTTCAGGTTCTTGGGGATTGCCATGTTGATGTTACGAGTAGTGTTCTCAGCGCGGTTCTGCATGTAGCCCTGGGGCTGAGCTTGGGCGTTGGCGCTAGTAGGAGTCTGGGACATATTGGGCTGGGTCACGTTGTTAGCGGCGTTGTTTGCGTTGTTTGTATTGGCGTAATTCTGCGCCGCCTGGGTCATGGCAGCTTGGTGGGAAAGAGGTCGGGGTGGTGCTTGAGGATTCACTGCCTGCGGGGCGGTGGGTGTGGTCGCCGAGATGTTCAGATTATTGGGCGGCTGGTTGTAGGTCATGGGCGGCGCGCCTGCGTTGCTCGGGGGTGCTTGCGTTTGAGGCGGTTGTTGGGGGGAAGGACCAGGAGGAGCAGCAGGAGTAGCGGCGGCGGCAGGTGCAGCTGTCCCCGGTGGTGCTTGTGCAGCCGGGGGCGCCTGGCCTGGTTGTGAATTCGGAGGGGTCATCGCCGCCTGCCCAGCTTGGTTACGAGCCGCACTCACGGCAGAATTGATGGTGTGAGGAGCTGGGGTTGGTGCTTGTCCTGGATGCACCTGTCCTGGGGCATTTGCTGGGCGATTCTCTCCGCCAGTAGTTGTTGGCGTCGCAGCTGCAGGCGGTTGTTCCGCGGGCTGTGGGTGTGCAGGGTGTGCAGCTTGGCCCTGAGCGACGTTCTGAACGCCTGGTCGGTTGATCGGTTGATTCTGCTGTTGAGCCCTGAAGCCTTCCTGTTGCTCCCTGAACTTGTTCAGAAAGTCGCTTCCTTCGCGGAAAAGCTTCTCCGCTGCCAACTGTCTATTCTTGAACTCCTGCATTTCCTCCTGGTTCAGACTGCCCGTTGTTTGCCGTTGACTGAACTGTTGACGCAGCTCATTGATACGTGCCCGCCCAATCTCCTGTTTCTGCAGCGCGATGCCATATCGTAACCGCGCCTCCGGGAGCCAGCTCTGGATCTGCTCCTGGCTGATGTTTGGCGGCAGGAAGAAATTCAAGTTGTTGACCCTCGTCTGGATCTGAGGCAAAAGCTGCTGGAAAGACTGCGGATTCGCCGACTGCGAGCGCTGAACCGGTTGACCCTGGGCGGTCACAGCAGCTGCCTGGGCCTGTTGGTGCTGCTGAAGAGCCTGCTGGCGGCTCTGCTGAAACATCCGCATGCCCTTCATCAGATTCTGGGACAGCTGCGTGAGCTTGATGTGCGCTGTCTGATATTCCGGACTCTGCTGATCCCGGTTATTCAGCATCTCCCAGAGGTTGCGCACCAGCTGGGTATGCGTCGCCTTTTGCTGGTCATTAAGATGTGGCAGTTTTTGCACCTGGTCGGTCCGGATGAGGTTCGAGTGCTGCTGAGGAGCAGCCATCGGCTGGTTGTTCTGGGACGGGTTGTTCTGCTGCTGGGACCCGTCCATTTTGCTCAGGATTCCAGTATTATTCAAAAAGTATACAGTGAAAAAAGCGTGAGGACGGGAGAAGAGATCGGCTGGGTGTAGATGGGTCTCGAGGTAGCTGGTATTAAATCGGCAGAGGAGCTTCCGTCGAGAATAGACGACAGTGAAATAACGGTAAATAAAGAATCGAATACGCGCGAAAATATCGAAACACACATAAAAGAAGAAAATGCACCAGCCGTGGAATGCGAGAAAGTCGCGGATGGCTAACAGACGAGGTGATGTTGGATGTTGCTGGCGGAGAAGAGCCTCAGGCTTGGCGCCGTGACTCTATGTTGGCCCTATTGTAAGCCGGTCTATTGTTGACCTTATTGTCATGAATATTAGTCTTCCTGTTCGCAATGTGAGATTCAGTTTATTCAGAGGGTGAATTTATTCAAAACTATTGTATTCAGGCCATTGTTCTTTCTGCCTGCGCGTACACTTCACTATCTAGTAGAACCCCTCGTACCAGCACGGTCAGAGCCGGAGCAAGTCTAGTAGTAGGTACAAGAATCCTCAAATGGCACTGGAGATGTTCATCGCTTCCAATTCCCGATCGATTTATCAATAGCTATGCCAACACAGGAGCGATAGCCAAGCACCCATCCCCATGTGCTTCAGTACGGGAGAATTTGACCTTTAATTATCAAATCCATGGTCGCTGCGAGATGCTTGATATCCGACATATCTAATAAATAGGTTAGAGCATCTCGGTTAAGTGTTGGTAGACAATGCCGTCGGATCAAGCACGCACATACTGGCCAGAGAGGTCGGAGTGAGAAATAAGGGCCTAGCACAGCAGCATCGCATGAACCAACCCTGTGGACCAGTCTATCAATGGTAACGTATTGTAAGTTCACGTCCAGCATATTCTCACAAGCACGGGGCTAGACGCCAGGTCGTCATAAGGTAGACCGGTATGGCCATGTATCCGAAGATGGAGTGTAGGACACGTTGGCAACAAAATTAATCGCAGCTACCGCGGCAAAATCGTGACGCACAGAGTGCTGACCAGCATCACTCCATCAAGCCACCCAGATCTCTCTCCATGCCGGTGACACGATCCTCGAGAACTCGTTTTCTCCGCTCCAGATCTCTGACCTCTTCCAGTTCTCGTTCAATATCTTCGTCTGTAATTTCAGGTGCATCTCTTTTCACGAAACCGGCGATATCGTAATCGTCAAGATCATCTCCGTACGAATTTCTCATTTGTTCCAATTCCGCCGTGTTTCTTGCCACCCGCTCTTCCAAGTTGGCGATGGAGCCCGAGAACAACTCGTGACGATATCGAAGACTAGCGATTTTCTCTTGTGCGCCAGCAACAGGACTAAATTCTGATTAGAGACCCCGCCGAGACGCCTGAAGGCTGAGTGCCGCTTACTAGACATTACAGAGGATCTCTGCACCTCTAAGCAGGACTTCAATGTTAACTTCACGAGCCCCCCGAGACGAAGTACCAGCTGATCGCTTTATTTCTTCCATCATATCCGACCCCAGCACCCTAGCCACAGCTGACTGGTGTCGGTTGTTCTTTGCGGCGTAAATTTGGCTGGCCATCGACACCTTCTCAGGCTCAGGTTGGAAAGTAGTCCCTCGTCGAGTTGCCCGTCTTTGTGAGGGGTTGGAAGGCTTTGCGGCCGGGTCAATCTGGAACAGAGCGCGCTCGTGAGCCTCTGTATCACGGATAAGAGCGGTGATATCAGGCGAATTCAGCAACGAGTTCGTGAAGATCCGGGGCGGGGGAAACCTGAAGATCTCGATTAGCATTGACTTGCGAATGCGACATGATAATAATAGGGAGAAATTCATACGGCAAGTCAGCAATCGCACTGGATGAGAGAGCAATTTGCTCCAGATGATTTCCAAGCAAAGACATTGTGTAGTCTGGCGAGGGAAATTGACGGGGTGGTTGTATATGGATTGTTGACTCCCCTCTGTATTGCCGGCATTATTGTTGTTTTGCCAAGAAAGGCGGCTAATAGAGTCGTTTTTGGCCTGAGGCATAAACGGCTCTACTGTTAGGTGGCAACGCGTAGCAGCATCAGAAAATGAAGGCAAAGACAAAGAATTACAACAGACCGACGCAGTCAGTATGCTAATCTAGGTTATTTTATCTACTACAAGTTCCTCCTTTCTCTTGGGCTGAAAAGTGCTTTCTGCAGCGGACTTGCTCGTCTGTTGCTCCTTGTAACTACGTGGTGGTTAAGTTCTCCAGTGACCTGCTTATCTAATCCCAGTGCTGATTCTCTTTGCGTCCAGCCCAAAAGCCCGTTCTTGACATCACATCACCACCTCATCAGACCATCTTCACCAACTACACCATTTTCATTTCCATTTATTCTTTCTTTTCTTGCTCCCTTGAGCTCTCTCTGCTCACCGACTTTTTTTTGAGGCTATTTTTGGGTGTCGTCGAACGGCGATTGTCTGAACCCCTTCTTCCTCTTTCCCTAATACCCGCGGTCCTTATTGCTTAAAACAAAGCTCGAAGCTGGGAAAATGCCGGCCGAGAGACGCTCTCTGAGATCGAACAGCAAGTCAGATATTCCCTCATCCGCTAACGGTGATAGAGTGCGTCGCAGCTCACAAAGTTCAAGCTCCAATAAGGATAAGGCCGCGCCCGCTCGCGCCCCGGCTAACAAGGCGAAATCCGGTGCTTCGTCCAAGAAAGGCGGTTCGGCGAACAACTCCGGCATGGGGGAAGGTGAACAACGACAGACGAATGGCTCCGATGCGGTGGAGAAGGGCGTGAATGGTTCTGAGGATGTTGAGATGGGAGAGGATACGGCAGGTGGGCCTACATCCTCATTCAACACCAGGAAGGAGCGGGAAGGTGACGAGATGACTGTTGTAGTGCCCCCTTCCAAGGGTTCGAGGTTATCCAGCGATAAGGGTCAGGACAAGGAGGGTGATGTTGCGATGGAGGGCGATGAGCCCAAAGTCGACCCCAAGGTCAAAGCCATCCAAGGTAAGTCGTGTGCGGCCCAGCCCAGTCCGATATACACCACGAAGAGAGAAGAGAGATCGCTAATGACTTTAACTTGAATTTTTTAAATTTACTGCATATAGATATCAAGACCAACTTCACTCTTCTCGAGCGTGCTGTCGCCCATTTTGATCCCAGATTTACCCTCCGTGTCTTGCGGTCGATATCCTCGATGCGTAAACACATCACCGCTGATGTGATCTCAGAGGTTATCGTTGAGACTTACCCGCCGTCGAGTCTCACGGCCTCTTTTCTGCTTGATGCCATCGACCGATCAGGTGCCTTTGAGAGTGCCGTGGCTAGCTCGAAGGTAGAGGTCGATTCAGAGAAGAAGCCAGCTCCCAAGGAAATCTTGCCAGAGATCGATACGTACCTGTCCATCCTTGCCCAAATTTACCTTTATGACCAGAAGGATGTCCAGAAGGGTGCCAAGTTCTCGACAGAGCTGATCGAGCGTTTGCGGACCCTGAACCGCCGCACCCTTGACTCGCTTTCTGCTCGAGTGTACTTTTACTACTCCCTCTTCTTCGAGTTGATCGCTCCTCTCCCTCCGTCACCTGCTGCCACGGTCACTTCGATCCGCCAGCCTTTGCTGGCTGCGCTCAGAACGGCTGTCCTTCGAAAGGATACTGACACCCAAGCGACGGTGATGACGCTGTTGCTGCGAAACTACTTGTCGACATCTCACATTTCACAGGCGGACTTGCTAATCTCGCATAACCAATTCCCGGCTTCTGCATCCAACAACCAGATTGCTCGGTACCTATACTATCTGGGTCGCATCCGTGCGATTCAGCTGCAGTATACTGATGCTCATGGCCATCTGATCGGAGCTACCCGAAAGTCGCCCACCAGCCATATTGCGCGCGGGTTTTACCAAGCATCCCATAAATTGCTGGTCGTCGTTGAGTTGCTGATGGGTGATATCCCTGACCGCGCAATTTTCCGACAGGCTGCCCTTGAGCGTTCCATGCATCCGTACTTTCTGCTCGCTCAATCGGTGAGTGTGGGTGACTTGGACGGTTTCTTAAACATTGTAAATACACACACAGCTACGTTCAGGAAAGATGGCACGTTCACCCTTATCCTCCGCTTGAGGCAGAACGTCATCAAGACAGGTATTCGGATGATGTCCTTGTCTTACTCTCGCATCTCCCTGCGGGACATCTGCCTTCGTCTGGGCTTAGATAGCGAAGAATCGGCAGAGTATATCGTTGCCAAGGCAATCAGGGACGGTGTTATCGAGGCCAGTCTTGACCACGAGCAGGGATACATGAAGAGCAAGGAGGTTGGGGACATCTACGCCACCAGAGAGCCTGGTGAGGTGTTCCACGAGCGTATTCGGGCGTGCCTGGGTCTTCACGACGAGAGTGTCAAGGTAAGCTCTAATTTCTTCTTTCCATATAGCGTTCCTAGTCCAGTGACTGACATTGCTGTCAATTCAATTAGGCTATGAGGTTCCCTATGAACCAGCACCGTCTCGAACTTAAGAGTGCACAGGAGGCTCGGGAACGCGAACGGGAGTTGGCCAAAGAAATCCAGGAAGGAGACATGGATGATGAGGATGCTGGCGGAGACTTTGACGCGATTTGATTTAGGAAGGAGATAATCATACGGGCCATCTTCCACCTGTCTTCTCTTCCATGACCGGGCGACGGTGCTTGATAGAGCGCGACTTAAATCTCTTTTCTCTCTTATTGTCTGCGATTTCCGTTCGGGTGTGTATTATGGGGGAAGTGGGCAGGAATGAGCTTTAGCATAATCTTCCATGTCTCCTATACTTTATCGAACCATTTCTTTTCGAGTATCTCATTTGGCAGGGGAGATTCGTTGCCTTTGTATTCCGTACTCCGGGTTATGCTTTGGCGTCCTAATTATTGCAGTTAACGTAGCCCAAACGTACTAGGCAAATTATTTGACCCTTTTCATTTCTTGTCCCATTATTCCTTAGTACGTTATTCCACGAGTGCTTGCCTCTCCCAGCGAATGGTCTTAAGAGGCGTTGGATGCGGTCTTTGCAGAGCCTCCGTCCCGGTCCGAGGGCAGCTCCGCCGCGTAGCCTCGAAATCTTCCCGCCGGTTTAGGATTTAGCACGACAGCCCACAATCAACTTATCTACCTTCAGCGTGCTTTGCGAGCCTTTGCTGACTTTATAAGACCGTTCAATTCTTCATGTTTTAACTGTCTCGCGTTTATTCGACTCTCTCCTGCTGCTACTGAGCATGAAAGTTCGAACCACACCGGCCTCCGGGCTAGTCCTCTCATCACGGGCCACACCCACACCCACAACATCGATATGCTGGCAATGCCTTCGCGATGACCTCCTCTCCAGCCAAATCCAACTGCAGTCTCGGAAATATCACCCTTCGAGACGGAAAGATGCCTCCCCTTTTGGCACGGCTGTGTCCGCTGCTCAAACCATTTTCAAAGGTCTGCCAAAAGCCCCTCCGGGCATTTCGGTAGATCCTTTAAGGATTGTGGGCAAGGAACTGAAATTTCTGACCAAGAACATACGGCAATTGTTGGGATCTGGGCATCCTACACTTGATAAGGTGGCCAAGTACTACACCAGAAGCGAGGGCAAGCACATGCGACCCATGCTGGTCCTGCTCATGTCCCAGGCGATCGCATTAGCCCCGCGGAATCCGACAACGCCCCAGAATTTGTCGCCTATCAATGACAGCATCACCCCAGCCGCTGTGCTATCTGATTCTGACCCGAATACCAACCCTCTCGTGGCCCCGTCTACGGAGGCCAAGTATGACTTTGAAGGCGATGAAAACATCCTACCGACCCAACGACGGCTGGCCGAGATCACCGAACTGATTCATACAGCATCGCTCCTACATGATGATGTTATTGATAGTGCAGTGACTCGCCGCTCTTCTAGCTCGGCGAATGTCCAATTTGGAAACAAAATGGCGGTCTTGGCTGGTGACTTCCTGCTGGGACGGGCTTCTATTGCTCTGGCTCGTTTAAGGGACCCTGAGGTGACAGAGTTGATAGGAACTGTGATTGCCAATCTTGTTGAGGGTGAATTCATGCAATTGAAGAACACGGCCCAGGACGAGAAGAACCCCGTCTTTACCGAAGATACCCTCTCTTACTACCTGCAGAAGACGTATTTGAAAACGGCTAGCTTAATTAGTAAGTCGTGCCGTTCGGCAGCAGTGCTCAGTGGTAGCGCGCCTGAGGTTATCGAAGCTGCCTATTCTTACGGTCGAAACCTGGGTCTGGCATTCCAACTCATTGATGATATGCTGGACTTCACAGTGGATGCAGTGGAACTGGGCAAGCCCGCTGGCGCGGACTTGGAATTAGGACTTGCAACCGCTCCATTGTTATTCGCATGGAAGCAAAACCCCGAGCTTGGCCCAATGGTGGGCAGGAAATTTTCTCAGGAGGGCGATGTGCAAAAGGTGAGTATCTCGTAATTCCATTCTGTGCACCCAATGTAATAGCACTGACATGTGATTTCTATATTCCAGGCTCGCGAATATGTCGTCAAGAGCAAGGGTGTTGAACAGACCCGTGACCTGGCTCAAGGATATGTCGACAATGCTGTTGCTGCTATTAGCGACTTCCCTGAAAGCGCCGCGAAAGCTGGACTAGTAGAAATGTGCGAGAAGACCATGAAGCGACGCAAGTGAAGAAGGATATACGGAATGATTTGCATATCAATCTGCTTCTAGCAATCTCAACAATTATATAACGCGAGTTCATACTCTGATATAAAAAGCTCATTGCGGCTGGGATTGAGATATCCTTGTACGATTGATACTTCTTCTTTCTTTATTTGGTATATCCTAGTAATTGTACTATATATGTACCACTACAAACTTGATTTTTTAGAGCCACTGGAACTTTCCCCTTCTGGATGCTGCCACTTCTATGAGGGCGCTCAGGGCATTGCTCAGTGAGTATTTTCTGTCACAGCTGAGTACTAGTCGCATTTGCTGGATTATCGGCGATAGGACTCCCAACTGGTCTTCTTGGTTTTGAATCTTGTCGTCCTGGCTCTTGAGCGTTTCTTTTATGATGGCGAGGTCTTTCAGAACCGCTAGGCCACCCACGTTTCCGGATATTTTCCTACCGTCATCGAAGACGGCAGGTTCATGGGTAACGATTTTCTTCGTCGAGAGTAGAGACTCAAGAATATTAAGAAGACAAAGAAGCAAAGAATATAAGTATATAGAGACTTGAGAACATCAAGGAGACAAAGAAGCAAAGGATATGAGTGTGTAGAGACTTGAGGATGTTGAGGAGACAAAGAAGCAAAGGATATCTATTCAGCGTATATAACCACTTGTGTTTGAGGCTCTACTCCCGAACCGTACCGGATTAAGTATATGCTTCTCGGACCAACAATGTTCCTCTCCCTATGCCGTCATCCCCGAGGGCCGCGGCCTGTGATTGGCTGCCGTACCTTACACGTCCTTACCTCGTATCAGCCATGCGTTCATCGACCTGCCACTATTACTACTACTTACTACTACTACGGGCTACTGTACTGAATTGACATCTATCCATCTTCCACCCTCGACCTTCGCTGCAGGTCTTGCGATCCGGTGTGATTGGTAACAGAAGACAGCACCTGGCTGTTGTTCTCGTATGATAATGGAGCTTACATGATCGCTGTTACTATAATCAAATCAATCAGGGGTCCCGATGGGTTCATTTGGCAGCTTTATCTTCGTGTACTTCCTCGGCGGACTCACCCTCCTCCCTCTGGTCCTGTCGCTGGTCCTCTTATTCGTCTACCTCACCCTCCCGCAAGCCACCGCGCTCTCCGAGCGACAACAGAAACATCAGCGGCAGCAAGCATGCGGGCAAGCGCGGGATCCACTGCGCCGGTCTACGGATGATCAGGACAGTCTCAAGTCCGGGACGGATGCATTGGCGGAGGAATTCCATCGTACGCACGAGTCGGATGTCGCTGCGGGTTACTTTGCCGTTTGCCGCGAATATGTCCCCGGGGGAGTTAATGGGAAACCGCCTGAGAGGACTACGCCGGCGGGGGAGGTGATCACGGCGGAGAGTCCGAGCGTTTATCAGGCTATGTATCGGAGTTTGTTTGACAGGAGGCAAGCCCCGAGCATTGAGCCGACAAAGGGGAATATGAAAGGTGGGAAGCGGGCGAGGAACGTGTTTTATATTGTCCTGAGGTATCTATTCAGCTCCTTGTATCTCTTCCACAGGAAGTGCTTTCAGCTGCTAACATGTTGGCGATATAGACATGGTCACTTGATGCTTTACGATGATGCAAACCAAGTTGAGGTACGGTATGTGATTTCGCTTGCGCACCATGATGTGGGCATTTATGGCGGAGAAGAAGAAAATATCCCCGAAGGCGAGCTCTGGTTGAAGAGAAATGCCATTTGTCTTTCGCGGCGACTAGAATCCCTTGGGGACTTGGGTGGCCCAACACCTCCGTTCTATTTCTTTTCGGAGAATCTCTCAGAGAAAGAAGACTTCTATTTTGCCCTGCTTCGGAACCAGGCCAAAATGTGGGACGTTGGCGACAATCTACCCAAATTGCAACCGTTCGAAGTCAAAGATATGGTCACCCTGGTCCGGCGTCTGCATTCCTCAGAAGAGCAGTTGCAAACCCGCTGGATCAATGCGGTGCTTGGTAGATTATTTCTTGCCATGTACAAGACGCCTGAAATGGAGGAATTTGTACGAGGGAAAATCACTAAGAAGATCTCCCGAGTCAACAAGCCGAATTTTCTCAGCAGAATTGGTCTGCAGAAGATTGACATGGGGGAAGGGCCCTTTTATTACCAATCCGAGGCTCAAAGATCTTACTGTTGATGGGAACTGTTGCATCGAGACTGACATTCAATATGCCGGCAACTTTCGTGTGGAGATTTCGGCAGCAGTGCGCATCGATCTGGGTCCTCGTTTCAAGGCCAGGGAGGTCGACATCGTTCTGGCTGTCGTATTAAAGAAGCTTGAGGGTCATATGTTGATTCGTTTCAAACCTCCTCCCAGCAACCGAGCGTGGATTTCCTTTGAAACCACGCCTGATATGGATATGGATATTGAGCCTATTGTGAGCTCAAAACAGATAACGTACGGCATAATCCTGCGTACTATCGAGAGCCGGATCAGGGAGATTGTGGCAGAGAGCGTTGTCCTGCCATACTGGGATGATATACCTTTCCTTGACACTCTTTCGCAACCGTTCCGCGGGGGAATCTGGCAGCGAGAGATCCCCAAGCCGGGACCAGATGCAGACATCCCGGACGAATCCCAGCAAAAGTCGGACAAGAAGGACGAGCCGTTAAATGTCCTGAAATCGAAAGACGATCGTACGATGAGTATGCCAATCCTGCCTGAATCCACGCCTCCAGCATCTTTAAAACCTCGCAAGGGCTCCAAGTCGTCTATCTCGGGTGCCCAGAACAGCCCTAGTGCATCGTCATCTTCTGTTGAAAAGCCCCCGTTTCCCCGAGCCATCCGGTCCCAGACATTTTCGAATGCCGCCGACCCTGTGGTTACGGCTGACAACGTGAAGGTCGACAAGCAAGTGTCTGATAATAAAGGCGATGAGAAGAGTAGTGCGACCAGTGCCATGATTGAGATCTCTAATCGATCGCCACCTAGCTCACCAGACAAAACACCTGGCACTTCTCCAACCGATGGCCAGGGTATTCTAGAGAAGACTATGCCCCAAAGTCGCGAGCCTACATTTTTAGAATCCACCGATGGTATTGGTGAACTCAACAGTGACTCGCGTCCCACTTCCGCTCACCAACCAAATGATTCATCTGTGTATTCAAGGAATGTTGCGAGAAGCTCGACGACGTCGGTAGCCAGTACAAAGTCACGCCGACACGGCACATTTGAGACTTTCACCAAGTCAATGTCGTCGTCAGCAAGCTCTGAAGACAAGCCACAAGGACCTCTTTCAATTGGGGCCGCGACTGCAGCGGCAAAGAAGTGGGGAATGAACATGTTCGGCAAAGGAGAGCAGAACGGCGCACAGGATCCGTCTCGGCCCGCAGGTACTCCGAACGAACCGATTGGACGCGGTCATCCTATTCCTCCTTTGGGGACTCCGCTGGCACACCCGGATGAATATGGCCTTAAGAACAGTACTTCAACCAAGCGAAAGCCAGTTCCAACTACTCCACTACAGGAGCTATCAGATGAGGGAAGCAAGAAACTTGTCCCGAAGCCATCATTTCCCAAGCGGAAGCCGGTGTCGAGCTCAGATGAATCCGTAAATGGCCTGGATGAGTTGCTGGTGATCGAGGCGCCTCCCGATTCAGGACCCGACAGTCCGATCGTCGGCCAAACGCCAGACAAAGGGCTTCTCAGACACACCCCCAGACCGAGTATAGAACAATCCATCGAGCAGAATCAGCCTGCGTCCACTGGCGACAACCACACTACATCAAATCAGCCAGATACAGCAGATACCAATAGAGACGAACATCGTCAGGAGGCCAACCCAAGCCCGGCTCCGGTGCCTCAATCGCCTACTCCCACCAAGCACGGCATGGAAATCTTGTCGGCAACGGATGGGTTTTTCCCATAACCATCTATCAATGCACCACTTGTTGTGATGATAATAAAGCTCTGCAGCGCAGGGATCATAATATATTTTTTGCAAGCGGGCGTTTTCTCTGCATACATAACCCTGTTGATATATTACTGATGATTTTGGCGTGATTGGTTTGTTGCTTTATATAGAGCTAACTATATCCCAGTGTATGTCTTTCCGTTACTCTGCGGCGATGTGCTTAGCGTTCTGTAGATAGACATTGATTATAGCCAGGCTGGGCGATGGACAAAGTAGGAATAATATAGCTACACTCTTCTCCCGACATCCCGCATGCTACTATATGCATGGAGTAGCAATCTGTAGGCCATCATCATCGGGCAGGGCCACGCGTTAGGCGTTCATCATCGCGGCGGCGCCAAGACCGGCGATGGCCCTGCAGGCGTCAGCTTTCCCCCGGCCGGACATTCCAACGTCATTGCCCCGGGGCTCCTTCGACGCCGTCGCTGTGGTGCTTTTCTTTTCTGCCTTTTTTCTCTTCCTTTGAGAATAATTTCGAAGTTGTCGATTCTATTCTGCGGTCTTTCTTCTCCCCAGCCAGCGCAAGACCCCTATAATTCTTACGACACTGCGTGACTCGGGGCCCACCAACTAACCCGACTGCTACTCCGTACCTACTTGTACCCGCACCTCCATTATTCTCTGCTCCCCTGAACCTTCCGCGACGTCGACCAGATCCCAGCCAACAAGATGAGTCGGTATGTTTAGTTGATTACGAAAACGTTGGTTTTGAGGATAGCCAAGGACATATGTGCTAACAGGTTTCCTTCAGCACGGAGGCGGATCTAGCGATTAACATTCGCAAAGCCACCAGCATCGGTAAGTAGTGTGACCCAGGTTCCCTAGCTATCTAAATAGCTATACACGCCCGGCTGACGATATAATTATTGAATTGAACAGAGGAGACCGCTCCCAAACGTAAGGCTCCCTTTTCCTTCGAATATGCGACCCCGGTTCATGCGTTATTTTACTCTCGAGAATCCTTCCTTCTTCCCCTCCGCGCTGATTCGTCCTCGTTCTCCCAGGGAAACATGTTCGCAGTTGTATCGTCTATACATGGGACCACAAGTCCTCTGCGGCCTTCTGGGCTGGTATGAAAGTGTACGTGGTTGCTCTTATTGATTCCCCGTGGGTGTATGCATGTGGCTAACGGACATTCTTCCCCCGATGAATATAGACAACCTGTCCTTGCCGATGAAGTTCAGACATTCAAAGCCCTCATTACGATACACAAAGTCTTACAGGAAGGACATCCGGTCGTGGTCCGGGAGGGACAACAACATGTTAATTGGGTGGATAGTTTGATGAGAGGTGTTGCTGGGGAGGGTATTCGAGGTATGCGGTTCCATTGGGAGGTTGTCCGCGCCAACGCCAATTCTTCGTTATGGCGCCGTGTTATCTGTCCGGTTATTGATTCTTTGGATACACAGGATACGGCCCACTTATTCGGGAATATGTTTTCTTTCTCGAGTCGAAGTTGGCGTTCCACCGGGACCATCCCGAATTCAACGGTATGCGAATCCCGTTCAATATAGCAGGCAGGCATATACTAATGTCTTAGGTTTGTTTGAATACGAGGAGTATATCAGTCTGAAGTCGATCAATGATCCGAACGAAGGGTAAGACTTTACCGATTTATTTGAACTCATCTGGATACGTGCTCACATTTGCGATTAGTTATGAGACCATCAACGACCTCGCGAACCTTCAGGACCAAATTGATGCGTTCCAGAAGTTGATCTTCTCGCATTTCCTCTCGGGAACCAATAATGAGTGCAGGATTTCGTCGCTGGTCCCCCTCGTGCAAGAGAGCTATGGTATCTACAAGTTCATTACCAGCATGCTGAGAGCTATGCATACTAGTAAGGATTTCCCGCTTGCAGTCACGTAGTTGCATTGACACTGACGTCGATTGTTTACAGCTACTGGTGATGATGAGGCCCTCGAACCACTCCGCGGACGTTACGATTCCCAGCATTATCGGCTCGTTCGATTCTATTATGAATGCTCCAATCTGCGTTACCTCACTAGCCTTATTACCATTCCTAAGTTGCCTCAAGATCCACCGAATCTGCTGGCCGAGGACGATGACCGACCTGCTCTACCACGGCGACCAGTTAAGGAGATTGAACCGGAGCCCTCGCCGCCGCCCAGGTCACGCCCAGCCGAGCCGGAACCCATCAACGACTTTTGGAATACCGAAGCCAACCGTCAACAGGAGGAGTTCGAAGCAGAGCAACGGCGCCTTCAGCAGCAGTGGGAGGAACAGCAACATCAGCAGCTGCTTATGCAGCAGCAGGCCCAACGGGACTTCGAGGAGCAGCAGCGCTTGCAAGCGGAGCAACAACGTCTTGCCCAGGACCAACTTATGCGTGAGCAGTTTCAATCGCAGACCCAGGGCCGTTTGGCGGAGCTTGAGCGCGAGAACCTGAATGCTAGAGCCCAGTTCGAACGGGATCAGTTGATGCTGCTGGAATACGATCGTCGCGTCAAAGATTTAGAGGAACAGATGAATCAGCTCACATCAAACATGAACATGCAGAACGCATCTCGAGACGACCAGATTCGGTCGCTGCATGAGCAGGTGAACACGTGGCGGGCCAAGTATGAGGCTTTGGCCAAGCTCTATTCCCAGCTCCGGCAGGAGCATCTGGATCTCCTGCAGACCACGAAGAGTCTCAAGCTGAAGGCGGCCTCAGCACAGGAGGCAATCGAGCGACGGGAGAAGCTTGAGCGTGAGATCAAGACGAAGAACCTGGAACTTGCTGATATGATCCGCGAGCGTGACCGTGCTCTGCACGACCGGGATCGTCTTACTGGAAGCAACAGGGAGGAGGTCGAGAAGATCAAACGAGAGCTTCGCTTTGCCATTGAGCGGGCTGATAATGCCGAGCGCGCCAAGGGCACTGAGGTTTCCTCCTTGTTGTCCAAATACAACCGTGAGATGGCTGACTTGGAAGAGGCATTACGGGTAAGTTATTTATTCTTGCCCTGGCGAAAATATTGCTAAAACTGCTTGTCTGTAGAACAAATCTCGTGCTATCGATGCGGATTCTTCGAAAACCAGTGAGCTTCAACAAGAGCACGACTTTGCTCTTCGCGAGAAGGACGAGGAGATTGAAGTGTACAAGTCTGGGATGGAGCAGGCTCTCATGGAGCTGGAGGAATTGAAGATGGTACGTTGCATGGCAAAAAACTTGGAAAGTGTGATCTCGGATGCTGACCTACCGGACAGAGCCAAGGCGATACGGACACTGCATTGGACACCCAGATCGACCATGTGTTGCATGGCAGTATTTCCAAGATTAACGACATCATTGATTCCGTCCTCCAGGCTGGTGTTCAGCGTGTCGATGATTCTCTCTATGAACTGGACTCGTCCATGCAGGCGGGTAACCAGAACGCGTCTCCTCCTTATGTGTTGTCGCAGATCGAAAAGGCCTCTGCCTCCGCGACTGAGTTCTCGACAGCGTTCAACAATTTCATCGCAGATGGACCGAATAGCCCTCACGCTGAAATTATCCGGACGGTCTCGATCTTCTCGGGCTCTGTCGCTGATGTTCTGAGCAATACGAAGGGTCTGACACGGTTTGCCAACGACGAAAAAAGTGCGGACCAGCTCACAAACTCGGCTCGCAAGTCGGCACAAGCAACCGCGCGGTTCTTCCGAGGTCTTCAGTCCTTCCGTCTTGAAGGCTTGGATCCGCTGAAGAAGACAGATGTGGTGATTAACAACAACCTGGAAGTCCAGCGAGACCTGCAGACACTGTCGAAGTTGGTTGACGCGTTTGCTCCCAAGAGCAGCAAGATCAACACCAGCGGAGATATTGGCGACCTGGTGGACAATGAATTAACCAAGGCCGCCGGCGCGATCGACGCGGCCGCGGAACGTCTGGCTAAGCTAAGGAAAAAGCCTCGCGAGGGATTCTCGACCTACGAACTCCGCATCAATGACTCGATTCTGGACGCAGCTATTGCGGTTACCAATGCCATTGCGGAGCTGATCAAGGCCGCGACTGTGTCTCAGCAAGAGATTGTGCGTGAGGGGCGGGGTAGCTCGTCGAGGACGGCCTTCTACAAGAAGAACAACCGATGGATGGAGGGCCTTATTTCCGCAGCCAAGGCGGTTGCCACTTCGACCAATACACTCATCGAGATAGCGGATGGCGTCATCTCCGGCCGCAACTCGCCCGAACAGCTTATTGTGGCTAGTAACGATGTGGCGGCTAGCACCGCTCAGCTGGTGGCTGCCAGTCGTGTCAAGGCCACGTTTATGAGCAAGACGCAAGACCGACTGGAGAGTGCCAGCAAAGCGGTTGGAGCGGCTTGTCGAGCCCTGGTGCGGCAGGTCCAGGAGATCATCTCGGAGCGGAACCGGGACGAGACGGAGGCTGTCGACTATGCCAAGCTCAGCTCTCACGAGTTCAAGGTGCGGGAGATGGAGCAGCAGGTGAGTTTATCTTTACGTTCGTGTGTATATTTGGTTTACGTGAGACTAACGGACATGTGTAGGTCGAAATCCTGCAACTGGAGAACAACCTGTCGCGGGCGCGTCAACGTCTGGGAGAGATGCGCAAGATCTCGTACCAAGAGGATTAAATTTGCTCGTAGACGAATATTTGGGGGGGGGGAGACATATTTACATTCACACATACATATGTAAATAGGGTGCTGTGATAGCCTTGGGGATAATTTGATGGCGGTTATTTGATACACATTTCTTTCGATTCGCGGGGTAGTCGTTCCTTTTTCTTTTCGTCATTTTCTTTTCTTTGCTATTTGTTGTCTGTTGGTTATAATATACCAATTACTACCACTAGAGCCTCAATGTGCTCCTATACTCCGTACATAAACCTCTAACGACCCGACCCGAGACAACGGGAGACGTTGATTAAAATAGACCAGTGGGTCCTCTTCACCCAGATCGTCGGGACCCCTTTTTCCCCGCCGCCTCGGCCGACCAAGTAGTATTATGTAACGAATCTTATCTTGACCTCCGGTTCTTTATTGCGTATGCCATACCGTTTCCGGCGAGACCATTGAACCACGGTCGACGGCTGACACGATGTCTGTTTGTCATTTGATTTAGGTTCGTTTGGTAAAAGTGGGGATATTCGGTGTCATGCCATTAAGTGTCAGTCAATCTTTGTTAGTAAGATACAGAGTAATTACAGAGTACTAGGACCAAGATAATGGATCGAAGTACAGAGTACGAGGAATAAACTTTCTTTAGCCTAAATGCAGTATACGAAGTATTATTCATGATGATTAAATAAAATATGTGAACCCCGCCTGCAAACCTGATCGATGCTTCTTTGTCCGCTGCACTGCACTGCACGGCACGGCCGATTGCATGCTCCACAGTACATTCCCCTTGTGGAAGACAAAGGCTGATGGCGACACTTGACCAGATTAGGCTGTTGTTGCTGGACAAAGGATCTGAGTCTGTGATGTCATTTTAGTTGTTGTTGGTGGCGGCGGGGAATTCACTCATCGCAGATTAGGGCTTTGTAGCGGAACAGAGCAGGCAGCAACCAACCCCCCTATTTCTTGCTGGGACTCTTCTTTAGAGAGTGGGTGACGAGTGTTTGTAGAGGAGAGACGAGGGAAAGGAAGGGAAAAAAAAAAAAAAGAAAAAAAGAGCTAAGCTACGCTAGCACTGAGTATAGAGCGAAGTAGCCCCCTTGTATTTCATCCACTCATGGTCTTGGATTAGATTATGTACGTACGTATGTATGTGGCCTCTGTTATACATTCACGATAGGTTCGAAGCATTTTTGGAACTTCTGCTTGTAATAGAAAACAAAAACAGAAATAAAGCAACACACGGATAGAATGAGAAATCAAATGGAATGGAAAACAGAAATTAGCAACTAGACGTAGACGGTAATCTAAAAAAGACCGAGGAAAGACAAACGAACCACGCTGAAACAGACAGAGACAGAGTCAGGAACCTGACGTGTCTGCACCTTAGAACATAGACAAATTAATCCGAGTTGTTGTGATTAGAATGAAACAAGTGATTTAGAAGAGAAATTAAGTATTGGGGCAGCTAAAAGCGAATATATGGTTCGTTCGTTATAGCCGTGACAGGTGGGTGAGGAAGCACATGTTCGAATGTTATTCCGTGGAGGAAATTAAAATGAGATTACAAGCATCAGCAAATGGAGAGGATAGCCTGTGCCTCCAAATAGAGAAGCGACACTAAGACACAATGGTACAGTCGTCACTGACTAAAAATTGACGAACTGATCGAAGTCAAAGGACTCCATGGCTTGCAAAGTCCCGGGAATGCATGGGGCATTTATCTGGTCAGATGACGATCGTTGGAAGGGTGGCATAGAAGTATTTTGTGGGCTCCTTTGGCTGGCTATATTGCTGCCTAGAAGATCCAAGTTAAATTCAATGCCAAAATTATCCATAAACCAGAAAGGATTCTGCCTAGTCGGTGTTTCAATGGAAGTCGGGGAAGATTCGTCGACGGCAGAGCTCATATCGCTGAAGGCGGGTGTTGGAAGGTTCTCCACTTGCTCTTGGATGGAACATTTGGTTGCGGCATTTGCACCGTTAGTGTTGTCGACGAAAGTATTGTCACCAGAGATTTCGATATTGTTCTTCTCGTTGAAGATTTGGCACGGCTGAGCAACGAAAGACATGACGGCCTCGTTGTTACAACGCGCCCGCTTTTGTCGACCTCTCTGGGAGACATAGCCAGTTTCATAACAACGATTGACGATATCATTGACAGAGTAGTTGGTGGAGACATCCGTTTCATTCGTAGTTGTATGGCTAACTCTGGCCATGGTGTATTGCTGTTCTTCGTCAACGGTCAATTCCCAGCCCATTGCCTGGAGGTAGAGACTTGGCTCTAGGATCCCGATATATCCGGAATTGAGATTCAGGAAACTGTCCAAGGATACATTATTTGAACCACAGTGCTCGTCGCGGATTTTAGAGTAAGCTTTGGCAAGGATAGCCCATTTAGCCTTGAAAGGGTCGTTCTGCCACAGGAAGCGAAGGATTCCAGACTTGGCTTTTTGGGTAATATCGGGAAACATGGTCGAATAGAAGCCTGGGTAGTGTTAGTTGTCTATAAGAAGCTGGTTTATGGATTTTGACTTACTTCGAAATGCAATGAAACTGTTGAGGGGCCTCAGCGGTTTATCGCGGCCACGCCTACGGGCAGCCGAAGACTTGGAAGTATTTGTAGAAGCAACAGAGCCATGACGGGCATCCGAAGCCGTATCATCAGGTGTAGGGTATTCGGTTGGTGTCTGTTCACTATGTTCGACTTGGTTTTTGGGCTGGTGGCCCTCACGGGCATGCAGATACCCAACCAACTCTTCCAACTGGTGAGATGGCATTGATAACAAAAAGGAGTTGAAAGCCTGCTGAAGCGGGCTGAGCTCGCTGGAGGATATCAGAGTTGACATATTACTTTGGGTTTGGCATTTATTGAAAGCGTGAACGAAAAGTTGCTTGTCCCAGGTCTATCAAGAAGTTGAAGGGAAAAAGTTGAAATAAGGAATCAGAGATAAAAGATGGGAAAGAAGGAGGAGGAGAGAATTGTTTTTTTATTTCTCCCCCAGTGTCAGTCCTCGACGAGACAAAGCTATCGTGCGGGCAGCCGTTCAAACAAAGAAATCCCGTATTCTTCTTCACTTAGAACCCGATGGGCCAACATTCACTCTAGGACCAACCATCGGGAAACCCAGGTTCAAGCTATCAGGGGTCTCATATTTATTGGCTGTTACCCATAACTTTTAACAGTAAATGAAGCTGCTCTGGTTTTTCCTTTCTGGGTCTGTCACTGATAGTTGGCAAGGTTGGGATGCTATAGATAGGAGAGAAGCGCGGGCGAATGAATGACATCAGAGCCCAGTCGAATTATACCCCTGACATTATAACAGAAAAGGTAGCAAATATGAAAGCCCGATTAGCTATCGGGTCAGCAAGCTCCAAACCAATCAAGCTAATGGAGATTACTACCATGCTTAGAATCAGTGTAACAACTCCACATGGCCAAAGCATTCGCGGGTAAAGCGAAAGCATGCGAAATAATATTTTAACTACTAATACACACCACGCCGACCCTGCGAGCGAAAGCGTCGAGCCTCATCACGCCAGTACGCAAAAAACTTCAAAGCTGCAGCGGCAGCAGGTGTAGCAGCGGCAAACGCCAAAAGCCAAAACCAAAGCCAAAACCAAAGCCAAAACCAAAGCCAAAACCAAAGCCAAGGCATGGCCGAATCTCCCGCGTCGATGACATCTGCAGCGACTCTTTCAAGTGTCTCTACACCAGGCATGCAAGCCAGTGGTAGTATGAGGCGTGATATTCCGGACTTGAATGTCTACCTGGGCCCGAATGACCTGCAAGACGAAAAATTCAATTTTGACACAGCCAGCTTTGATGCTATGGTGCAGCAACTACGCAACGGCCAGAACCAGGAGTTCATGTTGCAACCGCTAGAACCTGCTGAGCAGGCTGCGGTGGACTCATTTGAGTTCTCAGACTACATCATGGATTGTTTCTGAGGGGGTGGAGGGTCTCTATCTCGTTGCCGAGATATCTTGATGACCCTCGATCAGTAAGGAAAGAGCTTTCCTGGCAACTAGTAGTCTTAATTTACCAGTCTTGTAACCTTTGTGCAATTATTACCCTTGTTCCAAGCAGAAACCTTTGACGAATCATCCTCTGCACTGCAATATTGCGTTCTTTATTCGAGTTCTTATCACCGTCAGTTGTACTGAACATGGTCTCTCATAATAATATCGTTTCTTTTGTTTCGTCTCGGGGCCATCCGGGCGTCATCGAGAAAATAACGGCGTCTCTTTATGACTGTTACAGGAGCCGTTCTAAGATCGAGGAAGGTGCCTCGGGGTTTCCCCCCTTCTTTTTCTTTTATTTCACTAACATATCTTTTTGTACATGGTCATAACATAATCAGCAATCTCAGCCAGACTGAATATAAGAATAATTAAACAAATGAGCCACCTGCAGCATCAGCCCTTGTCCTGTGCAGCCGTTGACGCAGGAGCCACATACCTGCATGTTTATCAATACAAACTGGAGGTGCATCCGAAGATCTCTGTTTCTCTTTGTTAGAGACTCCCGAAGTATGCTTTCTTTTCTTTGCTGCAAGCCCGGAGGATCCCTGTCAGATCTAATGCCGGTTCATGAAAGACAAAGGAATCAACGGGAACGGAAACAAGGATCTTACGTTCTAGGAACCAAGTCAGATTACTCTTAGTACACTGTGCCATGCTATCACGATGGGGTATCATTCTAAAATCAAGCAAAGCAGTCAAGAACTATTCCAATCACTCGCCCAAATAAACGTCGGACACCGCCATTGCGTTCCCTTCTCCTTATTCCCTGTCGGTCCGACAGGTCTCTGGCAGATCCAAAACGCCCTTCCACAGTTGACTCCGGGCTTCTTCGTCGTAAGGCTGACACATGGTTCCTGGTGCCCCTCGCAGTTCGGTGGTGATTTCTTGCTAAACAGCTTAGACCAGTCTTCTTTGCTAGCGACTGGATCGATCACAAATTCACCGTCCTGAGACGCAGAGCCGCATGCAGATGAAGATCGAGGTTTAGTTGGAGTAGTGTTGGTGAGAGAAATGTCACTCTCTGGCTGGCTGGAGGATGGCGGTAGACTGAGTTTTGAGGGAGAGCCTTGGGGAGCCCTGATCCCAGTCTCATTAGAGACCTTTGTGGGGCTCTGTGTCTCTTTAGGAGGTTCATCGGGCGTGCATTTTGGTTTAAAAAATCCCCTGAGTGTCTTTTGCCCGGCTGCAGAGGGAGTCGGCGCTTGGGCTACTGCCGATCTCGAACGTTTAAGTGACACGGGTGGAGCAGCTTCACTCTTTCCGGATCTCTTGCGAGTGATCCCTTGGGAGAGTTTGCTTTCTTCAGTAACCTGGTCAGATGGAGTGCTATTTCCATCGGACATTGCTGGAGACTCCTTCTCCTGCACCGAAACAGTATGTTCCAGCGTCGCCGGAATGGTTTTCAGTTTTTGCGACGGTTTTCTTGTGAACATATCCTTGATGTTTCTTCTTCTGTCAAACTCTGGGATCAACCGTCCGGATGTTGGTAGAAGGCATTTGGTTGAGTACTCCTGCTGACGCTTGCCATTCCGGAACATCCCAGGCGGGTTCATCATATCCAGGATGTTGACGGGACCTCCGTCAAGTTGAACTAAATCTTTGAACGTAGCATAGACTGGGCAGTGGTCAGATCCCTAGAATCAGTTAGCGGCTTGACCAACAAATGGGTTCGAAGAGGCAGACTTACCAAAAGACCCTCTTGGATATTGGAATCAGAAAACCAATCCCGCATATCGAGACTACATAGGACATAATCTATCCTTGCGCCATAATTCCCAGGTCGAGCATTAATCCTTTGCTCCCAGCACGTATACATGCCCCTACGATCCGGATGATGTGCTCTGCAAATATCATACAGAGCTGGATCTTCTCGTCCTTCATCCCGTTCACCGAGTACCTTCCCATCAGATAGCAATTGATTAAAAATCCGTCGTACTCCAACAGACACAAACTCATCCTCTGTTGTGGTACCTTTACGAATAGCCTCTGCCGCATGTGCTGAATCAATCTCCTCTCGGGAGATATTCAGGTCCCCCGTAACAAATACTCTCTTCCCTATGGCAATCAAGTTTCGAACACGTGCATCGAGAGCTTCAATGTAATTTTGGCGGAAAGAATCGCGGCTCTCATCTCGATTTGCTGGACAGTACGTACCGATCAGAACGAAGGCGGGAAACTCGAGAACCACACAGCGGCCTTCAGAATCAAGAATCGATGCATCAACTTCAAACTCAGATGTCTGTGCAGCAGTCGGATAGCCTCCAATTTGCTGCTCTTCGGGAAGATCATGGAACGGAGTCGAGGAGTTCGGCGGACAAAGAGTTCCAGTTAGGCCTTCTTCTGCACGGATAGGTGCACATTTTGCATTGCGGGTATAGATTACAACCCCAGAATATCCTATAAATCGTCAGTACGAGCTGTGCAGTCATCATTGAGTGCCAAAAAGGGCGAACCTTTCTTCACCCTAGGCAAACTAAAGTAGCAATCCCATCCTGGCACCAATACCATGTCATCTCGAAGATCCTTGCGCTGAATCTTGGTCTCCTGAAAAACGACGATATCTGCCTCCAGGGTGTCGAACATAGCCTATACTTATGTCAATTGGAACCCTAGACAATAGACCTCACTGGACGAATATACCTCGAAGGACTTCTTTCCTCTCCATGGTTCATAGGAGAACGGGTTACTGCGCGAGGACCATTTAGCAAGCCACTCATGGCATCCGAATCAGTGATACACACCGCATTCCATTAACTGTTGCCCATTATTAGCTATTTATATCTAAACAAACACTGAACGTGCCAACTTACCGTTCCATGTTGTGATGCGAAACCCCATCCCGGCTTAAAAGCACGCGCCCAAAGTAAGGGCAATTGATTTCCTCTATTTATTCGAATGAACCCTTTTTCAGGTCCGTGATGAACGCGACCCTACCCTGCGCATCGAGCAAAAACAGCAATAACAGCAATGCTGATGTCGCTTCCTTCACCCATGCATCCGCCACAACCTCGTGACCACACGTGACTTGATGACCCAGTGACATCACGCGATTATTTTGTGTGGCTGATATCCAGTGGCTAGTAAGAGAGAGCTAATCCCCATTAGGAATAGCCAGTAATTCAAGCCATCCCGAAACGCCCGACGGAGTCAAGATTAATCTCACCGTCATTGCCGCAAATCCGTCCACTACCTACGTCCACCCACTCCGTCCACCATGTTTCCTCAGCGCAACGCCCTGCGTTTCTTCCAGCGTGCTGCACAGCAGCTACGCGGTGCTCCTGTCCGCTCTGCCATCCAGCGTCGTGCCAACAGCAGCGGCAGCAGCAGCGGCCAGAGCTTCCCCTGGGCCGTCGACAACGAATTTAACCGTGAGCGCGCTGCTGTGAGACACCACGCTGCTGAAACTAGTGGTGCGTATAGCCTTATCTAGCTCTTTCGATTTTTCCAAGTGCTATGCTAACTCAATTGTTTTTTGTAGACCTCTGGAGAAAGCTTTCCATCTAGTATGTCTTACCCGAAATGACCGCATGAATACGCGGGCCTTCGTTCCCAACCCTCCAACCGATCATTCGATATCGTACTTACTATTACCCAGCGTTGTCACCCCCTGCCTGATTCTTGCTGGTATTAACTCCTACAACCTCTGGGTGGAGCACTGGGAGCACTGGGCGCACATGCCCCCGCTCGAGGAACGTACCGAGTACCCCTACCAGAACATCCGGACGAAGAACTTCCCCTGGGCAGATGGTGACAAGGTGAGTCTGCTTTTGCTGCAACTTGTTTCTAGGAGTTTGTTACTAACTGGGTTCCTTAGACTTTTTTGTAAGATTCGCCCTTGATTCGGTTCGGTTCATCTTAATACATATTGCAACTGGATCGCCTACACTTGCAATCTACAACACCATACTATCTTGTATCTATGAACAGGATTTGCTGACACTTTTACAGCTGGAACGACAGTGTCAACTACCACAACAAGGACAAGCCCACTTAACATGTCCCCGACATGAATAAGACTAGCAACTGGCAGTCTCGCATCTTGGGCTGCCATTGGACGCTCAGGAGGCATGTGTATTTATCGTCTGTCGCGAAATTTCAAGACAAACCAAGGGATGGGATTCGATAACAAATTGAGGAGGAATTGATCAGCATTACTTTTGGTCTTCGCAGATTTCGTTTGTTACTCCGGGCTTGTTTCAGTTCCTAAGAAATAAATGTCTATCCTTATTTTATTTTCAATGTTTGTATCAGGACCGCCAAAGTAGGTAATGCGATGGATGGAATTTTGCAGTATTAGTAATTCAGCGACGAACACTCGTCGATAAGTTATTAGGTCCTATGGACAGATAAAGGTACTGTCTAAACATCCAATCGTATAGCCCGGACAGAATAGAGACGCTAGCTAACTACTTTTCCGTACCACTCTGTTTTCGAAGGTCCAGATACTTAGCCGCATAATCATTAGCCAACACCAAATCCCCCGTAAGATGCATGACCGTAGCCTTCTTCGCCATCATCTCGCACTGTCCCTGAATATCCTCGATCTCCTCAAAATGATCGTACGCACTGTCAATATACCCCAACGCGCGAGTAACGTGTTCCTTACGAGCCGGCGTGTTGCCCTGCCCCTGGCTCCACAGACCGCCTGCGACGCCCATATTCGCATCCACGAGAAGCGAATAGGCCCTTGCCGCTAGATCACAGTTATCAGTCTCCAAAACACGCGGCATGATACTCTCAATCAACTCCCCGACAGCCTCGAACTCGCCCAGACTCAGCAGCACGCGGCCCAGAACACAGATAGCCTCCCAGAGACCAGGGAGGAGACGCGAGCGGTAGGCGATGCTGGCGGCGCGCATGGCTAGCGAGAAGCCGCGTTGGGGTTGATCGGTTTTCTCGAGGATGCAGGCCTTCAGGCAGAGAAGTTTGACTTGGAAGTGGATGTCGAAGTTGTCTTGGTGCATGGATTGGGCTGTTTTCTCGATTGTTTCTAGTGCGCGGGTGAAGCTTCCTTGGCGGATGAGGTATTCGATGGAGGGGAAAGATATTAGTGGAGAGATGTCGCTATCAGGGAGGTGGATGGATTGTAGTTGGGAGATGAGGTGGGAAGCTGCTATTTTGTCGTCCCTGGGATACGTTAACCGATTTATCTTTTGTACAAGTGAATAGTCTGCTTACCGGTATATTTGCCGCTGTAGTTGCAGAATTCCTGAGAAGCAGGTCCATTGTTGATTGGCTTTCAGAGAGCGTAGTTTCTCCGGTACAATTTGCTTCATCAGGGCCGCCACGTCACTATATCGACCCTGCTGGGCTAGCTGTGGTAATTTAAGCAAATTAGAAACTTTGGTCGAAGGATAGAGACCCAACGTACCAGTTGACAACTCCGAAAAGTGCTTTTGAGGTAGTCTTCAAACGGCGCGTTGCTTGCATAGCATTCCCGAAATATCTCGCTATTTAGCCATGAAAGATGTGTGACTCCTGCAAACGATTAGCACCAAACTTGAACGAAAGGTGTTTTTTATAAGAGCAATACCTATGCGGGCAAAGAGCGAGGTTTGTAGTAAAAGCTGAGGCCCCATCGAGCTCGCATGGTTCTTGGTGACATTCAGATGAAATGCTCGCACCATGTTTTCGATAGACGAGGCAAGGCTCTCTCCCTAGTGACCATTAGGTCCCTGAATCTTTCTCAATGGCTCTTATACACGTACATTTTGCAACTCAAGCTTGGCTTCGCTCAGCAAAGTAGTGCTCAATAAACTCCACATTTCGGTTTCTTTGGACTTCGCCTTCAGAAATGCAAGCCCTTCCTTTTCGTTACCGAGCATACCCGTACTCTGGACGTCCTTCATCTGCTCCGGGAACGCTTTGCCAAAGTGGTACAGCCAGCTCATGCAGAAGTTCAGGCAGTTCACATCGTGGGATTCTCGGGCTATCGAAACGGCCTCCTGCATGGCGGAAACGGCTTCCCCATGGCACCCGAAATCTGCTTGAAGTATTGCCAAATTGAGCAATGCATACTGATAGGCGCTTCGATCACGGCTGTGCATGGTATAATCAAAGTAACGATGGAGATTGTCAAAAGATGATGGGTAGTCTCCAGCCCTCCAGGCATCGAGGAACCTGCAGACCGTTAACAACCACCCTACCAAACGCATGCACATCTTCTCTTATAAGACTCACTTGAGATAATGCGTTAGCTTTGGAAGCGTCACGCCCGACGCAACGATACGTTTCAACTGCACTTTCATCCCATCTGGGACTCTCCCGCCCAATCCTGGATTTCGTTAGAAGCCATTGTACGCGTGGTAAGAGAGCGACGTACTCTGTAGCTCGCCAATCTGAAACTCCAATAGCCGTTCCACATCCTTGGTGCTAACATTATTTTCGTATTCCGTGTCATCTTCGATGCCCCCGTACACAACCTGAGCAAGTTGGCTGCTCGAGTCCAGGCCAAGCTCAAGAAGATTAATGTCAACAGAAGCCTGTTCGTCCGATGGATTCTTCTTCGCCCACACGCGGTACGTCGGCAAACGGTATTTGACATAATTCTTCCATAACTTGACGGAATCGTGGAACTGAAGTCTGGTGAATTCGAGCTGGGCTCTTCTCACAAACGTGCCTAGCGGAGAGTTCCTCGAGAGACGCATAGAGCCCGTCTCTGGAGTGACACCGTTATCCCTGTCACGGATCTGCTCTTCACGAGTCTTCACTAGCGTCCCAGAGGTTTCGGAGAAGAATACCTCCAGGGCGTCGCAGGAATCAAGAGACCAGATCTTCTTGAGGAATAGATCCCATATTGAACGGCCGGGAATGGAAGATGCATGGGTAGATAAGGCCTCCTCTAGATCCGTGATGGATACCGTGGCATCTGAATCCCATCTCTTCGAAGTAACAGATAGACCAGTGTCTTCTATGGGGAATAGACACGACACTAGGAATGAGAGGACATGGATGGCGGAGGAGTTGGGGACGACTCCCTCGGTGTAGATGGAGATGAGGCACAACAGCGCAACCTTCGACGGAGTAAGATAGCGACTCATTATTGTGCTTTATTGATTGGCATTCTCTTTCTCAGCCTTCTTATAGGAATGAGAATCGACCCAGTTCGATGCTTTCAAGAAGCCGAAGCATCGAGACGCGTAGTGCAGCCAAAACGCGTCGAGAAGCACTGGTTTGAGCACTAATTTCTCTCAGTCGGCTCGGAAATCGAAGAACGGAGCCGTTCAGAAACCGTTATTCTAGTTAATCAATCAATCCATCGAGACTGGCTCTGGATAGTCCGCCGGCAAAGGAAACAATGGAGTTTGGCATGAGAGGGATTCTCGGTGCCTGAGGCTGCCAGTTGATGCCCCGCCAAAAATTTGGAAAAGCGCCTTATCGGTCGATTTCCTATCGAACAGCTTCAGTCATCCCACCAGTCAGTCAATTGCAGTCTCAACCATGGCAGAATCATACACCAAGACCGATCTCCAGGGCGCTTTGCCTCTGGTCGCCCGGGGAAAAGTACGCGACTTGTATGAAGTCGACGACAAGACCCTCCTCTTCGTTGCGACTGATCGCATCTCCGCCTACGACGTGATCATGGAGAATGTATGACTCGATTACGATAATTCTCTGCTTGCTGTCTAACAGAATTGACAGGGTGTTCCTAATAAAGGCGTGCTCCTCACTCTCTGCACACAAACATGGTTCAAGATCCTGACAGAGGCCATCCCCTCCCTGCGCACACACTTCCTTACCCTCGACCTCCCGCCGCAGATTCCAGACTCCCTTCGGCCGGTGCTGCAGAACCGGAGTATGCAGGTGCGGAAGCTCAAGATTCTGCCCATTGAGGCTATTGTTCGTGGATACATTACTGGGTCTGCGTGGAAAGAGTACAAGAAGTCAGGCACCGTGCATGGCATCAAGATATCTCCCGGTCTAAAGGAGAGCGAGGCTATCCCGGATGGTCCGATCTTTACTCCAAGCACAAAGGCTGAGCAAGGCGAGCACGACGAGAACATCCATCCGGATCAAGGTATGCAGTTGCAGTCCCTTGGATCTCTCTAAGATATTGCGCTAACTTCTTGTCCTTTACCATAGCCGTTAAAATCCTAGGCGAGCCCCACGCTTCTACAGTCGCATCACTCTCGATCCAACTCTACAAGGCCGCCCATGCCTACGCCCTCGAACGTGGCGTTATCATCGCGGACACAAAGTTCGAGTTCGGTTTGGACCTGGAAACCAACGAGGTGGTGTTGGCTGATGAAGTTCTAACCCCCGACTCGTCCCGATTCTGGCCCAAGGACACATATGAGATCGGCCGTGGCCAACAGAGTTTTGACAAGCAGTTTCTGCGTGACTGGCTGGTTCGGGAAGGACTGGACGGTAAAAAGGGTGTGCGAATGAGCGAGGAGATCGCGCAGCAGACCAGTGAGAAGTACAAGGAGGCTTGGGAGAAAATTACTGGTGGTAGCTAGGCTGCCTTTCAGAGTATCCATTGTGGTAAACAGGTGAATGAGGTCACTTCGACATGCCTCATGACAGATTTGAGATACAAAGATATGTATAGATTTGGAAAAATTTTCACAATAATAGTTTAAATTATGGTACAGACATTTTTCAAAAAAAGAAAAAGAACTGAATGTAAACCTAATGACTTACTGATCCCACTCTGATTGCAAGCCCTTCAAACCCTTTGCTTTTGGCTTGCCCTCTTTTTGTTCCTCCGTCTCTTGGTTAGTCTCTTCCGTCCAGTTAGACTCCAGTCCTTCATCGACGGGCAGTGCATTCGGACCGCAGATTTGTCTCTCCTCGTCGATTTCTCCCTCGCTCATGCCATTAGTCGCCCAGATGCGGTGAATCCGCAGGTCAAATGGTCCCTCGACTCGATCCGTAAGGCCAATGCCAATGCTTCTCACCCGCTGACGGAGCAGAGAGGTCTGCGGCTCTATGACGAACCCGTAGTTTGTGCGAACAAACGAGTTAAATGGCAGAAGGATAGTTTCCCACCCGTTCGAGCTAGATGTAGTCGCGCTCGCCGAGGACATGACAATCGACTCGGGTGGGACATCAGAAAGCGAAGGGGGAATACCGCCGGGATACTTGGCTTGAGCGATTTCTGGTGATTCGGACGCCTCGGCTGAGGCTTCCGGAGGAAGACGTTCATCCGCCGGGAGAGGGTTTTTCACGCGGTGGTGTCGTGTGTACAGTCGGTGTTGGTGGATATCTGTCTCGACGATCGAGTCGGTTTGAATGTTGACGGTATAGCGACGACCGTCAGACTTGACACGGAGCGCGAGGTAGGCATATGGGTCAACATCCCAGTACAGCCGACCAAAGAGCCACAATCCCCGGTCCTTGTTCCGAAACGCTGCGTATCCTGTTGTAATCCCAGCATGGTCAATATTTGCTACAGCTGGATCAACCCCTCGTTGCCACACAGGGAGTATTACCGGTCCTTTCTACTCTCCAGTTGTTGGGAAGTTTTGTCGAGATACTTCCGTGGAACCTAGCATGAGCAGGCGTGTTCGAAGAAGGATCTGCCGGTTCGTAATCCAAACTCGCTGTGCTGTATCCTCCTACAGCACGGTCGGCCATTGTCTTACAACCCGCGACCGCCCCGTCGTCTTCGAAATCCATCAAGACATAAGGGTTCGTGGGAGTATGAAGACCTTCGGTATTCCAAGCTGTAGAACACCCCTCTGTGTTAGCAAAATCCATAGACGCTGGAGGGGCAGAGATTCCGCACCGATTTTCGAGAGACGACTGATCTCATCTGCACTGCGCTTGAAGAACCCGGCCGGCTTCGCGGCCATGCACCGGGCAGTGGGAATCATATTCTCCGATAGAGCGTGGCTTTAGATTTATTCAATAAAGATGCCCCAGTAAGCACGATGGAAAAGGAGAAAGTGTCAAGAGTGAAGTTGGGCTGCAGGATGATGTCTTTCTCCCCGTCCAGAGGCGCTAAACCCGGTCGGGCCAGTTGATCGACAATCAACTGGTGATAAGATTGATAATGCAGAGTGAGGCTGACGCTGGGAGACGTCAAGGAACGACGCGTTTGTGTCTTCACCCATGACAGGGACTCTTCAACCACACTCAGCGGTTACTTTTTGATGACAGTAGTCCTAGAGGTTGCTGTGCTGCTACTGCTGCGAGTGCTGCTATCGGTAGTCTGTTTAAGAGCTAAGCCCTAGTACCTACAGTCTGTTTCTGCTTGACTGACACTTTTTATGCAGATGGACTGGCGTACTGTCCCTGGTTAATGCCGGGAAGCTGTAATCCATAATGGCCTATTTGCAGACAGAATCAGTACTCCGTATACATGGGTGCCTTTTTCTTTGGCGTACGAGCGGGCATATCGCCAAAATGCCAATAGAGATACACCAACAGAGATCTCGATGCCTTTTTTTCCACCAAATATCATCTCATCAATTAAAAGATAAAGATTAATATTCCCATACAAGGCACTCTTGTGGTGCTTGGTACGCATCGTGACCGGTTTTTCTGTCTGTTGAGGTTCGGTTCAGGCACGTACCTCGACTGCCTTCTCGGTTGACGTTGCCAGTTTTTTAGGGCTTCTACGCTTTGCTCCGCTGAAGCGCCTACACAACTCGAACATTACAGTGCATACATCCAATGTATAGCCCGCAACAGTGCCCGTAAGGCACCAGCCCTAAAGTACCCGGGACTTGAGCTTAAATTGCCGTCATGCTGGGCGAGAACCGTTGTTCAAATTCAGCAAAGACCGGTATTCCTGGCTTCTGACTGAAAAGCAGTTTGGTTCGACTGTGCCTAGAGCAAAGCGGCACACTGATTCGTCTGAATAAGGGATTTCGTTTGGGCCTCTGCCTCGAGAACCGGATGAATACTTCATCATTCTTTGGTAAACTGCAGGCAGAGCTTCTATTTTTCCGTGTTATTCTCTTCTGTCGCCTGCCTGGCAAGAAGATGGATGCCTGTACATCGAAGGGCATAAATAACCGCCAATTGTTTGTACTGTACTTGCTGTATCCATAACTCTTCTATCGCTCCAATTTCATTTCAAGTTGCTGCCAGACTAATATAGCTACTATGGCTATTGACCCTAACCAGGACACGACCATGGCTTCTCAGGCTACTTCATCTAATGGCCCATGCATTGTTTCATCCACCAAGCCTGCCGGTTCCAACGGTGCATCCCATGGCCCCTCTAATGGCCCATGCATTGTTTCGTCCACCAAGCCTGCCGCCCCCAACGGTGCTTCCCGTGGCCCCTCTAATGGACCACGCAATAGCACCTCATCGAACGGCTCCAGCTCGAACAGCAATACTCAAAGTACCCCTTCTGGTACCTCTGGTGAGACCGGCAACAAAGCCAACCACAGCAACGACAACATCAGTAATGGCAACACCAGCAACGACAACGTCAACAACGACAATAGCGGTAGCGCCACCAACAACGGGAGCAAAGGCAAGGCCAGGGAAGACAGTTACAAGCAAGTCCGTGCTGACCGAGCTAAGGAACCCCCCTCAGCTGCCAACGCCCAAGGCCTGTTTTTCCCGAAGGCTTGTATCTTCGTTGGAAAGTAAGTTGTCTCGTGCAAATTACCCCATCTCATTATAATAGTACTGACACGAAACCAGTCTATCAATCAAGGTGCCTGTCGACCAGCATAACAGAGACTTGACTGAACTATTCTCTACCCTCGGGCGCTGCTACACCAAAACCAAGGTGGACAAGAGGAAAGGACTTCCGTCTGGTTTTGTGCAATTCGAGGTAAGTGACTGAAGTAGCTCTACTTTATTTAGCCCTCAGTTCCCTTGCTAACCAAAGATTTCTTTATATATAGGACCCTAACGTTGCCGCACAGGCATTGGAATGGAACCAGACTGTTCAGCTCCATGGCCGTAAATTGCGTATTGAAATGTCTTACGGAAAGAGTAAGTTTGCTTCCCAGTCCTATGTTATAGTATGCTTCAAATGACTAATGCTTCCTCTACAGCATGTGGTTTGCTCGGCCTTCGCTCCAGAGCCGCCATGACCGAGAATCTACTCGGGGTCATTGTCGACAGGTATGGCAATGCCGAGAAAGCGGCCGTGGCTTCATTGGCAAACGGACAACTTGTCTACAGAGTGAAGTTCTTCTTCGTGGATGATTACAAAGACGCCACTAGAGTAAGTGATAGGTGACCAAGCTCTTTATGACCGATGGACTAAATATGCTAATAAAAATTAAAGGGCCTCCAAAAGGACACTGCCTACTTCATGCTCGAAGAAGATGATGTTAGGATCACCGATCCCTTCTTCCAGCCTCACTTCGCGATCCCGACAGGACACCATTCTCCTTGTCGACAGGATCAACAGCCCGATCAATATATGAAGTATGTGGAGTACGAGCACGGTTATTATCAGCAGTTCGGGCAACACCCACAGTACGAGCAGCAGCAGCATTACCAATACGAACAGCAGCCGCAACAACAGCATTCCCAGTATCCAGTGCAGCAGTACGTTCCACCATTGGCCCCTCAGCATTCGCCTCAATATACGCCGTATTTGCCGATGCAGCCACCTCCGTATCAGATGCAGACGCCTTCATACCAAATGCCAGGATACTATTATCCGGCGGAGCATTACACGCCATCGATCCCCTATCCTCCGCCATATCCTCCACCATACCCTCCGCCATATTCTCCGCCATATCCCACGACGAGCTATGCGCCACCGATGCCTCCGATGCCTGCCCAGGGTCCCCACTTCCCGATGGCACCGTACATGCCAGCTCCTCAGGGTTCAGGTCGTCAGGTTCCAGTTTCGCAAGACCATCGGGTTGCTAAGGGAGCAGGTGATGTTAGCGCTTAAGGCCTTTAGGGCTAGCAAGCGCAGTGTTGGCAAATAACCAGCAAATAGTGGTCAAATTGTTGAACTACCAAGAGAATAGATTGATAATAGCTATAGTGAGGAATAAGACAAATTGCTTAATTATTCTCTATCTGTCCCTTAATACCTTAGTTATTACAGTGTGCTTATATAAGGGTGCCTGCCTGGGTGGCTCAAAATACCTACTCCGTACTATATGCCTTTTATTACTTTATTAGGAAATCTCACTGCTTTATCTTTGCTCTTGCCTACCAAGGGGGTGTGTTGGCCTGTATTCTGTAGGTAAGTCACTAGGGGGGTACCTGACGCCTCAGCAAGGCTTCTTCATGTAGCTCAGCTAGACCTCTACCACACTATCCTTCATTATTTCCATCATCTACTGCTCCCATGGCTCTTGCGGGTCCCTCTAAGGGCCCATACACTGCCTCTTCTACAAAGTTTACAAAATCTACCGAGTCTAACGGCACTTACTCTCCTTCTAATTGCGCCAGTGTCAGAAATGGCTCTACTACCAATGGTCATCCTGCTAAATCTACCAATGGCCCTTGCATTGTGTCTCCTACCAAGTCTCGCTAGTGTAAAGACACTTCTACTTCTAATGGTACCGGTACCCCTAATGGTTCTACGGCAGCCACCCACAAGGGACCCTTCATTGTCTCGTCCACCAATTCTGCCGCCTACTAGCGATCATCAATTAATCAAGCATTTATTACTCTATTCTATCTTTTCTATCTACAGGTTCATCGTGTTCCTACAGCTGCCGGGCTGAGGCTCCTCCGTTTCAGCCTCAGGCCCAGACATCCCAGGCTCAATCTCGACCTGAGCCCAGCCTCCTCTGGCCAAACTTCCCGGGTCCAGACTCCCAAGGTTCAAGTTATCTGTCTGTCTCATAGAGTTGTAGTATCACCCCTATCATTTCTTTTCTTAACTACGTCTTCGTCCCACAAAAAACCTCGCCAACTCCTGCGCCGTAGCCCCCGCAGACCTCTGCCCGCCACCAGCAACCATACTTTGCCTGATCCAAGCCGGCAGCTTGCCCTGTATTCGCGGCAACTCATACCTTCGGTCCATGAGGACGATAGCCGCGTAGTCATTCTGGTGGCGGATAGCGCGTCCGATGCATTGGTTGACGGAGCGCATGCATGCGTTTTCGTAGAATTCGCGGCCTGCTGCTTTGGCGGTGGATTTTTTGCTCTCTTCTGTTGAGTTTGAGGCTTGGTGGCTGTAGGTCTTTTGCTCGACGTGTTGGATCTTCGCTTGCCAGACTGCGCTGCGGATGTTGGGGAATGGGAGACCGATCATTAACACGCCGCGGCCTAGGGCATCGGAGAAATTGATACCCTCGGATAACTTCCCACCTACGACGGAGAGGAGTAGGGCACCACCTTTGCCCCTGCCCTTAGTCTTGTCCGTCATGGGACCTGACTGGACAATATTTGTGTACTCCTGGAGGAGTTCTTCTGTGCTCGTTGTCGATTCGCGCGTTTCGTACAGAACGGGTTTCTTCTGTTCGATGAGACTGATGATTGTCATTGGTTGTGATTTGTCGTTGGAGATGGGTTTCTTCCATATGTTTAGGACGCGGCTGAGATAGTCGTAGCTGGGGAAGAATGCGACAACGCCGTCGGGGATGACTTGACATAACATGGATATTGTTCTTCCGAGGTCGATTACCATTTTCTCGGATTCTCTTGCCTCGTAGGTAAAGTCAAATTCCGAGCCCATCACCCCTCGGACTAGTGACTGCGCAGCTAGGTTCTCTGCTGGAATGACATGACCGTAGCTGAACGTGTCCAATCGATCAAGTGGTACATATGAAAACAAATGGTGTAGGTAGTCCGACATCTGGAAAACCATCAGCTTGCAGCCGGGAACAGAGAATTATATCCAGGGGCGTCTTTCTTACAGGGGTCATTGTTCCACCTGCTAATATCACAGCCCTAGCATCTTCCACGATTTCACGAAAATGATTCGTCGGATCGAGCAGCATGTACCTCAACTGTATATCGCCCTGGTTCTTCAGATAAAATAGACGTCCTTCAGCGGACGGATTCATAAGTGGCAACAGAAAACTCTGCACATGGAACAGAACAGGTGTCGTAGGATGCTTGTCGTTTGTTTGGCCACTATTATTATTATCATTATTATTACGATTGGCTTTGTTATCCTGAGACGAAGAAAACTCGACGTAGCCGTCAACCTTCCTCGCCAATTTGCTTTCCTGCAGATACCGGGATAATCTATATGGATTGATCTGATCCACTCCCTTCCCAGCCATGAGATCGGATGCCTGCAAGGAGCCCTCGGGTGGTTTCGCGCTGTCGTTGATTGACCGAAGATGGTCCGCGATCGAACTGACGAGCCTGATGACCTGGGCGACGTAGCTTCGGTTCCTGCCCTTTAGGCGGTTTTTGAATTTCCGTGCGTATGTGGTTAGTTGAAAAATGGAGTTTTGTAGCTGTGAGAGTGATACTGTGACCGAGTGAATGTTGGATATTGCGTCCATCAGGTTATGTGCTTCATCGATGATGATAACGTGGTCTTTGATAGAGAGGTTCAGGGCCTCTCGGGCTGACTTTTGAAGTAGTAAGGGATATGGAAGGGTTACAATCTTTTTCAGTGTTAGCAAGTTGTTTTCCTGTAAGGATGGACGCGATTGGTTACTTACTTCGCTATGCTTGATGACTGAACGGGATGCATAGTAGGGGCATATACCAATATGCTTACCAACTTTTCCTATATCCTCAATGTCTTTAATCGTGGCTAATGCATGATCCCGGAACTGCAGCGCCAATGCGTCGTCTTCTTTTGATGGCAGATAAGGACATTTG
Source organism: Aspergillaceae sp. MA 6039 (assembly GCA_003004485.1). NCBI lineage: Eukaryota > Fungi > Ascomycota > Eurotiomycetes > Eurotiales > Aspergillaceae > Aspergillaceae sp. MA 6039. Next base: position 24,321 of record PQMF01000047.1, on the reverse strand, counting down.
TGGTCAGCTGCCACACCCGGCTGCTGGAGCTCCAAGCAGCGCTCATTAATTGCAGTCGCATTCCCTAGAGATGCTACTCGAGGGTTGATACACAGGTTCTTGCGAGACCCAAGAGACAGGTGCTTTATTCGTTCTTCGAGCTCTCCTCGTCCTGGTTGCCTGTTCTCAGCTCCTTTGGCAGGCTTGATGGTATTGTGACGCGCTGCAATTCGCGTGCGAATTGGGATAACTGGGAATGAGTCCGCGAGCAGAAGAAAATTTTGATTTCTTCATCTTCATCATCTTGGGCGTCCTTGTTCTGGGTTGCAAATCGCCCTTGGAAGCGTTCCAGGAGCGCCGCTGTACTCGCAGACAGACCATCGAAATTGCCAGAGTCCTTCGCGGATGACCGTTGTTGCTCTTCTTTCTCACTGTCGTACTCGTCAAGAGCAAACTGGTCATCATTTTGTGGTTTGTCTTCGGAGTTATCAAATTTCTGCGTAGTGAGTGTTATTATATCACATTTTTTGTTGCGCAACTGTATGATGGATTGACATACCTGCTTTTTCCGAGGCCTCTCTGGGTGTTCCATTGCCTGTCTCTGCTTTTCCTCTTCCAACCTGGTCTTTGCTAAGCGCGCTTCAAAGTCCTTTCTCTTTTCTGTTATGGCACGACTGGACTCGCGCTTTGCGAACTCCAAAATCCATTCTGGCTCGCCATCATCGCCTAGATATAGGTCACATTAGTCCTAACAACGGGGATACATTTTGTATCGGAATTTCATACAGGTCTTATTGTCGACGGTCTCCTGAAATGCCTTACGCTTGTGATCTCGTAGCCAAGTCAAGGCTCCGCATATCAAGCTTAGAGATTTTCCCTTGCGAGAACTTAGTCTAAGCACAGAAAACCCCTTCGGAAGAACCCTTCAGAAGAGCTCCAGGCAGTACTTACAGTACCTATGGCGGTGTCAGGGGCTGAATTGGATTGACAGGGATTGAAGACGGAGACTCAGCTTACCCGTGGGAGATTCGAATACAGCCACCTTGCCCTCTTCTAGACAGGTATACAGAGAGCGCATGAATTGCAATTGGATCTCATACGGTGTGTACGGATGATGGAAGTCCTCTGCCGGGAGATCCATGATCCTCTCTTCTTCCGAATGATCTGTCAGCACATCAGTATGAGAAACTGCGATTAAACATCATCATCATGATTATTACATGTCAATTCCCAAAGATCAAGGCTTGGAAGACAGCTGGATATTCAGGTACATGAGGAATAATGACTTGGCACCTTTATTTTTGATCTCCTCTCACCGACACAAAGCCACTGAAAATACGACGATTGACGGGATGGGATTGTTGGGAAGCATACCAGACGTTCTCGACAGCTAGTCAGAGACAGCGAAATTTGATCACTCAAGGACCACCCATGGGGAAGAAATGGGGAATTAGGATGCACTCAATATAGGGCAGTGGAGGGCCATCGGCAACCGGGCATGTTCTGGAAAATATCTGGACCAAGAGATTAATACACAAAGCGGGCCAGGCGATATACAGAGTAGTGAGGGGGAAAAAGAATAGTAACAGGAATAGTAATATGAATGAACGCACAAGGAATAATTAAATGGCTACTAACACTAGTGGAAGATCTCTGTCGGCTGGTGGCCGTGCAGCAGTACTAGCAGTAGAGTAGTCAAGCCCCGTTTAGAGGAAGGAATGAAAGTTGCTTCTTTTTGGTCGGGATGGCAGCAGACTAATCATCGTAATAAAACGTGCACCCCGCCATGCAGCATGCGTATCGGATGTGTAGAGTATAATCCGGGCTGCTAATGTCTGCCATGGTCTGAAAGTCAACCGTCCAGCATTAATCGCGGCTCTACTCAAGTGGCTCTCCTTCTGTTTTGGGTATCGTCACCTTGAGCCTCAACAGCCTTTTTCTCTCCTTCTTCTCTCCGTCTCCCCTGTAAGCCTTTCAGTGGACGGACTCAAGCTATCCACTTTCTTTCTCTTTCTCTTTTCTTTTCTTTCCTCCAGCGCCTTTTTATTCTCCTCTTCTCTCCTTCTTTTTTTTTTCTTTTGCTTCAATTCTGCCCCTCCTTCGCGGCGTTACGAGAGCTCTTCCTACCTCCCCTCCGACTTCAAGCTCCTCCAGCCTCGAAGAAAAATCCTGCTGATAAATAAGGGAAAAAACAAACAAACAAACAAAACACACTCACGAAGAAAAAAAAAAAAAAATTATATATATATAATAAAAGAAAAGAAAAGAAAGAAAGCGTCTACAGGATTAACCGGAAGATACCACATAGAGCAAGGCAGACCGTTCTCCCACCATGATGAACAGACCGCCGCAAGGTCGTGGTCAGCCACGGCTTGGTGCTACATGGTATCCAGGGGGTCAGGATGACTTTTACATGCCGGAAGTCATATCCCCTTCGCCTCAAAGGTGCGTTTTACTTGTCTATATCCTATCTTGTCGTGTCCTCTTCTGGTTCTGTCCCTGGTGGACCGTTTCTGCTTTTTTTTTTCTGCCGTGTTGTCGTTATTAGCTGGTTCGCCCTGGTGGAACGAACGTTGTTTGCTGACCCCTCCTCCTTTGCTCCTCGTGCCAATAGGGTCATGCCTGAAGTACCCCAAACCATGCAACATAATATCGCTCACCTCGAACGGGAAGCCCGCAATCAGCATCGCAGTCAATATGGCCTGGTGCAATACGACCGGGCGCAGTATCCGCAACGAACTACCTCGGCCTCCGCGTCCGTGGTACATGGCTCGCCTCATCAGGCAAGCTACGATGCTAGTCCCTACGAACAGTCGGTGGTCTACGACTCCATGGATCAGCCAAATTTTTCGCCCTTCCCCATTTTGCGAAACCCCCCACCAAACGTCCCCCCTGCTGATGAGCAACGAGAAGCGAGCTTAGAAACCGCCAGGATGGCCGTGCTCTCGTCGAACGACCCGGAGATGCAGTTGTCGTGGGCTCAGGATGCGCTGGTGAATATTGAAATTACCGCACAGAACGAGGCCCGTCTGGCTCTGGTGCAGCCGCCCCGGCCGCAGACTCCGCAGGTGGAACGTCAGATGAAGGCCGATGCCATGAACATTGTGCGGTTTTTGGCGGATCAATTCCATCCCAAGGCCGACTTCATCAGAGGCATGTGGCTCGAGTTTGGCAAGTTTGGCTTTCCTGTGGACAAAAGAGAAGCGTTCCGCGCCTACTCCAGAGCCGCTGAGAAAGGCTACGCCAGAGCCCAGTACAGGATAGGCATGCAGTTTGAGAACGCTGGCGAGCCCGAAAAGGCCATCCGGCACTACAAGAAAGGTGTTTCCTTTGGGGATTCCGCCTCTTACTATGTATGCCCCTCTCATCTGTCGAAAACAAAACGAAAAAGTGCCGTTTTGTTCATGCTGATAATTTCTCCGTGCGACAGCGTTTGGGTATGATGATGCTCTTGGGACAACATGGACAACCGCAAGATTACCAATTGGGGCTGAATTATATCCATTTGGCCGCAGAGTCCTGTGATGAGAATGCGCCTCAAGGAGCTTTTGTGAGTATTCTTCATTTCTCCTTTCGATGACGTACTTGTTTATTTTTTTCCCCCTCCTTGGGTGTCAACTCTAACTCGCTTCATCGATAGGTCTATGGTATGCTTCTGGCACGAGAACTGGCCCAAGTGACGGTTCCTGAACAATACCTTCCTCTGGATCTTAATGCTGCTCGCATAAACGTCGAAAAGGCCGCTTTTCACGGCTTTGCCAAGGCTCAGGTTAAGATGGGGGCTGCATACGAGCTGTGCCAGCTTGGATGCGACTTCAATCCTGCGTTGTCCCTGCACTACAATGCGCTGGCTGCACGCCAAGGTGAGCCGGAGGCGGAAATGGCGATTAGCAAGTGGTTTCTTTGCGGACATGAAGGTGTCTTCGAAAAGAACGATGAATTGGCCTTCAATTATGCCCAGCGTGCCGCGCAAAGCGGGTTCCCCACAGCCGAGTTTGCGCTGGGATATTTCTATGAGGTGGGAATCTTCGTACCTGTGGACATTAAAGAAGCCAGGAGCTGGTACTCGAAAGCTGCGGCCAGCGGAAACAAAGATGCGAACAACCGGATTGATAGCATTTCCCGATCCAAGACCTTATCCAAGAAAGACCACGAGAAGGTTGCGATTGCTCGGATCAAGTCCCGACGAGGAGGAAACAGCTTGGGTTCAATGCCGGAGAACATCGAGATGCCCGATCCATCGAAAATGAGTCTTTCCGACATACCCGATAACCGTGACAAGCCGAATCCTCGGGCTCGACCTCCCTACCCCGACTATGGGAACCCCGATCCACGGCCAAGCTCCGCATTTGGGATTAACCCCAACATTCGCGCCAATGCGCCCAACTATAACCGTGCTGCGTCTTATGGGCCTGGTCCTATGGGTTATCGCCATCCCAGTGGCACCAAGACGCCATCTGGGCCCGCAAGCCCGCCGAACATGCGTAGCCCTCCAGCGACGCCTAAACTTGATATTGGGTTCTCAGCACCAATGGAGTCGCCTGGTGCTGATTCTCGCCGACGACCCCCGCGTCTCGACGCGGCTCCTGACCGGAAGCCTGCGAGAACTCCCGTGTCGGCTCCCATGGCTTCACCCCGACCTGCAGTGGCCTCGCCCTCCGCAGCGTCCTTCTCTTCCACACCTGCGCCCCAAAAGGACTCCGCGCCATCCACGCCTAAACCACCGGCTGTCTCTTCCACTCCAACCCCTGCAAACCAGAAGTCTGGCCTGCCTGGTAAAGGTCCCAAGACCTTTGAGGAAATGGGAGTTCCGACTGTTCAAAAGGACGGCGATTGCGTATGCTTATCTTCCCCTCCCCCTCCCCCGAAAAAAAGAAGCACTAGTCAAAACGCTAACCAAAACACAGATTGTCATGTGATGATACCCGGCCCAGCTCCGTTTTTCTCCATTATCTACTTTGTTGTAATCGACATTTTCGAAAAGGATATCTCGTCTTAATCTGTGACTTATTTTTGACATTAAAGGGAGGGCGTGATTGGCATATGGCAAGCGTGTGTTGATTGTCGTCTTTCAAATATCCATCTGCTTATCTTGTTTACATGGAACTGGCCTTGTCTGTCTTTTGTTCCGTACTCTAATACCATTTCCCGGGGTGCACTGATTGTTAGTTGTTTGCAGCATTAAGAATAGTTACCACATACCCTGAAGTCTACACTCGTTACTATGGCTATATATTTATTGCCTCGATTCACTTCCAAGAGCAGGCCAGAAGGCTATTCACGTGACGGTGTAGGGGCATCTCTCGTCTTCATTGTAAACTCTCAACTACCCATCATCAAGCAACAGAGAGCCAATCACCTTTTTCAAGCTATTCTTAATCTTGCACCTAACGCGATCTCCATCTTCATCGCATAAATCGCTCGTTCTTACCATGGCACAGAGAAAAGGAAAAGGAGACAAAGCTCCTAGCAACGAGGGTGAGTGTGAGCTGTTGAGAGGCTTGGGCATATCAAGACTGACCAAGATGGCCTAGATGGAACTGCAATGATCCTCGAATATCTCCGTGGGTATCTTTCTTTCTGCAGTTCTTGGTGGTAGGCGAACTAACGTTCATTGACCATTGCAGGCAAGCAGAAGTATGTCCACTGCCCTAGCTGTTCACAACCCTGACATGGAATAACATCTGGTCTCGTCGAGCAGTCGTCCGTATTCGGTGCGTTCTCTGGCTATCTTGCAGTTGATTCTCCGTCATTAATTGTTTGGTCCATAGGCAATTGATATCTCGTCGAACTTGCACAATAAGGTTACCAAGAGTGAGGGCACTCCAGGTTGAATAATCGCGCCCTCGTTCTGGCTGACAGAAAGCTAAAACAACTCAAGCATACACTGCGAAAGCCCTACGCGAACTGCACCAGAGCAAAGCGATCGAGAGCCGTGTGGCTGGTACGATATCATCAAGATGCTGGCCAGCGAAAACAAACAATGCTGACACTGCACAGGAAAGCAAACCGTCTACCACGCCCTCCAAGACCCTACCGACAACACAGGACACGACACAATAACCATTCTCGACGAAGAAATCAAACGCCTCGAAGAACGCCTCACAACCCTAAAAACCACCGAGAAAAAAACCCGCGCGGACCTGACCGCCCTAACTTCCAAACCCCTCCTCTCTGACCTCCGGGCAGCCATCTCCCGTCTCGAGACCGAGAAAGAAGCAACCCTCGCTAGGCTCACCGAGTTCCACGGCCGTCAGTCGGCTTCGGAATCGGCGCAGGTCGCGGTGGTGGTCGATCCGAAGGAACACGCGGGGATCGAGCGCGAATGGAAGCGTTGGCAGAAGCAGGTTGCTGTGCGGAGACGGATTTGCCGTGAGCTCTGGGAACGATGCTCGGAGGTTGTCCCGGAGGGTATGACAAGGGAGGAGTTGTGGGTATGTTATTACAACTGACTAACTTGTCTTTGTCGGATTGGTTGCAGATTAGTTCTGATGGTTGTTGTGGACAGGAATCGTTGGGACTGGAGGGGCCTTGTATGTGATGAATGTACAAGAGGTATGTTTCCTGCTCGCACGGAGTATATTAAGAGTGATGATGCTGATAAGTAAAGGTTATTGCCAGGCTGAAGATTTTTTTTATGAGATATGAGCAGAATCACAGCAGTTCGGGGATCAAATTAACGGAGTTAGGGCATGTTTCTTTATCTTTTCTCATTCGTGTATGATAGATAGTATTCGTCATGATATCCTCCCAAAGATCCCTAGTTTATACAAGTCAAAGCAATGGCAACTTTTACCCAACCCTAATACCATCCAAACACCCGAAATACATTTCGGTAGAAGGAGACTACAACATGAGACCCTCTCTCCTCTCGAACCACGCATCCAACCATCTCCTCTGTTCCCTCTCAGCCTCCCACCCCTCCATTTCATGCACGAGCTCGACGCCACCCCTCTCCTCGACCGCCATACGCACCTCCACAGCCTCCATGGCGCTCACGCCACCCGCGCGACTGATCAACCCATCATCCACGGCAAGGTACTCGGCAAACCGCCGCAAGCGGGCGCGGTAAACTAACGAAACCAGCACCGTCGGCCGGGAATGCGTCCGCACGAGCCCCATCACCGCACAAGCGCGCAGAATCTCCTCCGCAGACGCACTCTCCTCAATCCACGCCGGGTTCGCGTACTGTGTAGCTAGAAGGTCCAGTTCCGCGCGGTAATTGTCGTCGCTTCGCTGCGGGAGACTGACGGATCCTGTGTCTTGGACGTGCTGCGCGACCAGCGCCGCGCGCTTCCGGGCTGCCTTCTGTGCGCGGTCTTTGGCGACTTGCTTCGGCACGCGGCAGGTAGCGGGTACCACGGCGCTGCCGACGGCTAGCACGATGAACGGGGTGAATTCGCCGCAGATCATCAGCATCAGTGTGAATGGGATCATCCGACGGATGTCGTACGCGGCGCGGCAGATGAGTTGGAAGTTCGAGCGGCTGAGGTGCGTCCTGTGCACGGCTGTGCGGAAGGCACCTGCTGCCCCGGTCCCGGTCCCTGACGATGGCTTTGGGGGCGGCGAAACTGGAAAATAAACCGGAATCACACCCAATTCCCGCCTCAGCGGTAGCGAAGCCCGGTAGTTGTGATATACGTTCTTCAAGCCCGTTTTGTAGAAGGATAGGTATGCGCGGCCTAGCGCGACGTAGCGCTTCGCTTTTTCGCCGACGGTGGCTTTCGCGGAGACCGGGTCAGGCAGACTCAGATCTGCCGGACGTGTGCTCGGGGGAGGGTTGATGTCATCGAGGGAATTGGAGGCTGTCGACGAGGTGGAGGGGACGGTAGCTTTTGAAGTTGGTTGGCCGGAGGAGGAGGGTCGGGTGTGTGTTTTCGAAGACGAGGATGACGATGATGTACGGATGCTGGTGGCTGTAACGGGGTATTTAAATGGCGACGATGCCGTGGCAATTGGGAGAGGACAGAACAGGGCCCGTCGGGCGTGTATAGAGGGAGGCATTAGCCGGGTATGCACATGCATAATATGATAATATAGTTGAATGCAAGCGTAGCAATGATTGTGTAGGTGAGTGTGAAGAATTGCCCGAACAGGATAAGATGAAGCCAAAAGCATGCCTGCTTAGTCAGGCACCAACATCGTCATCGCATCCAAACTCCGATCTTTTTTTTCTCCCTGAATACACTACGGAGTATACGGAGTACGACTGCAGAAGAGGGTATACACGCCCCTCGCCCTCAGCCGCCATGTTTGATTTCCTCAAGCCAAACCATAACAACTCGTCGAGTCTCTCCTTCACCGTTCCTACCGCCCTTATCCTCCTCGACAACCAAGCCGCCTTTGCACATCCCTCCCCCGCTGGCTCCCCGCCGTCCTCGTCTCGCTCCAACCCGCTCTTCGAAGTGAACCTGACCTCTCTCCTGGTTGCATTCCGGCTCGCGAGAGAGACGCTGGCCTCGTCCTCGTCTTCAGCGCAGTCGCTGTCGTTATCCCCGTCGTCACTATTCGCGAAATATGAGAACCGTGGTGGTGAGCAGCAGCAGCAGCAGCACGGAAATGGTGGTGACCAGAATCGTCTCGAGATAATCCATATCTTTCATACGTCTGATAACCCCGGCAGTCCGCTGCATCCCCACCATCCAGGCAAGGGCCATCGGCCGTTGGACTTTGCGCGGCCGATTACAATCACAGACGAAGACAATGAAGGAGGACTAGCAGGCGAACGCGTAATTTGGAAATCCGTCAATTCCAGTCCGCCTATCGGTTCAGATCTTCGGACCTCCCTGCACCACCGCGGCATCAAACAGCTCCTCTTCGCCGGCCTGACCACGGACCACTGCGTGTCGACCACCGTGCGCACGGCGGCGAATCTGGGTGTTGTCGAGCCCGGCGGGAGGATCGTGCTTGTCGGTGATGCTACAGCGACGTGGAGCAGGGCGGGCATTGATTCGGAGACGGTGCATGCTGCTTCAGTGGCGAGTTTGGAAGGTGACTTTACGGAGGTGGTGAACACGGAGAATGTGGTTAAGGCTTTGAGGAGGGTGAAGTAATGCCTCTGCTTTTCTCACTTTTTTTATGACTACATGCACTATGATACACATGACGCCTGATACCAGATACCGGATACCAGAACCAGTACATAATTCCATATAACGACTATTCATGCTTCCATTGTGAAATAAACTGCTACTATTATAAGTCAACTTTGACCGCAACAACACTCTTCGCATAGAATCCCGTCACAAACAACCACGCCTTTTTTCCCTCATCCGGCCGCGTCTGAACTGGCACCAGAACAGCCGTACTACCAGACCGCAAGTACGTCCCATCGTCTTCAAACAGCAGACGTGTCTCCCAACCGCTGGTGGTAGGGGTACCGTCTTCGCTGATGGTCGTGTTGGGCCTCATATGCCACACAATGGCGCCGTCCTTGGCCGTCGGGTCTGTTTGGTTCTTGAGCACGAGGTCGAGCGGTTGGCGCATTCCGGCCAGCACAAACCCACTCGCGTCGTCGTCGGGCGTTGTGGCGTACGGATCGGCGTAGTAGCTAGGGTTATCGAGCATGCTTTCCATGCGGATTTCTTCAATGATGGAAAGCTTCGTCGCCCCGTCGCCATTGTCGTCGAAGACCGGCTGTGCGCGCCAGAAGATACCACCGGCCGCGCTAACAATCAGGATCTCATCCGCGGACCGCCCATGGCCCAGACCATTGTTGTTGTACAGACCCTTCAGCGCAATCGTGGCATCAATCCCGGCCTCGGCATCCGTCGCCTCCAGCGCATCCAGCCGCACGTGCACCAGATCAGACCATTTCGCCAACGGCACGGTATCCTCCACCATCCGGCGCAGACCCTCCCGGTAGCCGTGGTCGTTCGTAACGAGGAACGTCGACGGGCTCTCGGCGTAGATATCGTTTGGCGTGCGGATCAGCGGGTGCCGAATGGATCGCACGTGCCTCACGGTCGTCGTGTCGAGCACGTGGTGGAAGAGCTCGATCTGCGAACGCGCCTTGGGGCCCTCCCAATGCCATTCCCGACCTGGGCGCTCCGGATGGTAGGCCGGGTGCGGGGCGTGGTTCACGGCCAAAATATATATGGCGTCCGGCTGTTCGGGGTCCGGTGTGATGTCGATGCCGTGTGTGATGAATGGACCCGAGAAGTCGTTTTCGAATGTGAGTCGGGTGGATTTCATCGTCTTCTTCGTCAGCATCTCCGCCGTTACATGCATGAATGCCTGTTACGCACCTCCGGATCGATAACATGAATCGATCCCGTGGCCCGCGACGGCTTCTCGAACCTCGTCATGGGCGGAAACCATCCAAAGCGCGGCAGGATCGAATCCTCACACGCCGTAAAAAGCTTGTTCGAAGGCGAATGGTAGTGTAAGTCCTCGCACTCTTTTGTGTCCTCGATGATGAACAGGTTCTGACCCTCTGCAAACAACCTCTCGCTACTGAGGGGGTGACGGAAGACGCCGAATAGCGTGAATTGGCGGTACAGCGGCCCTGATAGCACGGCTACCAGGACGGCCAAGATGGTGAGATTCAGGAAACTGCCCATCGTGGCCTTGTCTCTGTCCGTGTGGGAGTTGTGTGAACTGTGGACAGATGGGTGTCGAAGGGCCGCGTTGTTCAGCGGGAGCTCAGCAGCTCAGCTGAAGCGGGGAATCCGGGGTTTCATTTTAGCCGAGGCTGAGATCGGACACGGACCAGCCCTAATTACATACTCTGGGGTATAATTGACAGAAGATGCAGACCACAATCCGGGATAGTAGATGTGACAAGCATTACCCCAGAAACGCGACAAATAACCGACAGAGTTCTGAATTACTGGGTGATTGGGGATTCGCTGCCTATGATACTCTATAGTATGAATATGTTTCTGCCTCTTGGGGATGGACGGAGGATGCAAAGGCTTTCTGGATTGATCTGCGCTACCTGAGAAATTATTCCAAATTTGGATGAAAATGGCCGAGAGGCTTTGCAAAGACCGTCTTCAGACTAGCGGCAAAGAAGCAAAGATTCACTAAGAACAAGAAATACCAACTCCCATTACATAGCAACGTAGCTAACTGATCCCGCTGCATAAGAAAAAGAACGATCGAAAAAAGAAGTAATCAACTGACCACGAAAATTACAAATTATCATTGCGATTGCTTGGCTTCCAGATACTCCTGGTCACTGGCATCCAGCACATCGTACTCCTCGTCCGTCAGGAACCCATCTCGTGTCTCATCATCATCCATGCTGATTGTCCCGGCAATCGTAAAGTAATCATCCATGCTGATTGTCTCGGCAATCGTAGGGTAATCTTGCTCCGTGTTGTTGGTCACCGATGGGGCCGATGACTCCGAAGGAGACGCAGCAGCAGCGGTCATCTCCTCGTGAGTACTGGCCACGGGCGATTCCTTGTCCAATGTGGGGAAGATCATCCGGCTCTGGGTCAGTTCAGGCTCACCTTGAGCGGATTCTCCTTCGTCAGTAGTCTGCTCAGGCTGCTCGGACTTCTCCTGAATGGGCTCAGGAGCCTCTTCTTCTTTCACGCTAATGGTACACCACAACCGATGACCGAATGGCATGCCGTTAGCCAGCTTCAGACGCCAGTAGGAGGTGGCACTTCCCGCGCGGCTAGGGCTCCGGAGCAGCACGCTAAAGTCGGCGCTCTGTCCGGGTTCCAGAGGGGACCAAAGCTTGTTGGTCTCCATGGCAGATGACACCGACCGCAGGCTTGATGGCCGACTGCTATCCACATTGAACATCGTGTCGCCTGCCACAAACCGCACATCGCTCCCCACAGGCCATGCAAGCGGGCCAGGGTTGTAGAGGGTCCATGTCTGTCGGAAGACCTTGTTGGGACCCAACACCATGCCATCGGGAACCGAATCACGGACGAAGAAGGCCTGATAGCCAGCGGTAGGGTCTGGCACGGGACCAACAGGGGCTGCGGTCGCCCGCCCGTTGGGGACCAAATCATTTTGCTGCTCGACTGCCTCCTCCGCCTTCGGGTCTTCTTCCTGGGTCTTCTCATCCGACAACTCTCCCGCGGGCGTGGTGGCCGCGAGCTCAGAGGGTGCATTGGCCTGGGTGGAGGTAGACTTTTGTATACGGTCGCCTAAAGTAATGATCTGCCCAGGAGCATCTTCATTGGCGGTGCTAACGGTCACACGGCGAACAGGCGTCTTAAACTTGATCAGGGGGTGGGTGTGGTTGTGTGCGTGGAGCGGCAGGGCCTCGCAGTTGGCGCAGAAGTCGGTGTCATGGCACACAGCGCACTTATAGCGGACCCCAGTGATATAGTTGGGAGAAGCCTTGTCCTTGCAGAGGGGACCATCACAGAAAATGCCATAGTGGACCTCTTGATACTGAGACGGCTCAGTGATCGTACTGTATATTGGGACAAAGCGATGGCCAGGGTGGGTTGATGGTGCATCCGGAATGCACTCCATACAGTAATCCCAGTCTGGACAAGCTAGGCATTTATGACGGACGCCAATAATGCGCTATAACATACCAATTAGTACACGTCGTTCTATATATAGGGGAAGCATTTGGGATAACCAACCTTCTCACAGCCGTCACAGACGGCGGCATGCTGGTAGTGACGTCCTGGAATGCAGCGAGACGTCACCAGACCTTTCAGGCAGAACTGACGGTCATGGATAAGAGAGAAGGCGTGTCCAGGGTGGTGGCCATGGGAGTCGTGGAGAAGACACATCATGCAGAGATCGTAGTCATCGCAGTGCATGCAAGTGACCATCTTAGTTTCGTCAAATTCTGTCAAGAGTTAGATCACAACTTCAATATGGAGGCTAGTGAAGGGGAGTTAAAGATGAAAAATAAAAACAAAAACAAAAATACCTTTGAGGCACGCGTTGCAAATACGCTCATCAGGCTCCTTGAGACTCTTTTCGGCAGTGGAAGGGTTCTCTTGGGCAAACTCCTCGGGTTCTGGCTCCGGCTCAGGCGGCTGCTCTTCTTCCTTGATGACCAAAGGCTTGAACTCTTGAGGCGCAAGGGTTTCGGTGGTGCTATTGGTGACAACTCCATCCTTGACGAAGCGCTTGATCAACCAATGGCCTTCCCCTGGGCAGGAAACCCCGGACCACACACACTGCAGACACAAGTCATAATCACCATTTTCACAAGTGCTGCAATGATAATGCTCATTCGGAATCCACCCGCCACAGTGGTTGCAGTCGATACAAAATAAGCCCGTCGGTGACTGATGAGGCATCAAGGGGAAGTTGGTGCTGCTTCTTCCAAAATCGCGAAGGTGTGGATGCGGTGAGGCAACGTCGTCGTCGTCGGCAGCAGATGACAGCTTGTCCGTGGTCTTGGAGACTTCGTTAGTTGCATCCAAAGCCGGAGGAGCGGCAGAAGCAACTTCGGTTTCGCTTCGAGTTTCCGGCAGCGATTGAGTGTGAACGGTATCCAGATAGGTACTTCTAGCCAGGCTTTCATGTTCCGTCGTGGTCTCCGTACACTCGAGCGACGATGACTCGGGCAACAACGACTTGTTGATCGTCGTCACCTTGAGACGCAACTTCAGCTTCGCCTTGGCAGCCCTATACAACTGTTTGTACACAGCCGCATTATCACTGTCGAGTTCGACGTAGTGACCAGCGCTATCGGAGAACCGCTCGAAAATGACGTCGACATCCGATGGGATGTCCAAGAGTTGGTGGAGCTGTACGCGTGTTCAAAATGATCAGAATTCACATATTCACTGGTGAAACACGAATTGAAACGAGGATAAAGGATAGAGTAGGATTCAACAGGTCCGTGGTACCAGAAATGGAAACCCAAAGAGGAAGAGGTGTGATCATGATGATGGGTCCAGACCGGAGGAGATTATTACTATTATGGGGAAGAGAGGAGACTAGTCCAAAAGCTCCCGGTCGGAGCTTGGGTGGGGAAGCTTACCTTCTGGGGAAGAACGTGGGCACCCAGATCCTTCAGGGGGACCTTGAATCGACGAGTACTATCATTGTAGATTATTTTGGTGGTAATGAGCGTGTTGGGGCCGACCGACTGAGCCGGCTGAACTGGGGCGGACATGATGGTCTGTTACTCTCCCAGCGTTGCCAAGTGGTGAGAGAAGCGGTGACGTAGCCGGGAGTGTAAGACTTGGGGGCGAGCTGAAGACGGGAAAGAGATAAGGGAGAAAGGAGGAGAGATAGAAGGACACAGACGAGGAGAGTGGGTGATAAAAAAAATCGAGAAATATCCAAAGAGAAAACGATGAAGAAGAATTCAGCAGAGTAAAAAGGGATGAGGACGAGGAAGACAGAGAAGAAGAAGGAAAGAAGAGAAGATGAAGAGGAAGAAAGAACAACGAACTGCCGGGCTGAACTCAGCAGGTCACCTGCGCCGGAGCTGCATCCGGAGGCGGTGAAGCCCGCAGTATGAGACACTGCAGAGCCGGACAAGCCCGAGAGGAAGAGGACGTCATCCTAACCACTCTTGAAGCATTACTGTACGGTGCTACTGCTGGGTGTGGGGATGCTACAAAGACAGCTTCAGGCTTCATTGCTTTTGTTCATGCAAGAGTCGGAAAAGTCAACCAGTCACAACTAAATCAGGTGCACAACACAACCCCTAGACGAAGGAACGCATGCAACGTGGCCAAGCATAATAATCGAATAATAGTAATCATAATAATAGACATGCGCAGACACGATATCACGCCGGAAAACGCTTGGAAAGGGTGAACGCTTAAGCAGAGGAATGTCAGAAGAACGGCCGGAAAGGGCAGTCACACAAACATGAGAAACCAGAAACAACTCGCTAGAAACACAAAATGCATCGAATCCTAATCTACCATGGACTAAGCCAAATATTGTCTGGCCGAACAACAGAGCGAAAGAATTTGAAGAGCACAGCGTAAACAAGCATGGATTTTGATCAATAATAATGACACGTCGGGGGGAAGGGGAAAGGGGGGAACAGAATGAAAGCAAACACTGTTGAAAAGAAACAAAACAAAAGAAAACAATACTCTATCCATTAGCCATAGTAGACTCCCGCTGGCGGTTGAGGATAGTAGAACGTCGCACCCGGGGGTGTCATCATGCCGCCCATCCCCACGACCCCTCCAGGGCCAGGAGGGGCCGGTGCAGCGTACGGATTCTGGTACATCTGCGAGGCATTATAAAAGTATACCGTACCACCAGCCTCATGCGCAACAGTGCCGGTTTGCGAGGACTGTTCAGCCGTCGACGCCGGCGGTGCTGGCATCATGTATGGCACTTGTTGGGCAGAAGGCGGCGGGAAAGGAGCAACAGAGGGTCCAGGGCCCGTACTAGCATTGTAGGGTGGTGGGAACTCGGTCCCCGGGTAATACATATTTCCCGGAGGGTAACTCGGCGGATAGAATGCTTGTTGTTGAGAATAGTCATAGGGCTGGAACGGTTGAGCATGGATAGCACGTTCCGGAATATGCGACAAGGGCGTGTGGGCGGATAGAGGGGGATGGCCAGATGCATCAGGCGGATACACAGCACCGCCGGCAGGCATAGGGACTTGGTGGTGAAACGGTTGTTCCTGCTGCGGCTGCGGAGGGTTGAAAGCATAAGCCGCGGGCGTCTCAATGTCTGCCACGGAGACAGTCTTTTGAGGACGAGGCTGGTGCATGGGGATAGGAGCAGGCCGACTCTCACGGTAGACCGGGTGCTGAGGTTGTGGAGGAAGATGATGATGATGAGGCATAGATGGGGGAACAACTGAAGGCACCGGTCCAGCAGGGATTGGAGGGAACCCGCCTGGTGGCCTTGCCGGTGGCAGACGCACGACAGGCTTGTTGTTATCACCTGCGAGCATGGTGGATTGCGACAGGACAGAGGCAGCCGGCGAGTGAAATCCCTCTTGAGGCATTGCTCTTCCCAACGAAGACCTCCGGCTGAGACTGACGCTTGGACTGTAGGCCGAGTTGGTGTAGATGCTAGAACGGCGTCCACCAAAGAAGCCACCGCGTCCTCTGCCCCGGAAGCCTTGTTGGTTGGGCCGCAATGCCCGTGGTATGAAAATGAACGAGCGTTCTGTTGAAGGAAAGATGTATCGAGGCGGTTGCTCGGGAAGAGAAATTCGAACCGGCTTGTCACGCCTCAGAGGCGGACGATGTTGAGGTAGGCGCGTATGTTGCTTTTTTGGTACAGCACGGACCGGGGTTGGTTGGCTCATGCCGGGCAGGAACACCACCACCGGCACATTTCCAACCAAGACAGTGTTGGAGAACGACCTGTTCGGAGGCGAGGATCGAGGAGCAGTAGGAACCGGGTTCGAAGCAATGGGAGCAACGTTAGGTGCAGTAGAAGGGGGTTTCGATGGAGGCAGCGGATCGTCTCCAGCAACAGTATCGTGGAGATCGTGAGTCCACGGCCCTCGACTGGCATCTGATTTGGGTGGATTCCTGTGTGTAGAGTCTGTCAGTGGCGCGCCCAAGATGATTACCCGAGTTCCCTTCTCGACGGCGAACACAATCATACCTTTGTGCGTTTCCATCAACTATAAGACCGTATGGCCTCGACTTCGACTTATTGAATGACCTGTTGCTTGACCCAGTTGACCCCAGTTCCGTAGACCGCTTATCGTGAAGGAAGAAGCTACCCCGAGTGGGCACGAAAGCCGGGTTCTTATCTCGTTCCTTGAGATACCGCTCCTGCTCACGACGTTTCTTCTCCCCAAACGTATCCCGCCTTGGATCCGTGGGTAACTCTGATGCCCTACCCTCTTGCTGCTGACCCGGCTCCTCCTTCATATCGTCAAAATGGGTTTCCGCCACCTCGTCAGTGTCTTCGGAGACTTTTAACCCGTTCAACATAGCCTCTGTATCCGATACCGTCGAGACTTTGCCTTGTTTCTCGGGGGATGCAGCGGTTCGACGTTCCGAGGGTTGATCCAGTGCGGGCACACGACCGTTAACTTGATGACCGTTGACTCTGGCCGCCTGCGGGGCGGATGTAGACACCTTCCCTTGTTCACCCCCGTCACTGCTCTCACCGTCGGCATCATCGTCCTCTTGGTGGCTAGTATCTGATCCTTCGCTTAATGACTCGTCATCCAATTCTCCGTCAGCAGAATCTCCGTCTTCACCATCATCTTCCCTTCTCCGTCGCCTGCTAGCGCCGATGTTGCGTCGATGAGGAGCCATTTTCGCGGAAGGCAAATTCCGGTGCAACTTCTATCGAGGTAGGAAAAGGATAGGATATAAATTAATTTATTTTCGACGCTGCAATGTCAAGGAATGCGGTAGTATAGGCGTATCAGCCGAGAACGATGGCGGCAAGGTGACCAGTTTGCAAGGACTAGCTAGGTAGGGCAGCCGCAGCGATAAACTTCGAAATCAAAGAGGATTTAATTTTCTAAGCCAGAAAGGGAAAAAGAAAGAAGAATATATAAAAGAAACAAGAAGAAGCGAGAAAATGATGAACATCAATGAAATTTGATTGATGAAGCCAAAAAAGAAGCAGCTTGAAAGCGAGGGCGAGACGAGAGATGATGGTCGAGGATTATTTGTGATGATGCTTTGCAATGACATCGAGGGAGATGTCAGGGCGCCCAATCCGGTTTAGCGCCCTTCCGCGTCTTTCGAGGCCTGGCCGTCGTTTTGTATGGGGTACTTTACGGGAGTTATGGATGGCTATTGTGTCTACAATATGAATTCAGAAGGCTTCAATATGGAATGTATCATTCTGCAGTAGGAATTCCTCTAATCAGATTCACTACAGGCCAACGGTGTGGCTAATTAAGTCATGTGTATTTATCGATGGCTGAACAATCATAGTGTTAGCTATTACATTGTGAGAAACTGAGCATTTGAATATATGTACATAAACAACTTTTGGCTTGGGTATCTGTAGTCCGATTCGGCTATCAGTTGAAAGTGACCTTTTGGCCTTTGGATTCAACAATAGCGCCGCTGAGCTTTTGGACAGTCCCCTGGTCGTATCTGGAATACTCCGACTTGGCCTTCTTAGGAGGCCGTGCCGGTGCAGCAGTCCCTGTACCGGTCGAGACTTGGCCGGAAGAGCCGTCTTCGGCTTCTTCCGTATTTCCCTGGGGTTTGCCTTTTCCGAAACGCTTTTTATACCGCGTCGTCGGGTCCTCTGCAAATTCCGTCCTCATTCGTCGACCCAGGAGCTGATTCACCCATACTCTCTTTTGCCTGGGTTTCCTGGGCTTGGACTGCTTTCGTTCCTCGGAATCAGATTCGTCTTCCTCTTCCTCTTCGTCCTCCTCGCTGACCATGACATATCCCTTCACAGCCGCTTCCGCAGCTGCAAGATCCTCAAACTCAACCCACGCATAACCCTTGCACTTCCCTGTGTCCTGAAAGGTTGCCATGTGTACGTTGGCCACGGTGCCACACGGCCCAAAATGCTCCTCGAGTGCCTCCTTCGTCACGTCAAAGCCGAGATTGCCGACGAAGATACGCTTTGACGGAGGGCTACCGTTGGACGTCCTGTTCATCTGTCCATCATCCTGGGACTTCTCTGGTCTGCCTTCGAAGCTCTTTGCATCTTTGATCAAAACACGGCGACCGCCGGCCATCTGTTCGTTCAGGCCCATTGCTTCCTTCAGCGCTCTGGAAGTGGAGAAGTCGACGTAGGCAAACCCTTTGTTCTGCGCTTTGCCATGCTTGTCTGGGTTCTTTGGCATGTGGATACGGGTGATGGTTGTGTCCGAAAAAGAACAATTGCTGGTGATGAACTTGCGCAAGTCATCCTTGGTGACAGAGAAAGCCAAATTCCCAATCCAAATCCCATAGTCGGACCGTGTCTTCGAGGTTGCCTCTCCTTGTTGCGCAGACTCGTCCTTCTGCTGTTCCGATGCAGACTGTGGTGTCGCTTCAACGCCTTTCCTTTTGGACTTGCGCAGGGCTTTCTTCGAGGGAGGTTCAGGTGCGGAAACGTCAATCTCGATCTCGTTCTCGTTGGGGAGCTTGCGCTTTTTCTCGCTTCCTTCTCCAAGTCCAGCCATTATGCTTAGGATTCCTGTCAAGCGATCAAGAAAAAAAATATATAAATATAAATCGTAGCACCAGGTGTGATGAAACGTTCGCAGTCAAGCCAATAATTTAATGCGCACTTTATTGCCGCGAGGAAACTTTTTACGGCGGGCAGAAACGGCCGCCCGCGCAGTCCTGTTCCAGACTAGATCGACACTACCAACGCGCGCTTTTCCCTCTCCCTTGGGCTCACCATCGTCATCCAACTTACCATTCCCTATTCTCTGCTCGTCATTGATATATAATTGAAGTCCGCACCATTCATCTATCGAGTCATTTCCAAACAGATCACCATGTCCCACGAGATGGACGAGTCGCACTCCGTGACTGGGAGTTTACCGGACGCCCCTGCAAAGCAGTCGTTCCGGTCTTTCAAGTAGGCCAGACATCTCATGGCTCTGTCAAAGACGAGGGGCACAAAATTCTAATCGGTCGATCTTTTCTTACAGGAAGAAATATGCTAAGCTCAAGATCAAATTCGAGCTCGGGATGAGAGAGAGCGAGGAGCTCATCCGCGAAGAATTGCGCATCGAGGACCTTTCCAAGCGGATCCAAGCGCAGAACGAGTAAGCATTCTCTCCATCTGAAAATCATCGCAGGCGATAATTATCTATATAGTCAACTTCTTGAGGTCCTTATGGAATTCAATGACAGTCTTCATGTTTCACCCCGCCGGAGATACGACTTGAACGCGCCGGACGACCCGCCGTCTCTACGTACTATTGACCAGGATCGTCTTCCTACATCCGATGACACGGAGAAAGCAGTGACAATGTTGAGAGATGCGGCGGCAGACTTGGCGGCTGGCCGGATAACAACAGATGATTACCACAACCTGGAGGATGCTGTGAAGCGAGGACCCGCCTTCCACCCGCATCTGCAGTATGCCACTTTGCGAAAGAAGCTGCCACAAGAATTGGAGCAAAGCCACCCTTCAAATGAGGATCTCGAAGACCCTCTGGGATACCTCACGCCGGAGCATGAAACTGAGTATTATTTGGCTACGGACGCACGTTTGGGTGATGAATCGGCCGCTCTACAGATAAGTCGTGCTCCTGAGAAGCCATCGTTTGCCGAGCGAGAGCGAGAGGCCGCAATGCGCAACCCAGCCTCTGTCTATAATTGGCTGCGACGGAACCAGCCTCATTTTCTTCAAGACCACGAGAATGCGTCGGAGAAGTCTGGATCCAAAGCGTCGAACCAGCGCTCGTCAAAGAAGGCGCAGGCACGAAAGGAAGAGGAACCGTACGATGAGGACACAGCGTCCATGGACGCTGGTCCCACCAGCAACCCCAAGAACAAGCGCAAGCGCGATGACGATACCGGCTACAGGCCCAAGGGTGGCAGTAGCCGTTCAAACCGAAAGAAAAAGGACGAAGGTACTTCTAACTCTCGGCGTGCCTCAAAGCGAGCGTCTGGTACGGGTGCTTAAATTCGTTGTTTTATTATTTTGAACCTAGTTGTTACTTTTGGCTGTTTGGCATGTATTAGTATTTTTGGGTTTCTGTTGTAGACGTACTCCGTAATATATTGGACAGGAAAGGCTCGTTACTAGATACATATTATATTTACTTGCTATCATTTATCACAATAAATCCAAACTATGCTCTTCATACGGGTGCTATCTAGTATCCTATTTTAAAGTATCGATATAGGGCTGCCTCTCACGTGCCTTGTCCTGTTTGTTCTTTTTGCACTCGATTTTCAAGTCTTCTTCCGCTATGGCGACAGGCCTCGCAACGCCTTCTTTGCAATTTTTCTATCTTAACCTTGCTTCTAAACAATTATTTCTACTGACGGCATATCCCTCATATAATCCCCAGTATGGCCATTACTATTCTCCCCCCAGTCGTGGAGGACGCCAGTTTTGCCCAAATCGACTCCGACCATGATTCCATGTCTGTCGACTCGGATGGAGGAGTAGAACTGGAAGATGACTCTCGACCCAGCAAACGGCCGCGCACTGCAGGAAGGACGGATATTGGCGCTGGGATAGTGATTCCAGGAGAAGTGGTGACAGATGATCCCCAATGGATGAGGTTGGTTTGCTTAAAGCTCTTGGTTATCCATCAAATGCGCAGAGTAATCCATTCTGACAATCTACAAGAGGCCATGGTACCTACACGAACCCCCTGTCGACATCGATTATCGCCACTGTTGCCGGTAGCGTTCAAAAAACCAACAAGTTGCTTTCTGTCCAGCCCCTGCGCGCTCGGTATACCCCGGAAATTGGTGATTTAGTGGTTGGGCGCATCGTGGAGGTGCAATCTCGACGGTGGAAGGTGGATGTTGCCGCGCCGCTTTTGGCTCAGCTTCCACTGTCTGCGATTAACCTCCCAGGGGGGATTTTGCGTCGACGAACCAGTGCCGATGAGCTGCAGATCCGAACATATTTCAGCGAGGGGGACTTGGTGGTTGCAGAGGTGCAAAATGTGCATCAGGATGGTTCCGCGTCGTTACATACGCGGTCATTGAAATACGGAAAGCTGAGGAATGGAGTCTTTCTGGCCGTGACGGGGACCGGAGGAAGTGGTGCGTCCCGTTCGGCTGCAAAGGGAGGACTCGGGATTGGATCTACAGCTGGAGGGGGCGCCGGCATGGGAATGGGAGGTGTGGTCCGGTCTCGAAGACAAGTGTGGACGACTCCTACTGCTAATGGTGGGGGAGAGGTGGATATCGTTCTTGGGGTTAATGGTTATATCTGGATTTCAAAACATATCGACGGTTCTGCAGCCGCATCTTCGACAACTGAAAGCGTCTCCATTACTCGCATGGAAGAAGTAGCGTCCAGCTCAATCTACTCGAGTCAGAACGACGACATCCCACCGCAAACACGCCGGGAGATTGCACGACTAACACAGTGTATTCGAGTCCTTGTTCAGGGCGGAGTGCGGGTCGACGAGGAGACGGTCATGGACTCCTATCACTCAAGTCTGCAGGTGGACTTGGAATTGGGTGATGAAGACGAGGACGAGGAGGGAGCTGGAGAAGGGAGAGAGTATCTAGAAGGGCATAAGGCTCAACGGATTCTCGAGCTGGTTGCGGAGCCGAAATAGACTTCCTCGCTTTATTAATATGAAGACATAGATACCCTGGAAATAAAGCACCTCCCTCTGCAGTCAGCTGTCTGGGATGATTTCTAACGGTTATTCTTGCAGAATAATTACGAGTGCTAATTGCATGGATACCTCTATACTCTGTACGCACCCTTGTACGTAGTAGTTGAATGGAATCACGTGCTCTAGGCCGATAGGAGCGATCCTTAGTCATTTTTCGGTGATTCTCGTCCCGACTCTTCAGGGCTTCTTCATTGTCTATATCTTGACTTCTTCAGCCTGTCGCCAATTGGAGCCTAATCGACGACTGCTGCCTACTCCGTATACACAGGGTATATAAACCGCGTTTAACATGCTCCCTGACTTTCTCTCGACTTTTCCTCCTACAACTCTTTTCATAGTCTGCTCTGACGCTATCGAATAACCCAACTTCTCTGACAACTGGGACCTTTTTCGTCCGAAAGTCTCCCTACCTCTCCGAATCCCCTTTACTTTGCTTTACTCTTTTTTTCTTTCATCCATTCGCCATGGATCTTCGCCGTCGTGCCCTCGGGGGTCAAAAAACAGTCTCCCGCAAACGCGCTGCCAACGAGTACTTCGAAGGTTCCGGTGCGGTTCCTGTCTCTGCTCCCTCCTCGCTTGCGTCTTCCCGCAACAGCAGCCGTGCAGCCAGCCGAAACGCCAGTCAACCTCCCTCTGAAGACGAAGACCTAGGTAATTTCAGTGATGAGACCAACTTGAGGTGAGTCCTCCCTTCCCATTCTGCCTCTTTTGGTTCCTTGGTCTTGTGTTGCCTACCGGAGAATGTGATGCGCAAATGACATCATAAGGCGACGAGGCACTCAGGCGCTTAGGTGTCGAGGCATTACCGCACTAAAGCAGCAAGGTGTCAAGGTATCGAGACAATCAAGGCAGAAAAGACAAGGCATCGAGGCATACATTATCCAATAGAATAAAGGCTAATTTTCTCATAGTGCCGGATCCTTGGACGAACTAACTGAGGCCAATGCAGACTACGACTCCTGGACTACCGAACTGTCCAACGTTATCGCCAACATTGTGGATCGCAAGCGTAGCAGTCACCAAGGTCGCGAGCAAACATATGCTGCTTACTCTCGCTTGTCCAAATTCCACCCCATGCAAGACGAACTCTATGGGCACGTCGGTGAACTCGTGGGTGCCTTCTGTAAGAGCATCAAATCTGAGGCCAGTGTACGTGAGACCAGTTTTGCCCTTCGAGCTCTCGAGCTCCTGTCCGTGAACGCCTACGACAACACAATCTTCGAAAGCGTCGAGAGCTTGCTCTCCCGTACAATTCGCGACTCGACCTCCAACGTCGTCAAATCCAGTGCTATTCACTGCCTTGGTGCTTGCACTCTCTTTGGTGGAGCCGGAGAAGATGGTATCTTGGATCAGATGAACTTTTTTCTCGACATCGTTGCTTCAGACGGTCAATCAATCGACGCAACCGACGACCCTAGCTCTGTTACTGCCGCCCTCGAAGAGTGGGGACACCTTGCGACTTATATCACCGATCTCTCCGGGGAAAGTGAGGAAGCTGTTCAGATTTTCGCCGACCAATTGGACAGCAGCGACGCCGGTGTACAAATTGCGGCTGGAGAAAATATTGCCCTTCTCTACGAGAAATCCTACAGCCCCCACAGCTATTACAACGACGACGAAAGCGACGACGATGACAACGAGGGTGACAAAGACGACGACGAAGAACTACTGCTTTCGTATTCTGGACCGAAACTCGTTAAGCGGTACGACGCTTACCACGACACCCGCCAAGTCACCCCCAAAATTAAAGATCTTTCGACCGTCCACTCGAAGCGCATCAGCAAACGCGACAAGAAGAACCTTCACGCCAACTTTGCCTCCATCCTCACAACGGTGGAGGACCCCCGCCGGGGCCCCATGTACAGCACTTCAATCGATGAAGACACCGGCCGCCACCAAGGCAGCAAGGTCAGTTTTAAAGTCGGCCGTGACGGGGCCATGCAAGTCGACCGATGGTGGAAGTGGATCCGATTCAACAGCTTTCGACGGATGCTGCAAGGTGGATTTTCTGCTCAGTACTCTTATGGCAACAGGGCCATGGTGGAAAACCTTCCCAGTGTGGAACGTTGGGATAGTGGTGGCGACGACTCGACTACTGGACGGTGGACGAACTCAAAATCGAAGGGGAAGAAAGACCGACGAGGTGACACTCGAAAATTTGCGATCCATGATTTAGATGAGTAGGATGATCACCTAGAGGTTTCCTTTGTTTTGTT